>JAGSMP010000028.1:3432500-3760052 GCA_029286625.1 Parnassius orleans
CAGAATTTTAATGAATAAAATGAAAAACTAAGTTTACGCGGTAAAGCCACGCTGCAGCTATATCATGGTTGTAGCATGAATGGGTCAGCTCGATCGGGGAAGGACCACGCTCTCACAGATTAACAGCGTAAAATATCAGTTTAATGCTGCTGTGTTTCGTATGGTGACTGTGGAGAACCGGATACCTTTTCCACTGGCAACATGGCATTCCATCTTAGTCCTCAGGGGTGACAACGCATCTGCATTTTGATTATTAATCGCGGATAGATATAGATGTCTATGTGACACAGAATTACCATCAGGTGGACTGTGTGCTCGTTTGTAACCACTTTCTATAAAAAGAAAAACTCAAGTAAAGTTATCATACTGGCTCATAATTAAACAAAAATGTTACAAAACACAGCAACGTTTCTCTACTAACGCAGTAATAGTTCGGCTTAGTTAAACGTAAGTCTGTCCTATATACGTTTAAAAGCTTGAGGTTCTGAGGTCACCAGCGCGACCTCGGTGAGCTACGATTTCAAGTGTCGCATTTTTCTCACGTAGACCAAACAAATTTTCAACTTTTACTGTTTTTAAATTGCAACAAAGTTTCTACGTTTTAACAATGTTGCTCACGGAATGTTATGGGTTAGAAGGAGATTACTGTGCCATTACGAAAGCTTAAGTACACTTTTTGGCCGCAAATGAAAACGTCAAGGTATGCTTTTAATTATTTTTTATTAATATATTTATGTTGAGCGCATGCAAAAATGCAATGTAGCTCAAACGCTGGCTGGTTTTGGCGGCAAATGAAAACGTCAAGGTACGCTTTTGTTTTTTTTTTATATTTATAAATTAATGTAAAGCGATTGCATGAATGCATTACATAGTAGGTACATATAAAATTAGCGTTTTGTCGTACTGACCACTTTGATCTGAAATATCTTCTCTTTGGTTAAGAATTTTTTCGAAAGTTTCGAAAATCGTCGATTGCTGTGTTACTTTGCTCAACCGACACAATAATGAAGGGATTTTAAATCGAATCATTACTTGTGATGAAAAGTGGAGACTGTACGATAATCGGAAGCGCTCGTCGCAATGGCTGAACCCTGGAGACCCAGCCAAATCCTGCCCTAAACGAAAATTGAGTCAGAAAAAGTTACTTGTGAGTGTTTGGTGGACTAGCGCTGGTGTCGTTCACTACAGCTTTCTAAAATCTGGCCAAACGATTACGGCTGATATCTATTGTCAGAAACTGTAAACGATGAAGGAAGAACTAGCTGCTAAACAACCGAGATTGGTCAATCGCTCTAGGCCACTGCTGCTTCACGACAACGCAAGACCACACACTGCACAACAAACAACCACTAAGTTAGATGAGCTACAATTGGAATGTCTGCGACGTCCAACGTACTCCTCGGACTTTGCTCCAACAGATTACTATTTTTTCCGGAATTTGGACAACTTCTTACAAGGAAAAAAATTAAACTCCTATGCGGCAGTCCAAACCGCCTTCAAAGAGTTTATTGATTCTCGCCCCCATGGTTTTTTTTAGTAAAGGGATCAATTAATTACCTATGAGATGGCAAAAGTGCATAAATAACAACGGTACATACTTTGATTAATAAAATATATTTTACAAAAAAAATTTACTTTGTATTCCTAATGTACAAAACGCTAATTTCATATGAGCAACCTCAATCGAATTCCCGTTTTTTTTTTTATAAAACTGAAGTGACAAATTATTTTGTTACGTGGTAGAGCCATACTGCATACATAAAATTAGTAGTATAGTTATAGCACGAATGGGTCGGCTCGACCGGGGAAGGACCACGCTCTCACAGAATATCAGCGTAAAATAGTAGCTTAACGCTGCTATGTTTCGTATGGTGAGTGTAGAGAACCGGAGACCCTTTTTACTGGAAACGAGGCATTCCAACGTAGTCCACACGGGTGAGAACGCATTTGCGTTTTGATTCGTAGTCGAGGATAGATGTAGATGTCTATGGTCCAAAGCAACCACTGACCATCAGGTAGACTGTGTGCTCGTTTGTCACCCTTATCCTATAAAAAAAATGAACTTACAGTCAATCTTATGATAAGTGGCGATTGCAATCCATCACCTTAAGCCAACTTCAAAGAAAAGAAAACTGCAGTTGCCTGTCACTTCTGACAACTAAGTTATAATGTCTCAAAGCATGTTATTATACTGGCTGTCTATAACCTTCAGATTAGAACACAATACAAGCAGTGAGGCTTAACATCTGAAAAACGAGTCCCACCACCTACTATAAACTACATCATTGATATTGTTGTTTACAATAATAATTTTCCACTCACCAGATGTCGCTAGTTGACACTGAGGTAAAGTTTCTTGTTACACAATGCCATTTAATTGAGAAGTAAGTTTTAAATAAATGTTTATCAGTTTCTAGAGTATTATATTAATACACAAAACAATGCCTCGGTAAAATGCTCTTTATTTTCTGCACATTTTTAACTGATTTTTTATTTTTCTACTTTTACGAATATCTGTGGCTTGGTTTATTTATTTTTAATCAAATTAATATAAAATATAACTAATAGTACAGAAAGAAACATTAACCTTTACATTTTTCGAACAAATTAACTTCCCCGCTATGAAATCTGTCAAATACTCGTATTAGACCTCATTTTTAAGTGGCGCCGCCCTGATGGCAGAAAAAGTCGTGGATGTCCTTATTACACAAGATGTTAGTCAACTGTTCATGGGTTCCTGTCACTGCCTGGCAATGTCGTAGCATCATGATGAGTCGGTAACCATCATGGCTGCAATTAATTTTTTTAATAACTGGCTTTACGGCTCTGGGTTCTAGCCCTTCTGAGCCTGAAGTTACAATTTATAATTATCCTTCATAGTACACTGCTTCACAATATGTTAATGCGTCACATTGTGCAGCCCTTGGGAGATTTTGACGGCAAATTAAGCCAGCAGGCAGCTGACAGTTGGCGATGGTATCTCAAGGCGCCTCAACAGAAGAGAAGAATCAGAGCTCTTATTTCACCGTTTCCACTAATAGTTCACATGCGCAGACACTTAATACACAAAATCGCACCACTTTTACATATCAAAATCCACATCAAACCATTATTTAAACAATAATACAGGAGCAGCAAACCGCCGCCGGTCAAGTTCCCGCCAAAACTCCGGCTGCAATTCAATAAGTACAAATATAACCTTGTCAATACTTGTTTTTATTAATGTATACTGTTTTCATATAACGACTCCTGTATCGTGGTAAACCTCAAATAAAAGTTCTTTCTCACTTGCTTTCAATTTTAAGTTCTAATTTACCACATATTCTATATTGAAGGAAAACGCCATCAGGTGCTTTTTTTTAAAGTGAATACTTCTTTAGCCGCGTTGAGCGATTTTTGGTAGATGAAAAACTTGTGGGTTCGCGTCACCGATGACCTCGACATGTCTACTTTGCGTCGCTAGTCGAGGCTAGACAAGCGACGCGTAGTATAGCGGCCTGTGTACATGTATATGCATATATCATTGAGTTTTTACTTCTGTCGGCAGTCCTTATGAGTATCTCTGCCCAAAGTTTATAGACATGTAAACTTTTTAAGCACCTGATTCACAATAATGTTAAGTGATTTTAAAATAAAATCTTCATCGTAATCATCATAATTACAGCCCTTCACAAATCCACTGCTGAGCATAGACCTACTCTAAATAATGCAACAAAACACGCTCCTGAGCCACCTGAATACTCGTACATACTTCATAGCTCCATACATGTCTTACGAGGCCGCCACTCCATGTAGTTATATCACTCCGCTTACCGTTACAAGGCTGCCTTTAGAACTTTTCTAGCAATAAAATCTTACCACCGTAAACTTCCTAAACTGCCGTTGGTTACCTGTAAGAAAAAAAAAACAAAATTAAAGTTAAAATTAAACGCGATAAAATCCATAAAATTAGTTTCGTTTAATATCTTAAAATTGGAATTTAAAACAACGCTAATTGATATGAATACGATTCAATTATCAGAACGTTTAAACACTTTTAAAACACTTATAAAAATCTCAGTTATGCAAAAACATCAATTAACTTACAAATTGAACACATACAGAGATAATTAAACATTGATTTTTTAATCCTCTGGTAAAAGTTAATAAATTAAAATCTACAATTGTATGAAGAAAACAGTTCGATTGGTTCCACTTTTATATTTGATCAGGTTATAATTTATTTGATGCATAATTTTTATTAAACAATATATAAATTTATTTACATTGTCAAAACATAGTATAAAATTAAATCTAACTAAAAGGTTACACATAATATAAAAAAACATAATAAAGAAAAATTAAAATTAAATATTTAAATTATCATATAGTCCTACTCCCCGTGGTATCGTGCCAAGAACGCTGGCTGCGCTTCCTCGCTGAATGGCTATACTTAGCCTTTGAGCGAGAAAAGAACCAGCCCTCTTATCACCAGCAGCGACGACCAGTCGCGGATACAGTTCCTTTAGAAAGACGTGAGCGGTGAGTGGTGAGCGGTGAGCGGTGAGCACGTGGACCCCACGGACCGATGGCACGTGGACTACAGCAAATGTTACAAATATGTAGTCATCTTTCAAAGACTCATATTTGCGCCACTTACTTAATTTAGCTGCCTCTGATGCCGCCCCGGCTCTAAACGAGGTACCTTTGAGATAAGAGGCCACCAAAGTGTCTACGCAAGTAGCATCCCACACTAGGGCTTTACCTCTCTCCCAAGGGACCAAAGTCATACCGTCGGGTCTCTTGCTATCGTCGTGACAAGACAAGCTATTTCAAGATTATTATCAATATCTTTTAAAATATCCGAATATTTCCAGACTGGAATCGAGCGTAGTAAGTATGTAAATTTAGGTAAAAGAAGACAATATTTTAAATTAGTAAGAGAAATGTGGGGGCTTAAGATATACAATCTATCAGCGTGCTTTAAAAACTGATCAAATTTTGATTTTAAAACAGGTTTAATACTATCGAAAAACAACGTGGCACCTAGCAGGTATTCCGCAATGACAGTTTTTATTCGTGGAGAAATATGATTGAAATTTTGAAGTAAAGCATCTCTTTTAGAACTAGATAAATTATTGGAAATAAATATTTCACATTTATTGCTATTTGGTTCAAGACCAACATTTTTAAAATTCTGAAAAATATGAGTAAGATCACTGAGGACGTCATCTGCTCTACCTCCCAGTGTACCATCGTCCAAGTACTAGACATTCAGCTTGGATTTCAAATTTGAAATAATAAGTTGAATTCCCAAACTGAAAAGTGCTGGACCTAGTGGGTCACCCTGCTGAACACGGACAGCAGAATCAATAATATGGTTTTCATAAAACAAGTTCGAATTTTGAGGGTTACCCTATCGATTAAAAGCATTCTACCTTTAGTGCCAAAGCATAGTTGAGTAGGCTGAAATTTTATCTTAAGGTTTAAGTAGAGATTATGTACCTCCAAGCTAATTTTGAAGTTAAGCGTCTAAATGTGGAACCAACGGCAATAGGTCGGATATCGTTATCCTTTTTTTTTTGGAGGCACACAATCTTGACCCATATACGTAGGGAATGAAATTGGGATTAACATTACCAGAAAGCATAAAATTACATAATTTTGTAATTTCATTAAGAAGTACTCTACCGGCGTCCCCGGCAGACGAGTTTTCAAGGTCTTTGAGATGTTGAGAAGTAATCCTGACGGGATTACTCCTGCCGCCAGCAAAGCCATTCGAAAATGATAAGATTGCGCCTTGCGCCTAGTGTCTTCTTCAGAAATTTGTAAAGGTTGCATAGAAGTATTGAGAGGCAGCGGTAAATTCTGAGAAGGATTGACTGAAGTATGCTTCTGACGAAGGCCTTCAAGAGTTTCGACAGCCAGGATGTCTTCTTAGAATAGAATACGGGATGTATTTTTTAAATCGTCATCCATTACTTTCGATTCAACTACTTTTTTTAAATCAAATTTAGGACGATGTCGAGATAAATGATTATTAATTGGGTAATCTAAATTTTGAAAAGATGTCTCTTTTAGTTGATACGTAATTGATTTATTTGTTGTTTTATTAAAATGAAAATGGGAATACGCGAAAGTAAATAATTTTTGCCGAATTTTTTCATAATTAGTAAAACAATTTTGAATAAAGCATGTCTTCAACACTCAAAAGTCTCTATATTATATAACTTCATATTGACGTGTTGTACACTGCATCTTTCCTGTTCAGAAATAACTTATCTATTTTTAAATATATTCTAGAGATTTAATTTATATTCTATTAGTACATCATTATTTTCTTTAGAAAGTTGACTGAGCAATGAGTTCACAGTCCATACAGTGTCATCAGTATCTGACTCAACTTGAGGAACATATGACATACGCACTTCAAGTACTCCTTCTATGCCTTCAGTTGAGCCACTGATACCTCCATCCACTTCAGCTAAAATGTTAAAAGATGTTTCAGCATCGTCATGGTCATCGTGAAGATCATCGTCATGGTTATCGTCATGGTCATCGTTATTGTTATGGTCATCGCCATGATCATCGTTATGGTCATCGACATGATCATCGTCACCGTCATCGTCATAGTCATAGTCAACGTCATGGTCATGTCATTATGTTTAACAATATTTATAAATAAAAACAATTTTGAAAAATTGGCCCTTTTACCCTCTTGATCAATTTATAAATTACAAGCGGTTTTTCTAGGTTTCTAGGTAGAAACAAAACTGCTGAAATCGTAAGGTTTCTGTTGTGGTGGAAGGAAAACAATTACTACCACGTCGCCTTTCACACGTAATAAGCGTGGCAGCTCAAAATCTCGGCACTCATCATCTAAATTTCACAATACAAGAGCAACTCGGGTTTAATCAACGCCGGCGCCAATAAAATTCTTATTTCCTATTTTAAGTGCTAATTTACCACGTGCTCGTCGGTGAAGGAAAACTTCGTGAAAAGACTTGCATTTCTGATAAATTAAATAAACACGCAAGCATTGGAGCAACGCGGCGGACAATTCCTTGCCCTAAAATTCTCCCAGAAATGACAGGCCTGTGCCCAGAGTGGGACGTATATAGACTCTAACTTTCACTTTCTCAAGTTAAGTAAAAGTCAAATTCGCTATCTTCTTCAGCCCGTAAAAGTATTTTTTTTATAGGATAGGGTTACAAACGAGCACTCAGTCCACAGTGACCCATAGACATCTACATTTATCCTCAATAAAGAATCAAAATGCAGATGCGTCGTCACCCGTGAGAACTAGATGGAATGCCTCTTTTCCAGTAAAAGGGGTCTCCGGTTCTCTACACTCACCATACGAAACACAGCAGTGTCAAGCTGCCATTTTACGCTGGTATTCTGTGAGAGCGTGCTCCTTCCCGGTCGAGCCGACCCATTCGTGCTACAACTATTCTACTAATACGAGATAGCTGCAGCATGGCTCTACCACGTAAAAGTATATTGCTGATGATTTGTCTCTCCCATTATGTATATGGTTAAACGTTATCTATCGGAAGCCATGAGATTATTTTGCGTTGTCATAGTCACCTCTTATGATAAAATAAATTGATGGATCCATATACGTCACCACCACACAAAACTCAACTACGACTACATTAATTAACAGATCTAAAATATCCAGACTGAAAGTGAGGAACGTTGAAACAGCTAGACTAGCTATTTCCATAGCATAATGTCGTATGGTATTTTGCTATGGAGACACGCGACTGACACTGACATTATATTTGTTTTGCAGAAGAGGGCCATAAAATTTAAGTAAATTAATATATTAACTTTAGCCTCTCAAAACATTTACGAAAATGTAATGTATGTGACAGAAAAATAATAGTATTATTAAAAATAAGTAATGTTCAATCTGTACTAGGAACAGACTCAAGCTAGTTGTACCGGTTACTCGACTCCACAGAGTCAGTAATTCATTCTTGAGGCGATGTACATCTTTTACAACAAGATCCCAGAAAATATACAAAATTTTTTCCACCAAGTTCATAAAACTTCAAAATGTTTAAAAACACCAAGTTTGTAAAAAAGGGTTATTATAATATTATGAATGAGAATGAAGTGATTGCTAAAAAGCTTTAAGCTTTATTAAGCTGCTATTTCACGATTATATTCTGTGAGAGCATGGGCCTTCCCTGGTTAAGTCAACCCATTTGTGCTACAACCATAATATAAATTCAGCATGGCTCTACCACGTACAATACTTGACTTTATATATCTTACATGAAGATTTCCTCACGATGGTTTCCTTCACTGCCTAGCACGTAGTAAAATCAGAATTTAAAATTATATATAACAATTTAATTGTTGCCTTTTTTGTACCATTTAGACCCAAAATTATCAAAAGAATTATCTATTCTTCTTCTCCATCGTCATCGACCCGTAAAAGTACTACAAGACCTGGGTCTCACACTATGGGGGCATTTGCTATAGATGTCGCGATTAGCAGACAGATTGACAATCGCAATACAAGACGTCTCGTACCTTTCACGTTGCTGCCCGTAGATGAACTACCAACAAATATATTTACATAAAAATACCTAGCAATGCTATTAATATTGCCAATATTCCCTTTAACCACTCCTGGTAAATTTAAAAGCTTGTGTTATGCTTGTGCGGATTTGAACCCACAACTTTTGAGTTCGCGGTCGGCATTCTGCCAGGCTACTGTCGCTTATCGAACGAAATCCCGGACACAGCTAGTGAATTATAAAGCGATATTTTATTGTCCCTATATAAAACCACCGTTCAAAACAAGTTCCTCGCGGAATGATTGAACGCTAGAGGGCCCAATCATCAATCATTAACCAGTATTTCACTTTTTACGACTCAGCCGCTCAAATTTAAATTTAATTTATGTACCAATATAAATAACCAACGACCATTTAAGCCTAATAGTTTTTATTTAAATCGTCCAAGAACTAAAACGCGTACTGCTATAAACCGCTAAATTGTTAGTACTTTGAATTGTAGATTTGATGTAACTTAGACGATCGAATAGCTTTTTAGGAGGTAGAGCCAGGCTGCAGCTATATTATGGCTGCAGCTCGAATTGGTCGGCTCGACCGGGGTAGGACCACGCTCTCACAGAATACCAGCGTAAAATAGCAGCTTAAAGCTGCTGTGTTTCGTATGGTGATTGTAGAGAAACGGAAACCCTTTTATTGGAAACGCATTCTATCTCAGTCCTCAGGGGTGACAACGCATCTGCATTTTGATTCTGAATCGAGGTTAGATGTAGAGTTCTATGGGCCAAAGCATTCACTTACCATCACGTGGACAGTCCACGTGCCCGTTTGTTACACTTTTCTATAAAAAAGAAGTTAGTATTGATCATCAACAAGGCTCGAAGTTCGAGTCCAGCTTCGAACAACCTGATATAATATATTTTTAATAAGTGACACAGAGTGTAGCAGCTGGATTAGAACCTAGGTATCCGCGTTACCAGGAGGTACGGCTCAGTTAGGTAGTTAGGTCCGAAGTTGATGTCACGGAGCACTGATTGTGACTTTTTCGATATGAGTTTGAATATAATAATAAATGTATTTCTTTTTATTATTATAAAACCTGTTAATAATTACAAAGTTATGTACAACATAATGCATTATGCCAGCCAATCGCTAGCACAGAAAGAAATTGATTGAAACGTAAATATCCGCCAAGTCGTCAATTTTATAATTTTCTTATATAAAAAAAGATTTTTAATGACATAATTTTCAATTAACATTCTATAATATATTAAATACAATCACTTCAAAACAATTACTGTCACTAGCATTCACTAAAATAGGTTAAGTCCAGGTCACTGACCTTATCAGCCATATTTGTTTACGTTTTTTTTATTTAATTGGATTGACACAGACTGTAGCGGATTTGTTAGTAATCCGTTAAGTTTGATGTGCAGACCGAGTCTAACCGAGACTGAGTCGATTAATTTATTCGAATATACTTTGCACAAGTGCGTGCTTCGTACCTAATCGCGAATACCTGTACAATAAAAATAAACATACAACTGCTGGGCACAGGCCTCATTTATAAGAGTGTTTTAAGGTGGGAAAGTAGTCGCCGCGTTGCCACAATGCGTGTTGACGAATCTCACATGTATTTGATTTTTTTCAGATACGCAGTTTTCCTCACGAAGTTTTCCTTCACTGCCTGATATGTCATCAAATTCATTAATTTCATTGGTGCCGGCGGGGATCGAACCCGGGCTACTCATGTACTGAGAAATTCATGGCTAGCGCTTTGAAAACACCAACAAAATTGGTATCTTTCAAGCATAAGTACGCTACTGCGATGCGACCACATTATATTTCATAACTTACTTCACAAAACAAATTGAGCAATAACCGCAATTAATGTCTAAATTATGCACGCGTATTTAATTTTGCTAACGTAATTTTGTCACGGCATAGATTCGATACGGTAATTATTTAATCAACGCTCAAATCAAGCAAAGTTTTCGCGCGCTCAACTGTTGGGACGTACACGTTTCAGTTCCTTCACTGTTCTTTTGTTTTTGAATATTTGACAAACAGTAATGAGTGTCATTTAGCGTGAGTGTTATTTTGGTTAGGTCAACACAATTTTAAACGACTTTAAAACATGTCATTAAAAAATAAAAGAATCCAGGAGTTTCTTATGAGTGAGAGCACACAGCCCACATGTGGATGTTGTGGCCCATAGATACTCTACATTTGTCCTCCATTAATAATCAAAATGATTGTGATAACGCACCTATTATCACTCTTGAGGACTAACATAGAATGCCTCGTTACCATTATTAGTAAAAATGATCTTAGCTTTGCACTCACCATACGAAACACAGCAGCATTAAGTTGCTATTTTATGTTGGTATACTGTGAAAACGTGGTCCTTCCCTGAGTCGACCCATTCGTATTGCAATCATAATATACATGCAGCGTGGCTCTACCACGTTAAACGTTAGGTAACAAAAACGTATCAACGTTCTTGCCGGTTCTTCTATGATGTCTTATATTTCAACGGTGAGCCCGTGTAGATTTTGACTAGGACTTTAAAAAAAGAAGGACATAATATTTTTTTATTATAAAGGCTTATAATGTAAAATTTATATATAATTATTGAACTATTTTATTCATAAAACTGTAATTTTTAATTTGTTGGTATATATCTGTCACAGCTAGCTTAATTAGCCTTTCAGTTAACAGCCTAGCCTTTTTAATAAACGGCGCCGTTAACTTGCGGCCTGAATGATATTAAGCCCATGCGTTTTAGCCGATGCATCTAATACAACATATCATCCCTAATTATGCACTATGTGCTATACTATATAAATATACACGGCTTTAGCATGGTTCAGGGCCACCCCAGCCGCACCTTAACCTGCCGTCGCTGATATTACAAGATAGTTGCAATGCTGTGTTAGACTCATAGGCTGAATATCATTCAGATCGCTAGCAGAACGACATATCCATTAAATAAAATAAAATGTAACAGATGTTTTCGTGTTTCATTTTAATTTATTCATAACGCAATAAAATCTGTAAAATTAGTTTTATACTAAAAAAGAGTGTATCAATACGACTGTACATTCTTTTTTTAATGTATGTGACACGATATCTCTGAGGTTAGTTAATTTAGCTGATTTTTATTCATCGATAGAACGTGCTTTCACATTGGTTCCATATAAAATTCAACTTTAATTAGATCCAGTATTACTTGACGATTTACATTTCTTTTAAAATCACCTAATTATTCATGAGTGCCTCGTATGGTATTTAAAAAACAAAACAAGTGTTTAAATATAGATGAATAGCAAAACAAACTTAAATAAAATAATTATTATTGAGGTAATCTGTTTTTAATATTCCACGTTTTAAAACGGACTGAACCTTCCATTTGTCACGATCACGACACACTGCTTTCACCTCCTTCACCATATATTTACGCGCCGGTAAAAGGTACACTTTATTTGGCCTATCTTCATCAACAGTCATATCAACAATTTGTTAGATAAACTGATTTGTTGACACATAATATTTATCGTGCAGTGGCGGTGTAAGAATATCCACTACCCCATATCGATCCATGGGTGTCTTAAGAGGCGACAGAGGGAAACAAACCAAGAAATTGACAGCAGCGTCTTCGTAAAAACAACTAAAAAATAAAATAACCGCTGTTGTAAATCCGCTCGCCAAGCGTGGCAACTATGGCAAACGTCCCTCTATGGGACAATCATTGGGAATGGGGGGGCTTCTTCAACAGTGGACTTTAATAGGCTGGAGCGGTAACGGTAAAGGCTGTAATATATCAAGTACTTAAGTGTTACATCCACCTAACAACTGTATTATGGCCACAGCACAAACGTGTCGGATCGACCGCCGAAAGACTATGCTCACACACACTCCATCGTAAAATAGCAGCAACATATTGTGTTGTGTTTGTTTCGTATGATGAGTGTAGAAAACCGGAGGCCCTTTTTACTGGTAACGAGGCATTTTATCATAGTCCTGAGTGGGATAACGCATTTGTATTTTGATTCTGTGGGCCACAGTATCCACTGTTACTGTTGGACTGTTTGCTTCTTCGTCACCTTCATGTTTAAAGTAGATGAAATTATATAATTTTATTAGGTGATAGGATTGTTTTTCTGCCTGGGAGTTTATCTAGGTAGATACCGTCATCTTACCTATTTCTGCCGTTGAATAGCAGTACTTGCACAGCCGTGTTCCGCTCTGAAGGGTGTAAAGAGGCAGTATAATAAAAGACTGTGTGCAATTTCAAGATAGTCCTCAGAGGTGACAACGCATCTGTAGCCTTCATTGTTTGAAGTTGGCGGCGTATGTCCACGTACTGCAGTAATTACCATCAGATGAACTGTAAGGTCGTTTGTCACATCAGTTTTATTAAAAAAAAAATCATGTCCAATTATTTTTTTATTTTATTTATTTGGATTTTTGGCTTGGATGCTTGTCCTTTAAGCAATCATGTCGAAGAATGCTTACGAGTACAGAATATATTATTAAGGCTACACCGCGATAAAATGCACCTCCTTTCATCGAATAGTATAGGATTATGACACGACTAACGAAACTCGAATTTTGATATAGGTAAATTCATGTCTTTATCTTGAATTTGCTTGTTCAAAAACACGATTGTATAATTTTGACTCGATCATAATTATTTGCGAAAACACCTCTAAAAAATCACTATAGTTGAAATTACAACGAAATTACTTAATCTATATGCTTGGGAATCACTCAAATACATTCATAACATCAATATTCGTAATTTGCTTGCTCATTATTTTGATTACTTAAATGAATATTTTTTTAATATTTTAAGATTCTAAGGGATTTCTAGCGGGCGCTACGCAATTTTAGACCTTATGACGGCGTTTTTTAAGTTTTTATAGAAATTATGTACTAACTCGGATTCAGTCGCGATAGCCCGCTTAAACGGTTTTCGATCTTAAGGAAACTCGCTTCAGTATATACATTACGCCAAAGCACCAGCGTAGTCGCCATAAAACATAAACTATAGAAGAACATGGCGTATCCTTAGTGCAACCGAGGCACCCGATTAGCATACAGTGCCGTAGATGTTTGGATTGCATAAAATATTATAAGATTGCGCTATCGGATATTCAATACCACAGCGATTCAATTCGTTATTGTTTCAACAGGTTATAGTTTTTCTCCGGGAAGATTTAAGCTCAAATTCGAACATGCATGGAGTATTGTAATCACCTTTGTAATGGCTCAGCAAATTATCAACTTGCCGCACTCGACTCAGTGCAACGCAGAGCCAAGAGGATTATCGGCGACAAAAAGCTGGTGGAAACTAAGCTTCACAGCTTAGCTCACCGCCGCCAAGTTGCTTGTTTATTGGTCTTCTACAGATTGTACTTCGGAGTGTGCCCATAGGCTTCATAAGCTCATACTAGCTGGTACTCTTGCTGCCGCAGAAGAAATAATTGTGGAAATATTGTTTTAAATTTTGGAGAGTTATATAATTAGGAATGATAATACATTCAATGAAGTTTAATGATATATAACTTTCAAACAAAATCGGCACGATACGCGCACCACCTACTATAAGTTAATTGTACTATGCCTACAACCTCCGCGCAAGTGCGAGCAATAAGTTGACAAAAAAGCCATGCTGCAGCTATATTAATAGTATAGTTGTAGCACGAATGGGTGAAATAGTAGCTTAACGCTGCTGTGTTTCGTATGGTGAGTGTAGAGAACCGGAGACCCTTCTACTGGAAATGAGGCATTCCATCTTAGTCCTCAAGGGTGACAGCAACATTTGCATTTTGATTTTTAATTGAAGGCAGATGTAGATGTCTATGGGCAATAGCATCCACTTACCATCAGGTGGACTGTATGCTCGTTTATCACCCATATTCAATAAAAAATAACCCATTCGCGCTGCAACCATATTTCATTGGTACAGCGTGGCGTAAATTATTATTTATCTAAGTTCCTAGTTTACGTTGTACTCTGTTTGATCTTTATTGGACATAAACATATAAAAAATTTATTCGATAATTTATAAACTCAAATTTTTATAGTCATAAAATGTAAATTAGTTTTTATATACCCATAGATAATTTACATTTTATGAGTTAATAATTTGCAAAATTCTAATATTAATAATTACATAATCTTAATATTATAAACTCGTAAAATCTGTGTTTTTAAAGCAGTCACTTTCACAAGGAATGTTAATAATTTTACATAATTAATTCCTAATTTCCAAAATTTCTCAAACAATAAGCTGAATTAACTAAAATATTCAAAATACAATGCTTCTTCGCAAGTTCCGGCTGAATATTAAAATATTTCAGGTGAAACAAGATTGAGTTCCGAACTCTTCAGAAATAAAGTAAACAAAAGTTTTTCATCCGATAGGAAACTCTACGCCCACCGGACTTTTATTTAACTTGTCTCGCTCCGGTTCCTTAAATAAACTATTTTACTATCGAGTTTCATAAATAAATCCGTACCAGTTATTGCAATAGGTAAATTAATGATACATATTACTTATTTATTATTTGAAGATCTCGTAAATCCGAGTCAGTAGTTTTAAGGCCAGTTTAAGTTACTACTGACAATCATCCGTCCATACATTACAACCTATGAAAGTTCACTATTCATAGGAGAGATTTTGCCAAAGTTAACACGCATTGCAGGCAGTTTGGCAACCGCAGTTTATCATGAAGATGCTGCTGTCCATATGCTGTTTCAGTTTCTCTTTATCGCCTCTTAAGACCCACACGAGACTACTGAGCTTGTCTATCTGCATTGAAGACTTACGGAGCTGAGTCGTGGACTGAGGAAGCTTCAAGTCGCTCGGCGATCTATGGATAGCTAAAATGTTCAAAGTTTCTCAACGTCATAAAATTAACAATGTTGAAATCAGCAGCAAATCAGGTATAACTGATTTAGAACAACGGATCTGCACAAGAACAGACAGGCGATGGATAAAAAATAATCTCGAGTGTTAGCTTCGTACTGGTAAGTGTAGGTTGATCTATCTTCGCTGGATGGAGTGTCGACGTAATACATAAAACAAAAACAAAATTTTACACGTGGTAGAACCATGCTGAAACTATGTTATGGTTGTAGCACGAATGGGTCGACTCAACCGGGGAAGGACCACGCTCTCACAGAATACCAGCGTAAAATAGCAGCTTCATGCTGCTGTGTTTCGTATGGTGAGTGTAGAGAACCGGAGACCCTTTTTACTGGAAACGAGGCATTCCATCTTAGTCCTCACGGCTGACAACTCATCTGCATTTCTTTCATTGATTCTTAATCGAGATTGTTGTAGATGTTTATGGGCCACAGCATCCATTAACCATCAGGTGGACTGTGTGCTCGTTTTTCACCCTTAGCCTATAAAAAAACAAGATTGTTGATAGATTCAGGTAGCTCAGGACCATGCTTTGTGGTAATCTGTGGATGAGGCCTGTTGTGAACTTGAGAATGGATTTCGTGTAAACACGAACGTAAATATAGGTTCCTCATATATTATTACCGTAAGTTGCTTTATCATTGAGTGGGTAAACATAGCTTCAAATTAGGTAACATCGAAGGAACCTTGCCAAATCTACGTTTTAAAGTTCTGAAGGTCGCTGCTTCCTTTTATAGCTTTATTATTTAACTAGTGACCCGCCTCGGCTTCGCCTGGGTGGGATCTATTAATGTGGTGTTATTTATATTTAAGATAATAATCAAAGACCATTGTTCGTAAAGTTTCATCACAATCGGTATAGCCATTTCAGTGATTAGCCTGGACAGGCAGGCTGGTCTTAATAGCATGCAAATAAAAGGCAATTATTTTGTTACTAGAGACAGAAACACCAATTTAATATTATATAATATTGTATATAAAATTGCCTTACAGAAGAGAGGTCACTGATAAAAGAGGCAAAGATAAAGTAATTGAAACTACCATTAAAATAAGTCATTCTTTCATGCATAGATTTTTTACATTGATTCGTATTAGTTTTTTTTGTTTAGTTAATAAACTTGAGGCATCAGTACTGCCTTCCCATAGGACAATGCCGTAGCTGAGCCATGCATATGCATACGCGTAATTGGTTGTTATCGCGGTGGTTATATCTGTTGTTTTTTTTACTTCTCGTAATGCGTATATAAAGCTGCTTAACTTTCTATGTAATTTTTCTATATGTGGTTTCCAAGTAATATGGGTATCTATTATTAGGCCTAGTAGTGTGTGCTCTGTGTGTGTGATTACAAGAACACTTATTGAAAGTCATATAAGTGTTTATTACTGGGAAGAAGAGAAACCCATCGTGACTATTTTTTCAAACAAAAATTTACAATATAATATTTTGTACAATTAAACATGAAAACAAATGAATACTTGGTAACTCTCACGACGGTAAATTAATTTTTTTTCGAATTTTTAATGTATAAACATACTGTCCGAGAAGAAACTGCACGCTAAAGAAAAAAATAAGAAAATCAAAAAAGGAACGACTGAAGCTATCGGTTGCGTGCACATTCACATAATAATTTTTAATATCGTTTTATATACTAAAACATAAGAACACATAGTGTATTTTTTGGATAATCTATCATCATCCTATCGAGGTAAAAGTGTTATTTATGTCCTAACAATACGTATTTTTTCAACCAACTTCTAAAAGGAGGACGTACTCAATTCGACTGTATGTTTTTTTTATGTGTGTTATCTCATCGATATTTATTTACTACGCACGTAACACAGTAGTACATACAACTCAATGGTGTTACCTCATAACTTTTTTTTCGGTGAACCCATTTCAATGATTTTTTTTTATTTGAAAGATGGTGCTTCTAATGATCAAGGTCTGACCAGTAGTTTTTGAGTTATCCTTAATAATTTATATTGAAGTCGGTTGTACAAAATTTTTAATTTTACCACTTGTTTTCTTGCATCGTGCTCAAACCGATCGAAAACTTTCTTTCTTTCTTTCATTCATTTCATCACGGAGCCCCGGCTGTTGAGATTTACTCTTAGAATGGAATAGAATATTTTTTATTCAATATTAATTAAAAGTAATTCTTATTCAAAGTAATTTTCTACTTTTACCACTGGTTCCAGCAAGCAAGAAACCCATCGGGTTTCCCAGTCAATTTATGCTATACAACAAGAACACAGGTTGTACAAACTACTAACAAAACTTATTTAAGAAACAGTTTGTAAGTTACCATTCATTCCCAGGGGTTATTATCAACCATGTATTCATTTATATTACAAAAATCCTCTTATATTAAACAAGCGTGATTAGTATGCCAAATGACAAGTTCGCGCGTTTTCTCGTTTGCCTTGCGCATTGTTGACGAGGCACATCTGGAGTTCGTCTATCAAATAAACTCGGCTGCCGACTGTTGCAACACCGATATACACACACCATTGTTTGTGTTGGAACTTTAGCGGAATGTGGAAGAGAGGTTAACGTTTTGACTTTAGCAATTTGGGCACTGACGTTAAGAATGGACGACTTCGTTTCAATACATCGTAACAATTTTCCTTATGTATTATCTTGTTTATTTTTAATTGTCTACAATGAAGGACGTGATCCGTTCAACTGTATCCATTTTTTTTCTCTTTAATTTTTTGGGGATTTTTGTCGAAACGACATGCCAATCCCATCATACCTTATAACAATTACTGCTAACACTAGAACAAAATAAGAAAGTATAATTGTGAGTACTAGTTAACCTACAATGTGTGTAACACGACATTAAAAAAAACGTTATTCCCAAAGTAGGATTTTCTCCCGTATTGTAGAGGTGTTTTACATATAAATTGCACAAGGCCATACAGCCAGACCCAGAATAATTAATTATAGGCTATAGAAAGGATACTTCATTTACAAACCACTGCACTACTGCTGTCGTCTTTCTAATCTTCGAGGACTGTTAACCGATTTTTATTTACCGATAGTATTTATTTTCATCACCATCATAATTACAACCCATTACATGTCCATAGCTGAACAACTTAAATGGATTAATCAAAGGAATGCCACTCGTCAGGCCTATGTTGCCTTCTATAAATGCACGGTCCTAAGTTGCCTGCATCCATCTACTTCCTGCAATATATTTTCGCAGAGGATAAAAACCATATCAAATTATAATTGAGCTTCTAATATTTTTAAATAATTTTATTATTTGTACGCAAATTTTATAACAAAAAGGACAAACGAGCTAATAGTCCGCCTCACGGTAAGTGGTAGAGCCATGCTGCAGCTATATTAGTACTATAGTTGTAGCACGAATGGGTCGGCTCGACCGGGAAAGGACCACGCTCTCACAGAATACCAGCGTAAAATAGCGGCTTAATGCTGCTGTGTTTCATATGGTGAGTGTAGAGAACCGGAGACCCTTTTTACTGGAAAAGAGGCATTCCATCTTAGTCCTCACGGGTGACAACACATCCGCATTTTGATTCTTTATTGAGGATAGATGTAGATGTCTATGGGTCACAGCAACCACTTACCATCAGGTGGACTGTGTGCTCGTTTGTCACACTATAATATTAAAAAAGTGGCGTTAAGGGGAAAGATCATAAAATACGTGGTCATAATATACCCCCAGTCCCGTATACATAGGCCGTGTAGTGGCGGTGTGAGAAAATCTACTACCCCAAATCATCCCGTGGGTGTCGTAAGAAGCGACAAAATGAATTGAAACAGTAGATGGGCAATAGCATCTTCCTGATAACAATTCAAAATAATTAAAAAACACGGTTATTAACCCGCCTGCTAAGCGTGGTAACTACGACAAATGTAAGGGGGATAAGGTTAGCTATGGGGGAGGCCGTTCGACAGTAAACTTTTGTTACGTTGTAATGAATAATTGAATGATGACCGTACAGTAGACTGGAACTAGAATTCCCCTTATTTTTCCACCAGCCCGTAAAAGTCCTCTATATATGCAGTAAGTCGATTGATGCAGATGTATCATGGCCACATTTTGATAGTCTTTGAACGAGCCCTATGTTCAGTACAAAAGTAACTTGTTTAAATTATTTTAGATTCGAAATGTCTTATCGCACATTCATACATATTAATGCCGTGTTGCACAGCTTTGTGAGCCTTAAATATCATTCGCAATGCCGCGAGACATTGTATTTCACGCGCCGGTAAAGCGATGAAGACACTAATCTCTGGACGTGACAGGATGACACACGGGCACCGCCGACAGCCAGCAAAATACGGAACTTTATCTTAAAAAACACACTTTTGTTTTTTAAATAAAACACATTGTGTTAAAAAATTTATTATTTCTACTTTATTCTATTTTGGTTTGGTCATGTATAAAGAATGAGTGATTAAAGAGTTACAATGCAAATGTATGCTACAGTAATGAGTGGCAGAGAAGTTCATCGACCAATATTGAAGATGATTCAAATTAAAAATACCCTTAACTAAGGAGCAGGTATAGGTATATATATATATATATACCTGCTTATATGTGAAAGAAAAAGAGAGAAATTTATCAGGATCGTGCCAAATGGAAGTCCATAGCATCTGCATACCCCTGTTACTGTTACCGTTACAGCCTATTAAAGTCCACTGCTGAACATATGCCTCGCCATAGATTGCCTATTAGGGGAGAATATTAGCGATAGTTGCCACGTCTGGCAAACGAGTTGGCAATCGCAGTTTTTTATTTTTAGTCGTTATTAAGAAGACGCTGCTGCCCATCTCCTAATTTGTTTCCCCCTTTCGCCTCTTACGACACCCACGGGATGATATGGGGTAGTGGATATTCTTACACCGCCACTACACGACGATAAAAATACACGTTACCTCGCAATATTTTAGTACAATATTTGTAGATTTATTTAAAGAAAAAATGCTAAAAGTTTGTTATTTTGGAAGACAGTGTGTTCACATCTAGATAGAGCAAAACTTCTAACATGTACACGAGCTAAATTCTTCGAATGGAATAATAAACACTACGTTTTATAGACCGAAGATGTGACGTCAAATGTTATTACACTCTGGTATCCTTTCCATATATCCGTATAGCTTACCAGATCTTCCACAACTGTGTATACTCCACTTAAAGTAATTCTTGATAAATTAAGACACATGAACATCATTAGTTTTTTTTTTAAATAGAATCAAGGTGACAAATGAGCACAAAGTCCACCAGATTGTAGGTGGATGCTGTGCCTCATAAATATCTATATCTATCCTCAATTAAAATGCAGATGCGCAGTCACCTCTGAGGACTAAGATGGAATGCTTTGTTTCTAGTAAAAAAGGTCTCCGGTTCTCTACACCATACGAAACACAGCTTCATTGAGCTGCCATTCTGTGAGAACGTCGTCTTTCTCCCGTCGAGCCGACATGGTCTCATGGTCCTCATGGTCCTCACAGCTGACAACTGTTAAGTTTCCTGTCCGCGATATAGACACAATAGTTAAACAATCGAAATGTTCATATATGATTCATGGGACAGGGAAAAGTTTAAGCTGTTATTTTACGCTGGTATTCTGTGAGAGCGTGGTCCTTCCCCGGTCGAGGCGACCCATTCGTGCTACAACCATAATATAGCTGCAGCGTGGCTCTACCACTAGTCGGTGCTAAGACGTGTATCAAAGAGTTACGAGCAGACTGTTTGACAAAAGTTAATTACCTATTTTAGTTGTCTAAGGAAACAAGTTCAATGACGTTTAAATGGGTACATTAAAATCTTCATTCGCTATTTTTCCACACTTTGCGATGAATTTTTTTGCTTAAATTTATATGGAACCATGAAGTATAACATATTTAATAAAAAGAAACATTTAAATCGGTTCAGCCGTTTTCGTGAAATCGGTAAACCGATTAATCGGTAGGCGGTTTTTTGAAATCTGTTAAAAACGTACATACGGTATTGTGAAACAATAAATGAATAGTAATTTTTAATTCAAAAAATATCATTACGTAATTACTATCATAAGCTATCATGTAAGTTTTAAACTATACTAAAACAAATAATAAAACAAAATCGTACTCTATGGCAGTAATAAAACAATTTCGCAATCCCGCCACGTAGCCCGCTACTCGGATATTGAGTAATAAATATAATCTGTGGTTTATAGCGGCTGCTTTATAGCGCGTGTGGGCATCATTACATCCATTTACAAAAAACTGTATTAGTAACCTTAATTATGAAATATTCCTTATTTAGATATTAAGCGTCGTTTTTTAAAGGTAGAGGACCATAAACATTTTATTCAGTTCTTTATAGCCTCTATCAAAAAGTGAGAGATTCTCAATTCGAATGTATTTAAAAAATAAGTAAAAAAACAAGGTTTAAAAACTAAAAAAAATAGTTTTAGACAATTTAACAGTTACTAAAATCAGTGCTAAGATATAGTATATCGAAGAATTACAACCCCGACTTCAGAAGTAATAGCTTCTTCGTTATCTCTACCGTAGCAACTTATCAAAAGTCCACTGCTGAACATAGGCCTCCTTCATAGATTGCCTCATAGGGGGGGATATTTGCTGTTGTTGTCACACTTGGAAGGTAGACTGACTACCGCAGTTTTATTTTTAATGTTATTAAGAAGACGCTACTGCCCATCTCCCGGTTTGTTTCCCTCTGTTGCCTCTCTAGTATATATACAGTAATCTATGGTCACCTCTATGGATATTCTCACACCGCCACTATACGGTGGTATAATGTTTGTGTGGTGCGTGCTCTCAGCTCTGGAAATTAATTAATTAATGGAAATTAATTAACAGTTTTTTAATATTGTATATAATAAAATATTGTAAATTTATAATTAAAATTAATTCTTAATTCTTAATTCCTTTTTACTACTTTGTACACAACCGTATGGTAGCAGTGTAAGAATATCTACTACCTATGAGGCAATCTGTGGGGACTTTTAATGAGCTTTTAAAGACTTATATGCTGTAATGAAATGTGATAAAAGAATATCTCAATTGAAAGCTTCCGACTGTTAGGAGGTTGCCCCGTGTACGGGATTGACGAGGAGGACATGACAATTAAACGAGTACAATTGATTGAATAAAACTACTTTTACGGATTTTATCGAATAAAACTAAAATAAGTTTTCCGACGTTTCGAGCGCTTTGCAGCGTCCATGGTCACGGAAGTAACAGGTGTTCAACCACCCGATATCATAGTTAACCCAGAGTTCCTTCAGCTTTTAATTATTAATTTTGGTCCGATCTATGCAGAACGAGTTTACTGTATCTTGAAGTACATTTTTTCGTATAATATGATATAATTTGTATGTTTATATACTTATTTAATTCCAGTAAGATCTATTAATAACATTCGCATAGTTTTTACAGTTAATATTTATTTTATTATTAAGATGATAACAAGAAAGCGCAATTATACATTTAAAAATTAATTTGACTAACATATCGCAAGCATTAATATCTCTTGATTATATTAATTTATGGGAAATGAAACGAGCCTGTTGTCCCATTAAATGGTAACCTTTTGACAAATTTCCAAGATGCAGACAATGTTTACGGAAAAAAGGCTTTTAGACGAGTCTCCCGCTCATTTCGCTGTCGCCGTTAGTTTTTTTTCAGTTTTAGAGTCTGGTGCACCCTTCAAGGATTGCCATTCACAAACCAAAATGACAAAAGTAGATAGTGAGTCTACAGCTGACGTAATCGTACTTGTAACGACCCCAAAATACTCAAGTATTAGCTAGTATTTTGTATTAAAGTTAAATTCCTGCATACACTATCAGCTTGGCTGATAGTATGCTGAACAGAAAACGCTGGTATTGCGGATTTGGCCGAAAAGAAGACCCTACCAGCTAGTGAGCTTTGAAAGTTTATTTAATTTAATATAGTTTATCTATTAAACACACATATTATGGACTTTTTCTGTTGTATAATATTCAATTAGAAAAAAGTCCAAAAAAACTCAGACCTTTCTGGATTTTTTATAGAATAAGAGTGACAAACAAGCACACAGTCCACCTGATGCTAAGTGGATACTGTGCCCCATAGGCATTTACATTTATCCACGATTAAGAATCAAAATGGAAATGCGTTGTCACCCTTAGATGAATCAAAACTTAGATGGAATGCTTCGTATCTAGAAAAAGGGGGCTCCAGTTCTCTACACTCAGCATACGAAACACAGCAGCATTGAGCTGCTATTATACGCTGGTATTCTGTGAGATAAGATCACGTTTAACTACAATCAGCGCACGATAATAATATTATGGCTGCCAAACATTCCTGTCGTGTCAAACATTTCGATTTCAGGTTGTGCAAAAATTAAAACCAGAAATATATTTAATAAATATTTTAGAGTGGACTGATAAAAAAAGAAATGAGAGGAGACATGTGTCCAGCAACAAGGAAATGAGAGGAGACATGTAAAATTAAGGTGTACGTAGATTTTGTTTTCAGAAAACTTTCTCGGATTCCTTTATATTCTATGTACACTGGCGAATTCTAATTAATTTCAGCCTCTTTTATTTCTTCGAATTATTTAAGTAAAATGGAAGCAACTTATACTGGTAAAATATAACAGGACCGAAAAACGTGAGACTTCGTGAGACACTTAAAAGGGATCACATATGCTGAAGTTTCTTGTGCGAGCTTCCAAACTTTTCAACTTATGCTATTTTTAGTTCTTCATGTCACAACGTTTAACTATATCCTCTACTGAACACGGGATAACATGACGTCTGTACCGTAAAATGAGATCTAGATTAAGTGCGTCTTTACGATCTAGAAAAGCGCTGTAAATTCGGTACGCTCGACTAAATGAGTTTAGAAATTGTATATTTAGTTAAATAGTACTTATGCGACAGAGCTTTGTTCGCCGATAGAGAAGAATATAATAATAATGTCCTCCAGACCGAATTTCGGTCACAGCGGCCAGCCTCAACGAAGACTAGCCATCGGCGCAGGACAAGATTATACTGCCCAAGTGTATGCAAAAGCACAGGTACACTCTCTATTCCCTCACTCTCATAGTCCAATGGAACGGTAAACCGACACGACCGGAGGGAGATCAGGCGCAGGATGCATGAGAAGAGTTGCTCACATATCTTTATATATAAAATTCTTCTGTCCGTGTGTATGTGAACTCCTACTAAACGGCTGGACTGATTTTGTGTGATTAAGTTAATACGAGAATGGTTTAGATTCATAATTGGACTGGGTGGTGCTGTTATCGAGATCCAGAAATCACCCGTGCGAAGCCGGTGCGGATCGCTAGTATATATATAAAAATAAATTGCCGTGAGTTAGTCTCGCAAAAACTCAAAAATGGCTCGGATGATTTTGATGAAATTATTTGCGTATGTTCGAGTTAGTCCCTGTATGGTTTAGATTCATAATTAAACGCGGTAGGGGGCGCTGTTGTCGAGATCTAGAAATCACCCGTGTGAAGCATTTACGCCAGACGTAAAATCGAGGTATAATCGAGCATAGAAGGTACATGAATAAGGACACGGAACAAGTATTTGTATAGACATAGACATAGACATATGGCCTACAAATAATTGTTCCGGGCCTGGATGTTTGTGCTTATAAGATTTATGTATGTAAACTGCCCCCACAATACAGGAGAAAATCCTAGTGTGGAGTTATCGTTTAAAAAAAAAGTTAAAAAAAATAAGCTTTTTTAAAATACTCTTTACTATATCATCATTACAGCCCATCAAAAGTGAACTGAACATAGGCCTCTCCCATAGATTACCTCACGGGGGGGGATTCTTTCCTGCTCTAAAATCCTCTCAGAAATGAGAGATCGAACTCTGTTTGCTTGAGTATTTTGAAATTTAAGGGGAGTGGTTTCCTTTGACTTCCTTAGTTCTTACTTTATTACCATTCTAAGCCAGCGCTTAACTACAATGTCACCTGATGGTAAGTGGTGATGTAGCCTAAGATGGTGAAACGCACTGACTTAACAAAAGCCAATGTACTCTTGCCTTGAAGTCGAAGTTGAAGTGATCGGTTGGAAAGACAGATGCTGGCAACTTATTCTTATTCTTCTTAATCAGTCCGTTAAAGTTCACTACTGGATACGAAGCTCTCACTTTGGAAGGAGGGTTTGTCTAAATCTCCTTTCCACCATCCGACAATCAGACGGTCTCAAACTCAAACATTTTATTGCGTTCATGTGGTTACATAAATAGTCCTTATGTTGGATATAATAGAGCCAAACATGAGCCCTGATAGAGCTTAGCAACATTATATATCAATTTGATTTAATTGATTTAGAAAGAAGAATTTTAATTGATTTAGAAAGAAGAATTTTAATTGATTTAGAAAGAAGAATTCGGCGAGTCTTCACCCCTTTGTTGTCCGTCCGAATACAATCTCTTCTTCACTAGTCACAAGTCTTAAAGGAAAGAGTGAATAGGCTTTTGTTGCGATAAGACAGGGCGATTTACTATTTAGGGCTTCATCACCACTTATCACCAGGTGATCATCAAATGGCTCAGGCCTTCTCTCAGTTCTGAGAGGGTTTCAGGGCAAGGAAATGTCCGCCGCGCTACCCCAATGCGTGTTGACGGATTTCACATGTCTTCGAAATATTTTTTTCTTATTTCTCAGACATGCTGGTTTTCTCACAATGTTTTCCTTCACCGCCGAGAACGTGGTAAATCAGCACTTAAAATTGCAATTAACAGTTTCATTGGTGCCTTAAAATTTACAGCGAGCGCTTAGCCCCTGAGCTACCACGGCTCTATTTCAACTCACTAGAACTTTATTAATAAAACCTACTCGTCATGATAAAGGATAGATGTATAAATACATATTAACATTTGTAAAGTGCCAAGGAGTTATTCCATTTAATAAAAATAATTTCCTGCTCACAACCAAAGATCATAGCATGAAAAGATTTTTAACTCCCAAAGAAAATATGCTGAATAAGCCAGGTGTAATAACTCACGTTTAAATATATACCTTAGTATTATCACTTCAAGACCAAAATTTCTTTGCTTCGATTATTGTTGACAATCCATCACCAAGAAGTGTATACCAATGATATTATGCGCAGACACGCGTCCAAGTTATTCACTTAACAATGCACATCAATGTAAAACATACTCTATATCTCATCAATAGGTTCGATTTTAGAATTGATTCTATGCTTTAAAAAATAGAAGATATCTTCCACGGCATTCCATTTTCAAAAGCAATTTTTATCACGTATACATAATACAACCTTGTCATAATAAATTAGAGTCGTAATTGCAATGTCAAGGTTCATTAGGGTAGTGCCCCACTTGAGCTGCCGGTGGCTTTGTGAGGCGAGTGATAATCCGCAAGAGTTGTGCGTGGACGCGGTTACAGAGCGTTGAAGTTAACTCCGCGCCGCACAGTTTAAAAACAACATGTTTTTCTTTTTTATAGTCGCCATTAGAGACGACTCTTAACATGATATTTGTGGCCATATCAATACGTTTAATATTTTATCGCATCGTTTAGTAAAAAATTGGGGACTTATTACTACTAATTGGAGAGTTCAATGTCCAGCAGTAGACTTTTACAGGTTTAAGAAGAAAGAGAAGTATACCTACAAGTAATTTAAATAAAACCAATTATAATAAATATAATCAGGCGCTAATTTGCGAAAATCCATCGTTACATGAAGATAGATACATCCATCAAATTGTATCTATTGTTCATGTAGCGAAATTAATTACCTATTTTTTAGATCCATCGAACTTAATCTATAGTTAATGTGTAGAAAGTGCGAATGAATTTTTAATAATGACGTCAGTTGATCTGTGGTTCTATGTATAACCACAGAATAAATAATAGTACAAGAAGTATAAACTTGATTACAGATGTCTGATGCAATTAATAAATCAAAATTTATCTGAGATTTTCCGTCACTTTGCCGTCCATGTGTCTTTTCATCTCCTTTTCCGTCATTGAAGTAATATGTATCACGTACTAGAAGAGACCCCGAATGTTGGTCGTTTGTACACAAGTTAGAGCCCATGGGCTCAAACTTACTTAGTCTATGCCTTAGATGTAGTATATATTACTTTTATATTTTCCGTGCGCATTTTAGGATTTTCTTAGCATTTGAGGTATTATATGTATATTTCTAGCACTTGAGATATTGTAAAACTGCGAACATGCACGTTCATTTCATTGTTCGGCGACTTTCCATCATTTCAATGCTAATTTTAAGCACGTTCTCTTTGGTTTGTTAACATTGACGGGAAATCTGCATGAATAAGAAGCATATTATAATGAAGTGTGTTAACCGTCGCGAAGCACTGTGGCCTTAGTATTCTGTTTCGCATTTTCTTCTTATTTTTTTATAAATTAGATAATTGTAATTTTTGTACTTAAACAAGATATTTTTTTTTTTAATTAGAAGCAAAGTCGATAAACAAGAACTCAGTCTACCTATGGTAAAACGACGCTGTAGTTCATAGCCAACTACCTCCCTTCGATTAAGAATCAAAATGTAAATGCTTTGTTACTCCTGAGTACTAAGTTTGAAAGCCTCGTAACCAGTAAAAAGTGCCTCCGATTCTCGCCACTCACCATACGAAACACAGAAGCTAATATTTCAGGATGATATTCGTGATTCGTTTTTTCCCCCCCGGTTAAGCCTATCCATTCGTGCTGCAACCATAATACAGCGTGAATTTTATCGAAAAAAAAATCGAGTGAAAGCCTCCGTGCGTTTTTTTTACAAAGAAGGCCACAGATGCTTTTTCTCTTCTAAGGACTAAGATAAGATAGGAAAACCTCACAGCCTGTTATTATATTGGCTCCCTATATTCTTCAGATCGGAGCAGTGCTGTGCTGGCACTGCTATTTGGCAAAAATAGGTAAGAGGGTGATACATACACAGACTCCTAGACAAAAAGGAGTCCTACCACCTTTAGATCCATTATATCTCTATAATAATGCTCCACGGAGTTTTTGACGTTTAGGTTTATGGAATTTGAAACTGTCACTGGCGACAAAATCAGCAAAGTATTTTGTCTGAAATTTTCGATATTATTAGAGGTGACTAAGCATTTGGCTGGAGCGCTTTGGGTCACGGGTTTGTCTGGTTGCATATATTATTATTGGTTGTTTATGTGTTATATATATATATATATATATATATATATATATATATATATATATATAAACACCTTCGCGATACAAAAAAAATCCTAGTAGAGATAACGTTTTCTAAAATAAAAAACGAGATAAAGAAATAATAAATAACCTGGACGACGGTACACTGGGAGGTAGAGCAGATGACGTCCTCAGTGATCTTACTTATATTTTTCGAAATTTTAATAATGTTGGTCTTGAACCAAATAGCAATAAATGTGAAATATTTTTTTCCATTAATTTATCTACTTCTCACAGAGACACTTTAATTCAAAATTTCAATCATATTTCTCCAGGAATAAAAACTGTCAGTACGGAATCACTATACCTGCTAGGTGCCCTATTGTTTTTCGATAGTATTAAACATGTTTTAAAAACAAAATTTGATCAGTTTTTAAACCACGTTGATAAATTGTATAAATTAAGCCCCCACATTGTGCTTTCTATCTTAAAATATTGTCTCCTTGTACCTAGATTTACATACTTACTCCGCTCGAGTCCAGTCTGGAAATGTTCGGATATTTTAAAAGATATTGATAATAATCTTAAAATAGCTATAGAAAAAATTCTAAATTTAACTTTAAATACAACAGCCTGGACTCAAGCTACTTTACCTATAAAATTTGGTGGTATTGGTGTGAGAAATCTTTCTAGCGTTGCATTGCCTGCTTTCCTTGGTTCCGTGCATAGTGTCAGTAATTTATGTAACATAATTTTAAATAATAAAGTAGACCTGTGCTTCGCTACGGAGGCAGAGCAGACATGGCAAACGCTCTGTCCCGGCGAAAATGTTCCACTAGAAGTTAACCAACAAAAACAGTGGGATATTCCGTTGGTACAGAGGGTGCAGAAAAATTTGTTTCATAATTTCCATAGTGACCAAGATAAGGCACGCCTTCTAGCTGTTTCGACTAAGGAATCTAGTTACTGGTTACACGCTTTACCATCAAGTAATCTCGGCACATTACTTGATGGGGAAAACTACACATCGCTGTAGGAATCCGACTAGGGCGGCGATTTGTCAACCCCATCAGTGCCCTGTGGCAGCAGCGTCGACAAGTTTGGGCTCCACGGACTTTCTTGTAAGAAAAGTGCTGGTAGGTTTCACGGCAGTTCTTTGAACGATGTCATCGAAGGGCTCTTGTCTCTATAAATGTTCCCTCGGTTTTAGAGCCTTGTGGAATATTTAGAGACGATGGCAGGAGACCCGACGGTATGACATTGGTCCTGGGAGAAGGTAAAGCCTAGTGAGGATGCTACTTGCGTGAACACTTTGGCCTCTCATCTTAGGGTACCTCGTTCAGAGCCGGGGTGGCATCAGAGGCAGCTGAACTGAGTAAGTGGCGCAAATATGAGTCTCTGAGAGATGACTACATATTTGTGCCATTTGCTGTAGAAACTATCGGTCCGTGGGGTCCACGTGCGGTGAAGTTCTTAAAGGAACTCCATCCGCGGCTGGTTGTTGCTGCTGGTGATAAGAGAGCTGGCTCTTTTCTCGCTCAAAGGCTAAGTATAGCCATTCAGCGGGGAAACATAGCCAGCGTTCTTGGCACGATACCGCGTGGAGTAGGACTGTTTGATGATTAAATTACAAATTTTAGTTTTTTTTTTTGTTATAGTTTTTAATATTCTATAAAAAAATTACATAAATATATTCTGAAATTTAGAAAAAGAAATAATTATATTCATTTTTAAGGTCCATACACTAGGGTATACAAAACTAGATTGTATTTTTATATTTAAAATAACTTTAATCTATAATATACTTAATAGGTCGTCCTTAGACAGGCAATTCATCGCCGTCATATAAAAGATCATTTGTACCGGTCTCTTGCTCCAAGCCATCCCAGTATTCGTTTCTTAGACGCACTTGCAAGTAACTCATAGCGGGCCGCCATCGTCTGAACTGATTTATTAAATAAATTTACGCATACGTAATAAACTGTATAATGCTAATTTCTTTTCTAAAAATTATTTACAAAACTTCTCTTTCAATACAAAAAAGAACAGATTTTATGATTGCAATCACAACTTTACTCTATAATTTTCTTTTAAATACAAATTTCACGAAGTCATTCAAGCGTCTCACAATAAATTTCTTTGTACGAACAAGAGAAAGAATTGCCACATTTACGTGAACAAAATAAATCAGCATCCCTAAATACGCACCCCCAATAACCATAATGTTTAGGGCAAATTTTATAAAAACGGGGGCGACCCCAAATGAAACGGATACAATAAATAAATGCCATAATTAACTCTATTCATGCGTCGAATTATCTGTCGTATTTGGGCCTGGGCAAATTTTAGCAAATGATCACAATAACACAACAATGGATTCGAATGGCGCGCGAATTCGATGCGTGTGACAGTTGGGGGCGGCCATTTTGTATTGTCATCATTGCAAATGGCGAAAGTTACTAATTGAGCGTATTTACAACCGGATGCTTGGAACATCTGCTAGGTCGTATTGCATTTTTATACATGATGCATTCATACTTTACGTACTGCTATTATAATGAAATTATATAAACAAATTTAAACTTGATTTAATATATTTCAGTATCTTAATAAACAAATATAATAAATATTTTGCAATGCTAAAAATTCTATTAGTTGGTTATCTTAGTACGTAAGACTGGCTTAGGGTTACTTCATTATAACCGCCATTACAGCTGTCAACAACAAAAATCTTAATATATTATATTCAGTAAGCGCTACGCAGTATTATTCAAATTTTAGTCATAAAAAATTTAAGACAAGGAGGAGGTACATCGCGTTACAAACTAAGCTTAATTGCTAAAAGGCACAAAGTTAAAGTTACAGCCCATATATGTCCCAATGCTGGGCTCAGACCTCCTCTCATTTTTGGGAGGGTTTTAGGGCAAGAAAATGTTTGCCGCATTGCCTTAATGCGTGTTGGTGGACTCCATATGTCTTCGACTTTTTAATTTATCACGATGTTTATCTTACCACCAAACACGCGGTAAATCAGCCCTTAAATCGACAGGTATCTAGCCCGGGTTCTTTAAGTACTGTAGAATTAACGGCGAGCGCTCAGCCCCTGAGCTATCACAGCTCCTAATAATATTTAATCCAATAATATGGAACCGCATATTTACTTTAATTATTATGAGGAAGAAAGGTTATCAAGTAGAAATCTCGTATGTTTAGTATAAGGCGGCCCCCACTATATGGAGTGAAGACCTTGTAAGAGATGCAGAAGACGATAGATGCAGGTGACTCAGGACCGTGATTTTCGGTATTCTTTGAAGCCTGTTCAACAGTGGACTTGTGATGGACAATAATGATGATTATGATAATTATTTTTAAAGATCTTTTTTTTTTATAGAATAAGCATGACAAAGGAGCACACAGTTCACCTGATGGTAAGTGGATGCTGTGGCCCATAGACCTCTACATCTTTCCTCGATTAAGAATAAAATGTAGATGCGTTGTCACCCCTCAATGACTAAGATGGAATGCCTCATTTCCAATAAAAAGGGTCTCCAGTTTTCTTCACTTACCATACGAAACACATCAGCATCTATTCTTTTAGTATCCATAATTCTAAATTCGTCAATTACATATAATAGTACCTAATTAAATAAAATTTGTTATATCATTTTATTTGTTGTCATTTGCTGTAGAGACTATCGGTCCGTGGGGTCCACGTGCAGTGAAGTTTCTAAAGGAACTGTATCACGTCGACACTGCTGATGATAAGAGGGCTGGTTCTTTTCTCGCTCAAAGGCTAAGTATAGCTATATATATATATATTCAGCGAGGAAACGCAGCCAGCGTTCTTGGCACGATCCCACGGGGAGTAGGACTGTATGATAATTAAGTTACTAGTTTTAGTTTTTTAATTTTATTATAGGGTTTTAATATTATATATTTTACTAATTAATTAAATAATATAAGAATTACCAATAAAATGTTATTTTAACTGATTAAATCATTAAAAAAAAAGTAAAAGCCGACTATACCGGAAGTACAAAACAAATAACATTTTAGTTATAATATTTTCATATGATAAAAATATATTAAACTATATAAACAAAATATCTTTCATATTTTTCTGATCCGTTTAAGAAATCTTGAAGTTATAAGGTTGTGACACATTTCTACATACGGATACATCGATGATAAAAGGCTTCCTTGAATGACAACGGAACATTAAAATTATCGTAGTGTCTGTGGTGGCGTAAGAGTAGCGATCACTCAATTTTGTCCCGGGGGAATCGTATAAAACGGCTAAGGGGAATATTTGGAAGATCTTACAACATCCGCCGGGATTACTTATTAATGACTACCTCTAAGGAAAATAAATTATATGGGCAACAGCGTCTTCTTAATAACAGCTAGAAAATATAAAATTGCGGTTGCCAACCCACCTGCCAAGCGTGGCAACTATGGCAAATATCCCCCTGATGACGCAATCTATGAGGTGGGCTTCGTTTAACAATTGACTTTGATAGACTGTAATGAATTAATTAACACTACCTCTAAAATATACCGGACCAAGTTGATTTTCTACAATCGTTAGCGCTAATGGAAAACTATAAAAGTGAATGGGAACGACATATCTCAACGTTAAGTCATGGGACTGTCAGTGACTTATCGTTTATTTCATTTGTTTTTGAAGATTTTTATTCGCATAATTTAAGGATTTAGTGCACTTGGCTAGCCCCGCAGGTGGGTGGTAGTACTTCGATCTGAACTTTGTGACGAATACTGCTTTCTATTGTGGGGTAAGACCGCACTGACTGCTCTTGACGGCACGGTAGCCAGGTGGCTAACCGTTTGATTGCACGGGCGCTAGGACCGCGGGTTCAAAACACGCACGGATAATTATTAGTGTGGACTGCAAACTATGGACCCCTGCAGCCATCTTCAAAGAAAAAGGCTAGAGATGGCTTTGGCTCGGAGAATAAAACTACTGTAGTCAGTCTGGGTATTATAATATGTTTAGTGTACCTAAGCGAGATAATTTTACTGCCATCTGTCGGAAGCCATAATATCTTTTCTAGCATTTCTATAGTTACCTCTTACGTCCTCTTACGTTACTCTCTCTCTCTCTCTCTCTCTCTCTCTCAACCTTGTCAATCTAATATTAAAAAGGTAAATAGAGTTTTAAGCCCCAGATATATTAAACTGTTATAGATTTAGTAGCATTATAATATATTTTTGAGAATGAGGGTAAAAAAATAAAAGGAAATACGAACAAATGAAGGTAGAACGGTAATCTCCCACTTGTTCTAGCAGTGTAAAATATCGCGCAAGCGACTAGGAGGCATCAGTCTGTAATTCTACGAGTCTCACTGTCGTTACTATGCCCATTGGGGTATTCTACTAGTGTAGACGAGGAAGATCGTGTTGCTGAGAGGCTGCCCAGTGTTACATTGAGATGGGTAGTGATGCTGTTGGTTTGCATAATTTGGTGTTATCGTGTAATTAGGTCCTGAATCCTGATAGTAAGGTTTGTTAGAGTAGTGTTCTTTTATTTAAATAACTTTCAGAATAATTTCTTACAATATTATAGTATCATTTTCCATTTTTTTATTTTTTTAACAGATGTAAATATATATAGGTAGTCAATATTTCACTTACAAGAAAAATTATTACTGCGGACTCACACATAAACACTATTACATATTAAAAACAATGTCCATATATTCCTATGGTGAAAATGCCTTTACCTGCTTATCATTAAAAAAAAAAAGATAACGGCATTCGGCCGCCGTAAATCCTCCAATCTGTCAACGTGAATGACTCACTAAAATTCCCGCGTAAAACAAACAATGTGACCCACTTTTATATTTTAAGACTCTGCGTGTCCCTTCTCAACAAAGGTAATTTTTACTATTAGTTATTGTATTAAAGTAACATGTGATTGGAATTTATAGAAACTAACCGTAAGTCAATTGATTTTATTCTTCGTATCCTTCAGTTGTCGTAATAACCCTTAAAATTAAATGATCGCTTCCAAACTGGTACCAGATTATAGTTACAAATGCTTAATATATTTCAGTGCGCTAAAAAGACTCTTACTCTTAGTGTAAACTAGTTCTTGCCTGGACTGAATAGCTTTGCTTTTTGCTAGTATAAAAAAGTGGTTTTTGATTTTATGTGTAGAAAGTCTCCACGATTAAGAAGAAACTTGTAACTATAATATGGCTAAAGTTTTTTGTCTATACATCTATACAAATAAATAAAATTGAAGTGTCTGTTTGTAATGTTAAAATAACAGCTTTTTACTAAATGCATATGAAAGTTTATATGGTACTAATAACAAAAAAACAATTTTAAAATTTTTGTCTATCTGCCTTACTGTCTGTCTGTTTGTTCAGGCTAATCTCCGAAACGGCTGGACCGATTTTGACGACACTTTCACTGGCAGATAGCTGATGTTATAAGGAGTAACTTAAGGTACTTTTATTTTAGAAAAAGAATTAGGGTTCCGCGCAAACAAATTAAAACCCATGAAATCGTAGTAAATTCCACGAAGTCGCGAGGGACAGCTAGTATAAAAACATATATTAAGCTATCACTCCTCAAGCAAACTGAAATTTAACATTTTGTGTATCTACACAAATGTTTTTTGAGATTCGAACGTCTCCTGGGTTGTTCGTAACGTTATTTTAAACATGTCAGTCCCACTGTAAAAATAATAATGTCCTACAGATTGATTTTGGTCGCGACGTCCAGTCTCTACGAAGATCAGCTTCGGGACAAGAATATATTGTGCATGAGTGTGTGCAAGCATAGGCGCACCCTCTATAGTCCGATGGGACGGCAATCCAACACGACTGGAGAGAGATCATGCGCAGGACCAACGGCTTTATGTATTTTTCAAGATACAGGGTTCAAACAAAGCCAACGCCAACCTCTGACCTCTGACTGAACTTTCAACCCGACTGCGGATTGCTACCGAGTCTTTCTTGACAGAGGAGAACCTCATAACTGATTTTGGCCCGATACATGGTCAGTAGTGGGGCTTACGACCACGAGACAGTCCCATTGTAACTACTTGTACAGTTTATTCACTAAATAATACAGCATTTGTGCAGTAATTTATCATAGTTCTGAGAGAATGCTTTAATATCCTCCTCTCATGATGATTCCTAGAATATTTCGCGAGAAAAATATGTTGTATACAACATATTAAAATGTACATATAACGCCAAACCTAGGTGTGAGCAATTCAACTTTTAGCCGTAACATATTATATAATATACATATTCATATAGATACTAGCTAACCGTCCCGGCTTTGACTGGGTAGGATCTATTAATGTGGCGTTATTTAGGTTTAAGATAATCAAAGAACATTTATTTTATAATTTTTTCTTTTTTAAATTATTTTTTTTTGGATAAAATATGGCGTAGATCCTTCCTGGCATTGCTCCCTATCTGTTCAGCCATTCCGAAGATTAGTCCAGACAGACAGACAGACAAAATTTTAAAAATGGTCATTTATGTCTTAATAGCATGCAAATAACTTCCCGAGTTTAATAGAAGCCAGATATTTGGAGGGATTACGTAGTGATAGTGCGGGGTTGATGGGTGTACCCGTCTTCTTATCAAATCTAATGAAGAGACAATTTTGATTCCTCTTAGTCATATTTTCAACCTAAGTCTTGGTATGGGCGTATTTCCTGACAGCTGGAAGTGCGCGATGGTAAGTCCGATTTACAAAGCTGGATCAAAGAATAACCCGGATAATTACAGGCCTATATCACTTCTCACAATCTTCTCAAAGCTTCTTGATAGAAGATAGTTAATATCCGTCTGTTAAATTATATCGATAAGTTGAAGCTAGTTTAATCTGCTAATAAACCAAATTTCATCGTATGTGGATAGTGGAAAATGTAGCCTTGGTATTTTTCTGGACCTTTCTAAGGCCTTTGATACGGTGTCAAGACAAATATTATTGAAGAAGCTCGAAGGTTTTGGAATCCGCGGCACTGCATGGGATTGGTTTCAAAGCTATCTTACTAATCGATACCAAAGTGTGAGAATAGGGCCTGATCACACGAGTTCCTAGCTCCCGGGAACCTTCGGGGTACCTCAGGGCAGTATTCTCGGGCCGACCCTTTTTGTTCTGTATATAAATGACCTTCTAGAACTCAAAATGCCTCAGTGTGAAACAATTTGCTACGCAGATAACACCGTTGTCTTATTTCATGATCGATCCTGGAAAGAAGTAAGAAAGCTGGCCGAGAACGGAATGAATCAAGTGGCTGGGTGGCTGAATCGTAATTTGTTGACCCTCAATGCGAAAAAATCTAAGTACATGTGTTTCCACAAGACTCTTGCAACTAATCCATTGATGCAGAACGACATCCCAGTCCATACTTGGGACATTCTGCAACAATGTGACTGCGAGGGTATTGCGAGAGTGGAGACGATCAGGTATTAGGGTATAGTTGTTGACCACAATCTTTCCTTCGACCGGCATATCTCATACCTCTCAAATCGAGTCAAGAAAGTCATTTATATCATGAAGCTGCTTCGGAACTGTGCTGATAAAAGTACACTACGGACAGTTTATTTTGCACTCTGCCAATCAATAATATTGTATATTAGCTTGGGGTGGCGCCTCCAAAACTACCATGATTCAGTTGGTGCCCTCTGCACAGAGAGCAGTTCTGAAGGTCATGTTAAAAAAGCCCTACCAGTACCCTACGGCCGATCTTTATCGGGATACCGAGGTTTTGAGTGTACGCCAGTTATATATTTTATCCGCAGTATTAAAACACATGGGCAAGTAACTCAGTTGCCTAATTACGACCACTTAATCACTAAACGTATATTTAAAATCCCAATTTCAGCTGTCAAATCTGTTTTTGCGCAACGCCTCCCGCAGTTTTCACATCCCCATATCTATAACAAAATACTTAAAGCTTGCGACATCAAACATTGCACTATATCAAAAGCTAAACAAATAGTAAAAACGTATCTCACCACACTAAACTATAATGATACTGAAAACTTAATATTAAATCATAAATAATATCAAATCATATACAATCTCTATGCTTTACATCAAAAAAAAATTTTGTATCAATATTTTAAGGAATAATAAACAAATAATAATGTAAGGGAAATAATTTGTTGGTTTGGAAAAATTTTCTAGTTTTAACCACGTAATTAAAACTGATAACCGTACTCCTGGTCCCCAAGATACAGGCTATGCCTAGTTTGGGGTCCGCCAGTAAATTTTTTATATGTAATAAAAATTAAAATAATTTAATATAAGTTACTGTTTTTTGTGTTTAGCTCTGTAACTCTATTTTTTAGGAATAAATGATTTTTTATTTATTATTTATTATTTCAATATAACAGAAATACTTCAATTTTATTTATATGCTGGGCACAGGCCTCCCCTCATTTCTGAGAGGGTTATAGGGCATGAAAGTGTCCGCCGCGCTGCCCCACTGCGTGTTGTCACATGTCTTCGATTTTTTTTTCTTATTTCTCAGACATGCAGGTTTCCTCACGATGTAACTTCATCACCGAGCACGTTGTAAATCAGATTTATATGAATAGATTAACAAATTATATTTATAAAGATATAAAGCAAATAATAATTTCTATTAAACATTGTCTTATTGTATGTTTCACAATTTGAAAGTTGTTTCTTTAATTATTTGTTTGGTACTTTGAGCAATAATCACTCGGTTCACATTTAATGATTACATGGAAAAGGCAAAATAAACCACAGGATGTTATATTATTTTCTTGAAGTTAACACAAGTGGTAAAATTAAAAAATTTGTACAACCGACTTCAATATAAATAAAATGAGACATCATCAATGTAGTTGAAGTCAATTAAATACACATTGTTAATGATAACTCAATAACTACTGGTCAGATCTTGATCAAATTTTATGCGACCACACGAGAAGCATCAGTTTTCAAATAAATAAAGAATCCTTAAAATCTGTTCACCGATAGATCATAACACACATAAAAAAAACACAGTCGAATTGAGTACTTCCTCTTTTTTTTGAAGTCAGTTAAAAACAATTTCATTCATATAAAGTTTTACAGATAATCGCAAGTACAAGTGTACGGAAGCGGGAAAAGCGTCTCGAAGTGAAGTTCAGTGGAAGTGGGCGTAGAAACCTGCCCAAATCTATATTCCTAGGCTACTCTCTCGCACTAAGATTATAATATATAGCTAGTCTTGTTCACGTCTCGAAAACTATGAAATTACTTCGTACAATAATGTTTTTTTTCATTTTATAAAACTATACAAATAAATAAAATTGAAGTGTCTGTTTGTAATGTCAAAATTACAGCTTTTTACTCAATGCATATGAAAGTATATACGGTACTTATAACAAAAACAATTTAAAAAAAATTGTCTGTCTGTTTGTTCCGGCTAGTCTCCGAAACGGCTGGACCGATTTTGACGGGACTTTCACTGGCAGATAGCTGATGTCATAAGGAGTAACTTAGGCTACTTTTATTTTAGAAAAAGAGTTAGGGTTCCTCGCAACATAATTAAAACCCTAAATTACACGCGGGCGAAGTCGCGGGGAACTGCTGGTTTTAATAAAATTGAAAAAGATGCAATATTAAAAACACACAGTTCTACTCCCCGTAATATCATGCCAAGAACGCTGGCTGTGTTTCCTCGCTGTATGGCTATACTAAACCTTTGAGCGAGAAAAGAACCAGCCCTCTTATCACTAGCAGCGACGACCAGTCGCGGATAGAGTTCCTTTAGGAACTTCACCGCACGTGGACCCCACGGACCGATAGTCTCTACAGCAAATGGCACAAATATGTAGTCATCTCTCAGAGACTAATATTTACCACTTACTTAGTTCATCTGCTTCTGATGCTGCCCGGCTCTCAACTGGGTACCCCTGAGATGAGAGGCTGCCAAAGTGTCTACGAGCATCCCACACTAGTGCAATACCTCTCTCCCAAGGGACCATTGTCATATCTTTATTGAGTACCTACGTACCTAAGTATTATCTGAGGCTAAATTTAATTATCCTACTAACTGGATGAATAATTTTCTTTTATATATCCGGCTTATTGTATTTTGTTGGTTTTTGGGTCACCCCAGCCTACTGTCCCTGATATAAAACACCTTTATTTATATTCCATATTTTTAACAAAATTAACAGAAGTTATAGTTATTTTCTTCATTATTCGGATTTTACTAGACCTAGTTTTATATCTTCTTTTTAAAGTTTTAGTCCAAAGCAGTGGTCTAAATTTACTTTTAGCCCTAGATAAATTAAATACACCTACGTTTTAACCAACCGCAATCGGCTGCACGTAGTTGTAGCCACCTAAACCCAAATAGCCAAAAAAATTTAATTAAATTGCTAACATACCGGTCTTTAGTTATTTTCAATGTCTTATGACGTAAAATAGAATTTATTATTAAAAATAAATGTTATATCAATATCAATCAATATTATATCGCTGATGTAAAGCACCGACGCTCCGGGAAGTCTGCAGTTTGTCAACATGTTTAGGATCGTCCCAACCATTAAATCAGATTTGATAAACCACAAATCCTCGCAAAAGAACACCGGTTCCTACCAAGGATGATTCGCGAGGCTATTGAATTAAAAAAAAACATCGAAATTTCAATAGAGAAGATGGGTACCATCTGATTGGGATCCCATAATTATTATAATTAAATCCAAACCCAAGCATACTACTGCAAGACCTCAAAATACTGTAAGCTCGTTCTGCGTAGATCGGACCAAAATTAATAATTAAAAGTTTAAGGTAGCCTTCGTTAACTATGACATCAGGATGTCAAACACCTCAGTCCCCCCCCCCCCGTGACTGGAAAGTGACCGAAACGTCGGGTATGAAAAAAGTTAAAATTAAACGCTATAAAGTCCGTAATATTAGTTTTATTCCATGTGTAGCATTCGCGTAAATATAAGAAATCATTACAATATTATATTTTCGAGTGCTACATCTTCACCAACCTGCCTGCTTACCGCCTGGTACGTATAATAAAGGCAACGCTTGCAAAAAGCGAAGCCACACGATGCGTTACGGTAGCAGTACGACTCTTCTAATGTGCCGTTACGACTGAAGTGCGTATATGTTTAAAATTACATTGCTTAGTGAATAAACTCCTTTACCTTCATAATGCTTACGATTTAATTAACTTTTAATACGCGTTTTTTTATAGCAGTCTTCTCTAATATCAAACATTTAAATAAAAACATACAAAATTAGACCTCTTCAAAGTTCAAAATCTTTATGAAACTAAGTTTGTATAAAAAGGGTTATTATAATATTAAGGAATTTATGGATGATAATAACCCCTGGGAATGAGGTGATCGCTACCAAGCTATTTCTAATTTGTTGTGTGTTGTTAAATGTGTAACATATACCGCTGGGTTCCTTGCTGGTTCTTCCCAGGACAGAGGTTTTATTCCGAAACAGTGGTAAATTAATTATAAGACTGACTTTCAATAAGAATTATTTATAATCTATATTGAATAACAAGTGGTAAAATTAAACATTTTGTACAACTGACTTCAATATAAATAAAATGAGAACATCATGAATGTAGTCGAAGTCAATTAAATAAGCATTATTATTAATGATAAATCAAAAACTGATGATAACATGAGAAGCACCAACTTTTAAATAAAAAAAGAATCATCAAAATCTGTTCACCTAGAAAAAATCATAAGTAAACGACATATAAAGCCATCCATCTGAAGGCATAAGAATTTTCTGCAATTTCCTATAGCAAAATAACCAGACTGGCGACGGGGATCCTTTCTTTGTCTGATACTACGAATGTCAACTGTCTTATGATTACCAACTATTCTTAAGGGAATATATAAATATTTCACGAACAGGTGTGTAAAATATACAGGGTTATTTTTCAAAGAGTAGCCAAATTTTAAACTTAAGTTCAAATATATAAATAATGATATACCGTTATTGCAGTTTTTGAAAATACGAGTAAATAAGGCTTCTACTTTCATTGGAAATTATTCCAAATTGAATGTGATTTATGGGCAACAACTATACGTACACGCGCTCCTCTGTTTGCGATTCAATTCACAACGATTTTGCCGACCAATCGACGCTCACGAATGTGAGTAAAATAGTAGGCGTTTGATATTTATGAATGACAATCAGTTAAAATATTTCATTACTACGCATTTTGAATTTAAAAGATAAAAAGGACAGAATGTTTGAGATTTTTTAATTAATGTGTATTTACCATTTGCCTACATTACTTCTTCTGAACCTTCTCTGCAAATTTGGCCGGTTATTGCAAAATAACCCCGTATAGTACCTACTATTTGTTACATTGTATGAAAGTAAGATAAATACGTTTTTCTTTAAAAAAATTGCAACAGTAATAAAAACAGTAATAAAACAGAAATTTCATTTGCAGTGCAACCCTAAGAATCCCTTTATTATCTACGACAGGAAGCAATGAAAGTGAACCTTTATCAGAGAACGAACGTTACAATTTCAACTATCAGTCATAAATTCTTTCGTGGATAATAACTGGCGTGTAACTATAACCGGGCTATTCCGGGCCGCTAACCGGCCGCCTCTGTTACGATTTACGACGTGTTTGGTAACGGCGCGTCGTACCAGTCGTTTTTCAACGACAGAAAGCGACGTGAACTGGGGGTGTAACCATAGTGAACGAAAGTCACAATCTTTATACACGCGTCTCGCAACTCACGCACACAAGCGCCGGATTCACCTACTGTAAATTATACGTAGTAGAGCCATGCTGCAGCTATATTATGGTTGTAGTACAAATTGTTCGGCTCGACCGGTGAAATACCACGCTCGGTTGGATGTAAATGTCCATGATCTGCAGAAGCTACTGACTATTAGGTAATATATTGCACAGAATACCAGCGTAGTAGCAGGGATCCATGGGCATGGTTGCAGCTACTAACCATGAAGTAATATCGTATAGATAGAGCAATGAAAAATCATTTGCTTTTGAAAAAACTCTTAACAACTTTGTACGTGGTAGAGCCATCGGCTCGAACGAAGAAGGACCACGCTCTTACAAAATACCAGCGTAAAATAGCACCTTAATGCTGCTGTGTTTCTTATGGTAAGTGTAGAGAACCGGAGGCCATTTTACTGGAAACGGGGCAATCCATATTTGTCCTCAAGAGTGAGAATGTATTTTCATTTTGATTCTTAATCGAAGATAGATGTTGATGTCTATGAGCTACAACAGCCACTTAGCCTCAGGTGGATTGTATGCTCGTTTGATTTGCTTTTTACTTCATTTTTTTTTAAAACGTTACCCCCACATTAGGATTTTTCCCTCTATCGTCGTAGCAGTTTACATACATAAATTGCACAAGAACAAACATCCAGATCCGGAACAATTACTTGTAGGCCATGCAAATACTTATTTTTGAAAATTTTGAAACTCTAATCAGCACGGAACATTGCGCCACGGATCTGTCACCCTTAAGCATTTGTTACATTTATTCCATTTAAAAAATGAAGACAGGTAAAATAAAGCGATGCCCGCGTCTGAGTACTAAATATCGCGTAATTCTCTTTGTCTGCTACTGTTGGTGGACCCCGTGCTTGTGTGCGTGAGTTGAGAGACGCTTGTGTGAATCTTCTCACTCTCATTCACTCCGGTGTAACTCGGAACGTCACCTCGCGTCGTCCGACTACGGTTTTACACTTTAATGGCGGAGTTAAGTGGCCGTTGCTTGCTGTGTTTTTGTTAACTACTTTTTAAGTTTTATTTCTAGTGTCAGCAAATGTTTTTAATGAATGCTACGTTTAAAATTAAACAAGCAGACGTTGAGTTGTAAATGAAATAAGTAGAAACGTGAATGGAAATGCTAGTGATAATGTAGACTTTTTGTTTTAACAATATTTAGTTCATTTGTAGGTAAGTACAATTATTTTTAAATGAGCACTGTAATAGTTGGACTTTTATTTGTAAACAGCCAGTAATGGACAATGAGAATACTTTGTAGGGGGGAAACTGGCTTAATCGTCTCACTTTTTTTATAGAATAAGGGTGACAAAGGAGCACACAGAATACCTGATAGTAAGCGGATGCTCTGGTTCATAGACATTTTTAGATTAAGGATTAAAATGCAGATGCGTTGTCACCCGTGACGACTAAGATGGCATGCCTCATTTCCAGTGAAATGGGTCTCCGGTTCTCTACATTCGCCATTTTTAGTGAATGACCAAAACTTCTTTTCACTGATGGGTATTATTCTAAAAAAGTACTGTAGATGTATAATGGTCACAGCATTCTGTTATAATTACGTGAATTGTGTATGCATTTGTCACTCTTCAAAAAAAAATTAAAACTGTTAAAATGTATCGAAGAATTCTCAAAACGTCTATTTAAAATAGTCATTTATATTCAAATATGTTTAAACTTCGACTTTTTCTGCCTTTCCCTTTCACGAATTCCTTACCAACGTGGAAACGAGTCAATGAATGAACGAGTAACACGAGAATCGCGTGAGTACCAGCGGAATTAATGTCCGGCTATTAGATTCTGTTTGTTTCAGATATATACTACATATTTTAAAGGAAAGTTTGTTTGAATAAATGATGACCTGTTTTTTTTCTTTGGTTATGGACTCGTACGGTTATACTTTTGCCAGGATTAAGTAATAAGAAATTATTCTTTTTATTATATTTTTTTAATTTCTTCACTATATTCCGATGCGCCACATTGAGAAATTCTTGGGAGATTTCTACTACACGCAATAGATAGTCGATGATGACAGTATCTCTAGTTCTTAATGCGCCTAAGCGGACAAAAAAACTTGAGGTTTATATCAACATTGGAGCACTTGTTTCTTCGTTTCCACTAACAGTTCACATGCGCAGACACTTAATGCACAAAATTGCATCACACAAATGTATCAACACCACTTCAAACTATTTTATAAACGATAAAACAGAAGCAACAATCGGCCGGCGGTCAAGTTCTGAGGACTAGATGGAAAGCCTCACAGCTTGTAATCATACTGACTCTCTTTTCTTCAGAACGGAACACAGCAGTCACAGCAGCTGGTACATCCCAGACGCAAATTCTAGTTTTTATAATAATATTGCGGTGACCGGGTTCGATCCCGCCGGCACCAATGAAATTGTTAATTGCAATTTTAAGTGCTGATTTACCACGTGCTCGGCGGTGAAGGAAAACATCGTGAGAAACCTGCATTTCTGAAATCAAAAAATATTTCGAAGACATGTGAAGTTCGCCAACACGCATTGGGGCAGCGCGGCGGACATTTCCTTGCCCTAAAACCCTCCCAGAAATGAGAGGAGGCCTGTGCCCAGCAGTGGGACGTATATAGGCTGTAACTTTAACTTTTATTGCGGTGACGAAAGAGCCTACATTCCACCCGATGGCAAACAGCGACTATATGCAGTTGCCGAGGCAGGCAGAAGAAAGACATCGATCGTCATCAGAAAGACGCTGCTGCCCATCCCCTGTTTCATTTCCAACTGTCGCCTCTTACGACACCCACGGGATGATATGGGTTAGTGGTTTTCGCTTAAGCCGCCACCTAAAAAGTAGTGCACGATTACTATCAAACATAAAGTAACACTATCTTTTGTTTATCTTTTGTTAGTCTGGCTCTCACTGATTCCTATTTTACTGTGTGGTCCCAATTCCACCACTAAATTGATCCGTTACTACCTTGAAGTGCGGTCAGCACCGCAGGACATACCTCTAATAGTGACAAACCATCAAAACAAAAAAAACAAATACAAATATTCCATAGTACCCGGCCGAGTGGGCGGCCAATACCTCCTTAAATCAATTATATTGTCACATTACCATTTACAATGACGTAAAACTACAAAAACCATAACAATGTCGATCGCCAACAAGCGATAACCACCTTTAATATATTACGCTTAAGAATTAATTTAGTAAAACGTGTGCACGTCGTTAGCGGTACAAAAAACACACATTGTCAATCCCCCAGTGACAGAGTGACAGTCGTACAAACAAAATGAATGAATTATTACTTCCGCGACCCGCTTTCAATTGATATTACAAAATAAATGAAAGGGGCATTAAAACGATTAAAATAATAGGCCAAGCTACACGTTGTTCCAGCGTAGTGAGGTTAAAGAAACGTACATTACCTTGCGTACGTCCGTTATAGCGAAGGATTAGATATTTTTATAAGGGTGACAAATAAGCACGCAGTTCACCTAAGGGTAAGTGGATGCTGTGGCCCATAGACATCTAAATCTATCCTCGACAAAGAATCAAAATGCAGATGCGTTGTCACCCTTGACGACTAAGATGGGATGCCTCTTTTTCAGTAAAAGGGCTCTCCGGTCCTCACAGATCTGTGCCGGTCCTCTACACTCGCCATACGACGCACAGCAGCATTAAGTTGTTATTTTACGCTGGTATTCTGTGAGAGCGTGGTCCTTCCCCGGTCGAGTCCGCCCATTCTTATTCAGTTAGGTCTTCTTTTACTTCATTCATTCATCATATATTACTGCCTATCAAACGTTTATGGGGAAGGCCTAAGTTCCCCCATAAATTGCCTCGTGGGATTTCCTATAGTTAACACGTTGACAGACGCTTTGGCAATCACAGTTTTTTATTATTTTGCAGTTGTTATCAAATCAGGACGATTCTGCTGCCTATCTCCTGGTTCATTTCGCTCTTTCTCTTACGAACCACGGGATAAAAAGCAGTGCATTCATGGGCTTGTTATTAATAATAATTATTAATGTCAAAGCATAATTATTAATGTCTTAATCGCAGCACGCTTTGCAGGGAGTTTGATGACCACTTGCGTCTTGGTCTCTGCTTCCCGTCACTGATCTAGGTATTTACTTCAGTTGCTAACGAGATGGATATAGCTATCTTTATGAAGCCAAAAGACCTGTCTTGCATTTTAACCGACTTCAAAAAGGAGGAGGTACTCAATTCGACTGTATTTTTTACGTGTGTTACCTCAGAACTTTTTTTAGGCGAACCGATTTTGATGATTCTTTTTTATTTAAAAGCTGGTGCTTCTCATGTGGTCCTATATAAAGATCAAGATCTGACCAGAAATATTTGAGTTATGATTAATAATTCGTATTTAATTGACTTCGACTACACTGATAATGTTCTCACTTTATTTATATTGAAGTCAGATGTACAAAATTTTAATTTTAACTCTTCTTCATATTCGTCTTTTACAATACCTTTATTTTATCACAACAATCGTACAGGCAGCCGTTACAGTCGTATTTCAGATGTTAAATATCTGGAACGGCGACGCAGTCGATCGTCATCTACTGCTTGTAATTCTACTCTTCATTACAAAACTTAATAAGCAATGAAAGATTGAGCATAACTCTAATGCCAGCTGCAAAGAAATACGTATCAAATCCATATGTCATCGCTGGCAATACGCAACTTGTGAAAATAAAGTTGAACTTTTTTTTTAGAAAATATACATAGTTAAAAAAATCTACTAATTTCGACGACATCGAAGTGGCACGGGACAAGCGGGATGTCGTCGATATTAATGAGACTCCAAGCGAACGCCTTTCATCGCTGCATTATTTAGTGTTCACTTTCGTTTAGATTATTATTAACCAAAACACCATGGGTAAGCATTGACACATTTTTAACGCGCATTTATATTAGCTTAACATGTATGTATGTATGTATAACGGAATTATACAATAGTAGGTTTACCGATGTTGAACTTATCACAGATAAAATTTCATCGTTCAAAAAAAACATAATACAGAAATGTTCACCTCGTATTGTTATTTAAAAGTTTTAGTTTAAGCAACTTATTATTCAATGCAGTTCCACAATTTGTTATTCTTTTGCTGATTTATTCATAATATCACCTTTTATATTTCCTTAGTTTTCTAGTTGCTCTCTGTTCTTTTGGTTTATATTCGGTAGTTTGTGTACACGTACGATTACATATATTAAGCAACAACTCATGCGTGGATAACGGAGCTAGTTATACTATAAGTAATTTTAGTCCAACATCCCAGGGTCACCAGATGCCACTCATACCCACAGAGGCATTAAAATTCTAGGGGATGATTGACCCCTTGGATCGGTCTGCTTTCTTGTAAAATAGTTGTCTGCTCGGAATTTAAGAGATATTGAGTAATTTTTTGAGAGCTTTAAAACGTCTGCAAAGCGATGCTGCCGACGGAAAGTGTCTAGGAGAATTGATGACTGATTTTTAACGACATTATCTAACATATACGTAAAAATCAGCTGGAAGAATTAACGTGAGGTGAGTAATGTTTTTACGTACCTTGATTACCGGATACCTGGAAAATGGCCATCTGGCCAAGCTAGCAGATAGGCTTGCGATCATAGTACATACTAACACTACTTAATCTTACACATTTCGTTCGTCAGAAAATAAGTGACGTCTGGTGGCCCTAGGATCTTGCTTAATTATTTTATTTTTAAAGTAAGCTGTTAGTATAATTGTTTGTTGTTCTAAGCAAAGAAAAAAAATTATAATTCAGGTTTCACCCATTTACGAACGTCTGAATAATCTACAAGAAGTAAAATTAAAATTTTGTACAACCAACTTCAATGTTAATAAAATGAGAACATCATCAATGTAGTCGAAGTCAATTAAATACGCATTATTAAGGATAACTCAAAAACTACTGGACTGATCTTGATCAAATTTATATGAGGCCACATGAGAAGCACCAGCTATCAAAGAATCATCAAAATCGACAAATAAAAAAAATACAGTCGAATTCCCTCCTTTTTTTTAAGTCGGTGGAAAATATAACATAGGCGTTAAAAACCGATTGAAATACAATAATTTCAAATCTATGACCTAGTTTTCTCACTAGATTTATCACAGGTCAATGCGGCTTATTTAAGTTTTTTAAACTCTTATATTATTAAAATTTGTTTCGATTAAGATATTAAAAGTAATATCTTCTTTATAGAAATAAGGGTAACAAAACTAGTACACTGTACGACTTACATCTATCGTGACGACTGAGATGAAATGCCAGTAAATTGAGTCTACAGTTCTCTTCTCTATACGATACGTTGCAGATTATTTGCTATTTCATGAACAGAATACCCGCTGTCCGAGTGTAGTCATTCCCCGGTCGAGCCTCAGGGGTTACAACGCTAGATGCGTTAAGCAACTAAGAACGCCTCCAGGTAAAAAGCGCCTCTGGTTCTTTACATTCACCATAAGAAATACAGAAGCATTAAGCTGTTTTTTTCGCTAATATACTGTAAGGGCGCGGTCTCTCCCCGAGCCAACCTGTTCATGCTCAAACAGGATAACGCTGCAGCGTGGCTCTACCACATTACAAATATGCAATACAGGTAATAAATACTATATATTTTTTTAACGACAACGATAAAAAGCGTGTGATAATTTCACTTTTCCAGCCAGCATCAATAATGTGAATATTAAAATAATAACACAAGGTGAAATAAACTATAAATAAACCATCTTTAATAAGCCAGTGTCTGCGATCGAGTAACTCAAAGGGGGAGAGCTAAAAGAGGCATATTCGCAATGAGCTATTCAAATGATGTTGATACTGCCACTCGCGCCTGTCAGAGATCATTAGCGCGAATATAAACACGTCACACTCGACGCAAGCGAACGGGCGGTACGGGAAAACAAACAAACATGCGCTGTTGGTAAGGCAATCGTTATCATAAAATCGTCAACGCGAAAAAATGCCTTTTTTAATCTATAAAAGCATTTATAGAATAATGGCGACAAACGAGTACACAGTACACCGGTTCTCTACAGTCACCATACAAAACACAGCAGCATTGAGCTGCTATTTTACGCTGGTATTCTGTAAGAGCATGGTCCTTCCCCGGTAGAGGCGACACAACCATAATATAGCTGCAACATGGCTCTACCACATGAGTAAAGACCCTTACTCCTTACTCTGTGGCTCTACCATATACAAATGTAACTAAATTTCTAAATTAATAAAACTATTTTTACTGATTTTATTGCGTTTAATTTAAGCCCACACCTACATTACAAATTTTGATCCTGAATCGAGGGTAGATGTAGGTATTCACTTACTATCAGGTTGACTGAGTTCTCGTTTATCACCCTTTTCTATGAAAAAAAATAATATAAATTGCAACAGTGAGCCCTGACTTAAGGCATTCAAATTTGTCATTCTATACTTTAATTTAATTTAATTTTAATTTAATTTAATGTAATTCTTGGCACGATACCACGGGGAGTAGAACTGTATGATAATTAAGGTATTAGTTTTAGTTTTTTTTTTATTATAGTTTTTTTAATATCTAATATTATCTTTTTTCGACCAGGAATATTCAATTACGTGCAAAAATAATAAATACAAATAAACGATTTCTTCAATTTCTTATTCTTCTTCAACCCCAAAAAGTCCACGGCTGTGCATGGGCCTCTCCCATTGTAGGGATGATTTGATTATCAGGCTGGTTGACATATTGACGATCGCAGTACCAGGTATATCGTACTTTAAGCGCTGATTTAGACAATTAAGGCTATACATCTTTCTGGTCTACGACTATATTATCATGTGAATACAATACCATAATAAATAGACTGTCTCGTTGGTCTCGTGATCGTTAATGCAATTGCTAATCATGAGGACCCGGGTTCAAATCCCGGGTCGGGTAAAAAAAAATTCACAGTAGCAGTCCGGAGTCAGGAAGATGGCGGTGTTTCAACTCCGTGCCTCGGAAAGCACGTAAAACTGTAAATCCTGCGCCTGATCTCTCTCCGATAGAGTCGGATTACCATCCCATTGGAATTGAGAGTGAGGGAATAGAGAGTGCACCTGTTCTTGCGCATACACTTGGGAACGATAATCCTGTACCGCGCAGATGGCTAGTCGCCCTTGAGACTTGCCGCCGTGACTGAAATTCGGTATGGAGAGTATTATTATTTTAGTGTAAATAAAATGGCAGTATATAAAAAATACAAAATACAAAACGGCGATAAAATATATTTACATAGACTGATACAATAGTTAACTGCAAGTTTTAGTGACAGTCAGATTTACAACCAGCTCGGCGGTGAAGGAAAATGTGCAGAAACCTGCATATTCAAACAATATAATATTGTGCAGGTGCGATAAAATCTTCTACTGCGTTTATCTTTATTATTTAACATAAATATATTGTAAAATCTAATATATAAAAATTTATGTTTTTTTGTTCGTATTTTATGCGCCGTAATACCGTTCATCAGATTGCGGTAAAACTTTGTCAACTTATTGCTTGCCAAGTGCAAGGGCGCGAAGGTTATAGGCATAGTACAATTAAATTACTGTAGGTGGCGCGTATCGTACCGACAAATTTATTTGTGTTTTATGATCTTTATCATTCCTAATTAAACTATATAAGTTTTCAAAATTTAAAATAACATTTCCACAATTATTTTTTCTGCGGCAGTATAGCGCCGGGTACCAGCTGTGGTATGTTATAAAACTGCAGTGACAAATGAACTTACAGTTTACTGATGGTAAGTGGCTTATGCAATCCATGGTAGCTTACTTCAAACAAAGAAGGCTAATGATGCATTGTTAGGACTAAGATGTCCACTATTTGGCAGCAAAAATAGCTAAGAGAGTGGTTCAGATGGACTCCAGGGCAGATGAAGAATCCTACTGCATAGCAAATTTATTTATTACTAGCTGATACCCGCGACTTCGTCCGCGTTGCTTGATATATTAACAAAGTTTTCGTACGTGCGAAGGAAAAAACATCAAAAAGACAAAATTTCTTTGTAAACAATGTTATTCGTTGCTCCCACAGAAATCTATTTAGATTTCTGTGGTTGCTCCGCTTGTAGCTAAAGTATATAAATTATCTGGTTTAGTAACGCGAGAGCAAGCGACGTACAGTTGACCATGTGGAAAAACCCCGTATAAAAAACGTTGTTTCTTAAAACTTTAAAAACGTGATATTAAATGAAGATATCGCAATATTTTTTTTAGATAAGGCCCAAGTGTCTAAGAAATAAAACTTAAAAAACCTAATTGAAATGTATCCAATAGTTTTTCGGTGATGCGCGCACAACTGCAAACCTCTATCATTTTATTTATATAGATAATATAAATAACATATCCATCATTATGTTTAATTTATTATCATTATGTATGTTTATATAATAAATAACATATTATGCTCGAGGCATATTGCCGACAACACCGGCTGCTTTTCCCCATTTATTAATTTTAATTCGCCTCCGAGCGAAAACATAACCAACCCGCATCCCAAAGAATATTTTCAAAATTATGACAGGAATATTTATAATGAAATAATAATCTATATTCGGATATGTAGCCAGTACATTTGTTAATTTATAAATTCACTTTGATTGAACTCAACGTCACTTCCACTTTTATCAGAGTGAAGTTTTATTAACCGAGTTCAAAGGAAAAGGAAGAGGTTTAAAAAAAGGAGATTCTATATACAACGCGTATGTTTTTTTATGTATGTTCACCGATTACTTGGAAATAACTGAACTGATTTAAATGATTATTTTTATTAAATAGGTTATAATTTAGGGGTGGTTCCATATAAAATTGAAGAACAAATTCTTCCCCCAAGGGTGGAAAATAGAAAGTGAAGTTTCTAATGTAACTATTTAGGCAACATTCTACAGACAGATAGTTGTTACCTTGAACTTGAAATATTCCCTAGTCCATTCTAATTTTAGACCATTGTAACGACGAATTAAAGTCACGACTTCAGAAGCTATTATGTGAAAATTATTTTATTGTTTTAAGTGTTTGATGTCGGTTTTTACTTTTCTACCGACTTCAAAAAGGATAAGGTACTCAATTCGACTGTATATTTTTTATGTGTGTTACCTCATAACTTTTATCTAGGTGAACTTATTTTGATGATTCTTTTTTTATTTGAAAGGTGGTACTTCTCATGTGGTCCCATATAAAATTGATCAAGGTTTGACCAATCGTTTTATCCTTAATAATTTATATTGAAGTCGGTTGTACAAAATTTTTTATTTTACCACTTGTTGTTAAAAACTATTGATCCACCTCGATTTCGCACATGTGATTTCTGGATCTCGACTATAGTGCCACCTACCGGGTCCAATTAGAGTCTAAACCATCCAGGGACCCACTCAAACGCACAAAAAATCTGCCAGTAGTAGGATTGCACGTCAAGTGAAAACTTCTTAGCTTCACAAACTTGTAAACATTATTTCTGGGTTGTTAAGAAATATTTTTGGGAAGTATTTTTTTATTAGAAATTATTTTTATCACCGTTTTAATATAGTGATAAAATTTTAATTTAATGCCCTGTTTTATAAAAAGTAAAGTAAAGTAAAGTTACTGCCTATATTAAGTCCCACTGCTGGGCACAGGCCTCCTCTCATTTCTGAGAGGGTTTTAGGGCAAAGAAATGTCCGCCGCGCTGCCCCAATGCGTGTTGGCGAACTTCACATGTCTTCGATTTTTTTTTTGATTTCTCAGACATGCAGGTTTCCTCACGATGTTTTCCTTCACCGCCGAGCACGTGGTAAATCAGCACTTAAAATTGCAATTAACAATTTCATTGGTGCCGGCGGGGATCGAACCCGGGTTGCTCGCGTACTGTGAAACTTACAGCGAGCGCTAACCATCTGAGCTACCACGGCTCACCCTGTTTTATATACAAACAAATTTAAAAATACATATAAATTTTATGAAATTTAATCAATTGGATTTTTAACATTACTTTCATCAATTTTATGTATCTGAGCGTGACGGTCACGCGAGTTCAGCGCTTGTTCCCCATCCCAATAGTGCCCAACGTGCTTAAAGAAAATTTAACTTCAAAATAATTATATAAAAATCGGTACAACCGCTTAGGAGGAGTTCAGAGAAAAGAAGAATTATATATAGAAAGATAAACTTTTAAAAATCTATAAATATGACTAAGTATTTAGATTTTTTTTAAAACACCTATTAATAGTTTAAAGTTATCTTTAATGTAACAAACAAGTATAAGGATAATACGCGAACTTTCCCCCAGTAAATAAGTTACACCACTCTAAAATAAACTCATGACACAGCGGACTCAGCGCCAAGCTCCCCCGAGATTACTCGGGATAAACTCCTGACCGTAAATAAAGATTGGGCTACTTTTTAAACAAATTAGTGTAGTTTTTTACGCGTTCGCATTTCAATAAGTTACGCACTTCTTTTTTGAAGGCTATTTTTAGTAAAGCCCATCACATTTATACGTGGTAGAGCCACTCTGCAGCTATATTATGGTTGTAGCACGAATGGGTCGGCTCGACCGGGAAGGACCACACCACAATCTCACAGAATACCAGCGTAAAATAGCAGCTTAATGCTGTTGTGTTTCATATGGTAAATGTAGATGACCGGAAAAGCTTTTTACTGAAAATGAGGCATACCATCTTAGTCCTCAGGGGTAGCAAAGAATCAAAATCTTAATCGAGGATAGATGTTATTGTCTGTGGGCTACAGCGTCCACTTACCATCAGGACTGTGCGGCCGTTTGCCATATTATCATATAAAAAGTGGATTTTCAAAGGGTTAGAAGAGAAAAATTTGGCTCTTCTTGGATCATCCAACCCTACATCGTACTCTCTAGCATTTGGTCTGTAATATATACTCGTATAATTTTTTTCACAAAGAAAAAAATTATGTCATAACCAGTTTAGTTTTTAAAGGGGCTTACAAATTCTATAATAAAGTGTTTAATAAACAATCAGATCACATCAGGAGACTACCAACAAATTGATATCACAGTGAACCTTATTATCTTAATCATAAAATATACACAAAGAGCAAGCAACTATAATTTATAAAAGCAGCCTTGCTACAAGCATCGACCGTGCTCCTGGAATCCGAACAATTCAAAACTAAGAAATAACGAGTCCTGGTTCAAGAACATTGTAATAAGTGAGCGTAGACTTTATGATATGGCCATTTTAAGGCTAGACAGTTGGACGCCTTTGCATTCCTTTAGAATACTGCTTCCATTCAACGAAAATAAAATATACACGTTTACAATTAATTTTTAGTAACTTATCTGCTCTAGAATTTATGTATATTATGTAAAAAATAAAGATGATTAACAGAAACAGAAACAGAAACTTTTTTAGTCAATATAGATTATAAATAATACTTATTGAAAGTCACTATTTTGTTTAATTACCACTGGTTCGAAAAAAAACCTCTGTCCTGGGAAGAACCAGCAAGAAACCCAGCGGGACCTTTTTTTTTAAATAACAGCTTACAATCATGTATGTTACACAATTAACCACACAAAAGAAATTAGAAATAGCTTGGTAGCGAACACCTCATTCCCAGGGATTATTTCTAATTCATGCAGAAGACATGTCTGGTCTCACAGAAAATCAGTGCTAATGTTTTAATACCATAGCAGCTGCCATTACTAAGCTGTATCGTTATTTTAATACAGATATTTCTGTTCTCCTATGGTCAATATTTTTCATTCTTTATTTTTGTTTAAACCAAGTTCAATATTTTTTTAGTCGTAAGGTGTTTTATATTTTTTTGTATGTTCTCGTATAACGCTCTCGTGTAACATGTACCAAGAATTAATATTTTTTTTTCTTTCTTTCAGAAACGGCTAAACAGATTTGGATGAAATTTGGCTCACTGAAAGTCTATGGTTTATTTCATTTTACCATAAGAAAATTAAACTTACTACGATAAAATGAACAAGACGTCGTTCATTTCACTTTTATAATGTTCGCTGTTCCCCGAGACTTCGCCCGCGCGTAATTTTGGGCTTTAATTTTTTTACGCGGAACCTTAGTTCTTTTTCTCAAAATAAAAGTAGCCTTAGTTACTCCTTACAACGTCAGCTATCTGCCAGTGAAAGTTCCGTCAAAATCGTTCCAGCCATTTCGGAGATTAGCCGGAACAAACAGACAGACAGACTGACAAAAATTTTAAAAATTGTGTTTTTGTTATATGTACTGTAACTACTGTACTGTGTAAACTTTCATATGCATTTAGTAAAAAGCTGTTATTTTGACATTACAAACAGACACTTCAATTTTATTTATTTGTATGTATAGATTAAAGTTAACGTCTCACAGCTGGGCACAGGCTTCCTTTCATTTCTGAGAGGATTTTAGGGCGAGAAAGAGTCTGCCCCAATGCGTGTTGCCGAACTTCACGTGTCTTTGAAATATTTTTTTTTTATTTCTCGGACATGCAGGTTTCCTCACGATGTTTTCCATCACCTTCACGTGGTAAATCAGCACTTAAAATTGCAATTAACAATTTCATTGGTGCCGGTGGGCATCGAACCCGGGTTGCTCGCGTACTGTGAAATTTACAGCGAGCCCTTAACCCCTGACTATAATGTATTGTTTCATCTAAATTAAACATGTAATCAACTTACTTGACTATTGTGGTCTTAATTTATTTTATATTTTGTATTTAGCTTCATAAATATTATCTGGTTCGTTTGGTTACGATGAGCTCAGTACCTAATTCTTTGTCGATGAAGGCCTACGAATGTGTGCTTTTAAATACGCTTTTATTAGCTTCGCGTGTACCTATCTATGTAACAGAATATTTAATGTAATTTTTACCAACTTCTAGACGGCCGATTAGACTTGAAAATTTGCACAATACAATATCCAATTTAATAACTTTATCCTAGTATCGTAATCAGGATCACCAGGATAAAGTAATTATTAGGATCATCACAGCTTATATTAAGTATTATTTGTGACCTTAAATCCATAAAAAAACCTTTAACGAATTCTTGAATTGAATCTTATTAAGCCATGAATGTAAAACTGACTACGGAAATAAAAAGAATATTTTATGAAGTGAACAATTGGACAAATAGACGCCAGATAAACAACCACGTTTCACGTCACCGACCATAAAACAATCCGATACAAATATCTCGGTATTATCAATCCCCCACACGTGGGTACGTTGCGGCAATAAAATAAATCTCTATTCCAAACGTACACAACGACAAAACATCTTTTTAACTCTAAAACAATGCAATAAAAGATTTTATCTGTTATAAGGGTTAGCACTTGCTCTTTATTAGTTAAAATAAAGTTTGGTAGTAAAATCAATAATAATTAAATGAAATTTTTACGAACAATTACATATAAAGTATCAATAACTAAAAGATCAATTTTACGTTTGGGGACTAATTAGAACGTTTTTTTTGTTTATAAAACTAAAAAACTCGTTGTAAGTCACTTTGGAAACGATACTATTGTTTTCTTAATATATATTAAGAACGAGAAGCAAAAGTTTGGTTTGTGTACTTTTGCTTCTCGTTCTTACAAACGAGGAGATATATTGAAATTGGAACTTCCAAATACCGTAGCTATTACAACTATGTAGTTCCCTGCTAACCCTTTAGCCTAGGCGCTACCGTAACTTTCCTGCAGTCAATATTAGCGTCTTTGAGAGTGACTATATAAGATAGAGAGTTACACACTTACTGTTGACCTGATAGTAAAGGAACTGCAGCTTTTACATACCTACGACCAACTTTAAACAAAGAAGACAACAGCAAGGACACATCGCGTAAGTTTGAAGAAAAAACTGGCGTATTACCTCTAATTACTAAGAAGGTACACGATGATCAAACAAAATGGCTTTAAACGGTTTAAGAAATTTATTCCTCAAAAAAAAAACAATATTAATAAGATGAAATCGCTGGCAATCTACAGCATATAAAAAATTAAAAGTAAAAGGATTGACAATTACGAGCCAGTAACCCTACAAGAAGCCAGATTGAATTCACCTGCATGATTAAATCATTTCGTTAATTTCGTTGGATGTTTTTTTTTACTGTGCTGCCTGTATCAGTTTAAGCGGCCAATTCGGTGTGACCTCATGCCTTGTTTGTTTTTTACGAGTTACTCGTAACGATTAACAAAGTGCTGGCACTAAAAAGAGCAGCACAGACTAACAACGCGCCCTTTTTGATTGTGAGACAGTGGAACTGCATTTTCTCTAAATTTTTTGTGGAAAAAAATGCATTGAATTGAAACATTATATTTGCTCGTAATAAAGTGATATTTTTGTGGATAAGAAATAACAGCCGATTAGGCTACTTAGAATATGTGTTACATAACCTACAATTGTGCAATTACTTTTTCAACAAGCACTGAAAAAAAAATTTGAATTGATGCCATTTATTATAATGGAGAGAAAAGTCAGGAATATTTGAAAAAAAAAATTAAATAGGAACTAAATAAAAATTAACAGGCCTCGAGCTATCCAATCCTTATTCTAAAATCAAGACATAAAAGAAGATTTTTTTTCGGACTGACTGAACAAAAGGCTGACTAACTGACTGATTGACTGGCTGACTGACTGATTGACTGGCTAACTAACTGATTGACTGGCTGACTAACTGACTGATAACTGGCTGACTTACTGTCTGACTGACTGATGACTAATGATATACATACCAATGCACAGCCCAAACCGCTTAATCTGAAAACTTAAAGTCTTGCTAAGAGATTCCTTACAAATCCTAGACAAGCTAGCTTAGAATGGATTATTGGAAAAAAAACGCTAGTTAAGCCTAAAAAAAGTATAAAAAAATATGTTTAATTCGTGTAATCAGTTTGTCGTGCGGTGGCGACAAGAGACATATTACAAAACTACCTATATACAATACACTACCTCATATCCCGTGGGTGTGGCAAGAAGCGAGATGGGCAACTGCATCGCTTCCTAATAACAACTTCAAAAAAATTAAATGAAGGAGCCAACCCGCCTGCCAATTATGGCAAATGTCCCTCCTATGAGACAATCTATGGGGAAGCCTATATTCAGTAGACCTTTGATAGGCTGTAATAAATGAATTAATGAAACATTTTATTCCCTGATTTTTATGAAGACTTTAAAAGAAATCATTTAACACCTGCTTAACTAATTTTGAAACAGTTACGCTATAAAATGAATGAATCTTTGCCAAACACTTAATTCATTAAGTGTTTGGCAAAGATCGCTTCTGTTACTTCAAGGCGGAATAGATAGACGAGATATCAGTTACTCAAAAAACTTTTTTATTCGTTTGTATTGTACTTTTCTTATTAGATTTACCTACGCTCTTTTAGTACTTATTTTATACCAATCCAAACTCTGCGCCCCATAAACATCTACGTCTATCTTCGATTAAGAATCAAAATGTAGATGCGTTGTCACTCCTGAGGACTAAGATGGAATGCCTCATTTCAAGTAAAAAGGTTCTCCAGTTCTCTACACTCACCATACGAAACAGCAGCATTAAGCAGCTATTTTACGCTGATATTTTGTGAGTACGCGATCCTTCCCCGATTGAGCCAACCCATCCGTGCTACAACCATTATATAGCTGCAGAATGACTATACCACAAGTAGCAAATCCTACTTGTGGTATAGTCATCTATTTATATATTATATCTAGTAACAGACTCTTTACGGGATGACGAAGAAGACGAAAATATACTATTATTATTAAATAATATTATATATCAGTCAGTTTTCAACCTTTCTTATGACATCTAAATGAATTGTTATAATATTCAAACCCTAAATTATAAAACTTCATCGATGGCGTTTAAATGTTTTATTTAAAATCGATTTTGTCTCGCCATAAATTTTATTATCTACAACTAATCCAAAAACTAAGAGCGCGATGGCACGCACACCTACGCACCGCTATTATGATTTGTGGTCGACGATCTCAAATTATCATAAATTTACAAACACTTTTAAACAAATTCTCTATGGGTATAGGCACTATTGAGTTTTGTCCCTGACAGCGCGGTGTTTTTACATTTTTAAAAACAAATAAGTACTCTTTTTTTTCTCTATATTATGCTAATCGAGTTTTTTTATAAAATGATTGTGGCAAGTACCTACATATCATATAAGTTATAGTTAAGCGATAAACATTACATTATTTATTAATAACTAATCAATAAATATAATAAATAATAGCTAAATATGCTGTAGGTTTTAAACGACCAATTTACCAGCCAAGGATAATATTTGTCAAAAAAGCACAACTTAAATATTGATTTTGCTACCCTTTACGTAGAAGTGCAGGGAATCTCTGAGACTCCATCTGAATCTGCTATTTTAGCGTTAAGGGAAAAATTTCAGTCATCGGGAAAGCACTTCCCAGGACAGGATTTTTTTCCGAACCAAAAAAGTAAAAGTAAGAGTTATGGCGGGAACTTGACCGGCGGCGGACTGCTGCTCCTGTATTATTGTTTAAATAATGGTTTGAGGTGGATTTTGATATGTAAAAGTGGTACGATTTTGTGTATTAAATGTCTGCGCATGTGAATTATTAGTGGAAACGGTGAACCAAATGCTCCGATGGTGATGTGAATCTCAAAATAAGGTTGTCTGCTTAGGCGCCTTGACATACTATCGCCAACTGTCTGCTGGCTCAAGATGCCGTCAAAATCTCCCAAATGCTACGTAATGTGACGCATCAACATACTGTGAAGCAGTGTACTAATAAGGGATTATTATCACTTGATAGTGAGATAAATGAAGATGTGACTCAAAGGACAAGCATCCAAGCCAAAAATCTTAATAAAATACGAGTGAATGCTTCTGTTATTATACTGTTATTTACCATATAGAAAATAAACAATATTTTATTCAAGTTAGGCTTACATATTTTAAGTTCTAATGGTAGTTAAAATAAATAATCTATACGAAGAAGACTCCATACGAAACCCTAAAGTCTTTTTTTTTCATATAAGAAACCCTTATTATTTAATTCTGTCTGCCTCAGTGAACGCAAATGTTTCGTTCCTTAAATCAAAGCGTTTTATAGCAAAGAATTGTTTGAAAATAAAAGAACGTTAACCTGTGGATAAAACAGTATTTCCCAATATCGTTTACAGCTGAAGTGGCTATTCGTCAAAAGCGTCACTCCAGAATTCTACTTGTTCTTTCCTCAATATTGCATGACCCTACTTCACCTATATATGTATATAGAGATATGTACCTCAAGGATAAATTCCAATATCTTTCCTCAACTCACGATAGAATACTTCACTCTCTGTCAGACACTAAGATGAGCGTTACGAAACATTTAATCGAGTTCTTTGCGAATTCCTTCACCATCTAGGCTATACAACTTTGGAACTCCTGAAGGCAAGGAGCTTGTAAATATCAGAAAAGCACCTAGTAAAAGATCCTTCAAGAGGTTCACCTGTTTCCCTCTGTCGCCTCTAATGACATCCACGAGACGATGTGGGGTAGTGAATATTCTTACACCGCCTCTTAAAGAAATTGGTACCTACATATTTTTTAAGTTAACTTATAGTTAATTGAACAGTGTCGTGTCATTGGCTGTTATTATAATATGAATGTATTGATTTATATAGTATATTAGCTGGCCAGGCAGACGTTCTTCTGTCCTTTCCGATGATATTTAGTCCTATAAAAAATCTTTATATTCGCAATAAAAAATATTGAGGGTCACTTATCGAGATAAAAACTATCCTATCCAGTGTGCAAAATTTAATTGAAATCAGTTCAGTTGTTTTGGAGTTCATCGCGGACAAACAATGCACGTAATTTTTATATATAAAGATATTTTTTATATGTTTTTAGAACGAGGTAGAGCCATGCTGCAGCTATATTACTGGTATAGTTGTAGCACGAATGGGTCGGCTCGACCGGGGAAGGACCACGCTCTCACAGAATACCAGCGTAAAATAGCAGCTTAACGCTGCTGTGTTTCGTATGGTGAGTGTAGAGAACCGGAGACCCTTTTTACTGGAAAAGAGGCATTCCATCTTAGTCCTCACGGGTGACAACGCATCTGCCTTTTTATTCTTTACTGAAGATAGATGTAGATGTCTATGGGTCACAGCAACCACTTACCATCAGGTGGACTGTGTGCTCGTTTGTCACCCTATCCTATAAAAAACGAAGTTCCTTATCGCACGGTACGAATTTGACGGATGGGGGCTAGGCGAGAAAAAGTGTAAGATTTTTCCGTCACGACCTCCTTTCTACAGCGCGAGCGAGATGGAATGCACTTTTTCTTATCTTGCCATGAAAGAAATATTATTTTAAATGGCGCTTAATTTTAATGGACGCTAGTAATTCATTTATTTGTATTTGTTAATCAATAACAATACGAGTATACCACGAAAGGAACTTCGTTCCAACCGAGTGTTTCACGACTCTCACGCATGTTTTTTTGAGAAATCAAAGAATTAATAAAATAAATGTATGTACATTGATGATTATCTTTTATCTTAATACCGCTACATTAATAAGGCGAAACCGGGGTGAGCCGCTAGTATGTAATAAAACTGGAACACCATCGCCTTTGCCCGAACTATAACAAAACATTATATGTAAACTGGTACTGGAAGCTTGTTTACTTTTAAAGTCAACTTTAATGTCCAATAATTGGACGGTGCGCGTAGGCAGACATCGCAGACGTAGGCAGCTCGTGTTCTACGTGGATGGATGCGATGTGGGTGTTAGAGAAATGTACGAAACTTTTTCTAAGTAAAGCTTACATCTTCACGTCTATTCTCTAAACTGTATAAGCACAGAAAGACAAAACATTTAAAGATGGTTATTCATGTCTTAATTGCATGCAAGTAACCCCCTCCGCTCGATGTAAGGCAGTTATAACGATATTACGAATAGTCACTTCAATTTTATATATATGTATAAATTATTACTTCGCTCGTAACAAAGTACAAAAAAAATGTTTTAATTCATGATGTCTTTTTTAACGAAACCTTCCTTTTTATTTTGACCCTCGCTTATGTCCGATTCCTTAATGCAAGAAACGTTTCGTTTCCCTAAAGATCCGTTTTATTATATACGAGGTGTATCTAAAACAGTTTATATTAAAACTATTTATTCAGCAACTTAGAATGACTTAAATGAAGAAAAAAAACTTTAGACAATTCATAAATAGTTGAACTAGCATTTTGTTTTAAGAAAAGAGTTTTCATGCACTTCATTTACTGCAAAACGGCTCGTAAAAGAACCCGGCACAAGATAAATCAAGCAATTTAGAACTTGTTTTGCTTGTTGCCGGTAAAATATAGGTAGGTGCCTAACGAATTTTATTTCCTGGTTAGTTTCCCTCTATCGCCTCTTACGACACCCACGGGACGATAATATGAGATATAGTGGATATTCTTACACCACCACTACACGGGCAGTATGGTATAACACGGTCAGTACAATATATAAAATTTATATTTATTTAAACAAAAAAATTTAAAAATTGCACAAAAATTAAATCGTACATATGGCGGACTCAATGCCTTAAGGCATTCTCTCCCAGTCAACCATTAGACTAAGCAGAGATAAACATATGGGAGGTAGTGCAGCAAAAATAAACTAATAATGAGAAAAAAAAGGTAACGAAGTTCGAATAAACCAGAATATATATATATATACAAGGTAGTCTATACATATATCATACAAATCTACATATAATATAAACTACAACTACAATGTACATAGCATATAAATATATTTTTAAATTCTAATTCCATTGCAGTAACGAAAAGGCCAGCGCCTGCACGCTACAGCAGTGCCACTATAGTGCTGTCATTCTGTTGGTTCCACTAACAAAGCTTCGTAATCGAGCAATTAGTTTTTGAACTGAAAACCTTTTTAGAATCGTTGTGATTTGAAACTCGATGAAACGAAAAACCGACACTAAAAAGAAACAAACATCTATAGGATTTAGTCTGCGAGAGAATGAGATAGAATACAGTATAGTTTCCTATTATCTATATAAAATTGTTCTTTACGATATATACAAAAAAACGTGACGTTTATTTAATACCTACCATACTAAATTTATCCACTACGTCGATAAATAAGTTTCAATATATAACGTTTTTTTAAACTTGATAACAATATTAAAATAAATAAACCCCACAATTATCCTACTCCTGAAACACTGCATTCGCCTCATCCTCTTGAAGTTTCGTTTTCTGAAGGTTCACTTCTACCGCGTGGGAACTGCACACAATATGTTTTTTTTTTATATTTTTCTACCAACTTCAAAAAAGAGGAGGTATTCAATTTTACTGTATGTTTTTTATGTGTGTTACTTCATAACTTTTTCTTAGTGAATCGATTTCGATGATTATTTTTTTATTTGAAAGCTGGTACTGCTCATGTGGTCCTATATAAATTTGATCAAGGTTTGATCAGTAGTTTTTGAGTTATCCTTAAAAAAAACTGAATTATTTACAGTTTGCTGCGCCGCTCATAATGCGTATATCAAGAGTGAAATAGTTTTGCATTAGTCTTTCTCACCGATTGCAACGTGTGTGTCTTCAAGGCAAAAGTGAATAGGTATTTATTATGCTAAGACAGTGCGATTTATCATCTTTAGTTACATCACCACTTACCACCAGGTGGGATCATATTATTGGGTATAATAAGTAAAATTAGCAATTTGTATTTTTCTTATGGATGAAATTACACATTTTGTTAATAAAATTTAATAAAAAGTAAAAGCCGACTTCAAATAACTACAAAGAATAAAATAATTTCCACATTATAGCTTACGAAATCAGTGCTCAGACAAAGTGAAATAAAGTCCCAGTTTGAGATATGGATTTGAGATTTAATAGCTTCGTCAATTTTGGACGAAGATATAGCGTAAATAGCGTATGTACAAAATATACAGTCAAATTGTGAACCTCTTTCCCATTTTTTGAATTCGGCTAAAGACAAATACAATAAAAATGAAATATTACACATATTAAAAAGTATAATAACAGATAATTTTATAAACACTTTTATACTACTATAAAATACAACGGAAAAATACGCATGTACATATAAGTTTTTTTTTCTTTTGCAGTCCATTGACACTTGCTGCCAATTTCAAAAAAAAAGGCTACAGAAGCGTTGTCACCTCTGAGGACTAAGATGGAAGCCTCACAGACTTCAATTATACTGGCTCTCTATATCCTTCAGACTGGAATACAGCATTTAAATAAAACTAGTTTTACGGATTTTATCGCGTATATTAACTTATTTTATATTCCCGACGTTTCGAGTACTTTACAGCACCCATGGTTACGGGGGGGACTGAGGTATTTGACGTCCTAATGTCATAGTTAACCACGGTTACCTCCAGATTAAAAATTATTAATTTTTGTTCCGATCTACGCAGTATGAACTTACAGTATCTTGAAGTCTTGCAGTTGTATGCTTGGGTTGGGATTTAATTTTATTAATTATAGGATCCCAAGCAGATGGTAGCACCCAGCCATCTTCACTATTGAAATTAGGATTTTTTTTGATTTCAATAGCCTCGCGAATCATCCTTGGAAGGAATCGGTGTTCTTTAGCGAGGATTTGTGGTCTATCAAAAGGTCTCTTATGTAGTGACGGGGGCGATCCTGTACATGTTCACAGACTGCAGACTTCCCGGAGCGTCGATTCTTCACATCAGCTCCGGGAAGTCTGCAGTCTGGAATACAGCAGTGCAGGCAGGGTAAGATTGTACCCAGAAAAACTCTTAGGAAGAAAAGAAGTCCTACCTCACTACAAGTGTTTTAACCTTTTAAATTGCCGTTATATCTCCTACTTTAAAGTAAAGTAAAATAAAAATAAAATACTTGATGCTTCATAGTCTTGACTAAAAGATATCCACGGGCTTTACTTTAAGAGTTGTTGTTCAATCTTTGTAGCTACTGCTGGTATTAAAAAGGCATACCTATCCTTTATATATTCTTTTCATTACAGCCTTTAAAAATCCAATTTTGAAAAAAGCCTCACGCATATATTGCCTCATATTTGCTATAGTTGCCACGCTTGACAGGCAGATTGGCAAACGTAGTTTTTATTTATTTGAGTTGTTATCAAGAAGATGCTGCTGCCCATCTTCTGTTTCAGTTTTGCTCTGTCGTCTTTTACGATACCCATGGGAGGATATGGAGTTGTGGACCATCTTGCGCCGCCACTACACGCCACAATTATTGACTACGCTCGTTCATATTGAAATCGGTCTTTTATTTATTTAATACTAGCTGTTCTCCGCGACTTCGCTCGCGTGGATCTAGGGTTTTAATAATGTTGCGCGGATCACTAATTCTTTTTCTAAAATATAAGTAGCCTAAGTTACTCCTTATAACATCAGCTATCTGCCAGTGAAAGTCCCGTCGAAATCGGTCCAGCCGTTTCGGAGAGACAAAAATTTAAAAAATTGTGTTTTTGTTATAAGTACCGTATATACTTTCATATGCATTTAGTAAAAAGCTGTTATTTTGACATTACAAACAGACACTTAAATTTTATTTATTTGTATAGTGTATAGATGTCGTATAATTTAGAACCGTTCAGACTTGATTTGGTAAAGGTTAAAAACGATTAAACAACCCATTGATTACCTTATTTTGTATGTAGGTTTGTTTAAAGAACAGTTGATTTTACGTAATTATATTGTTTTTGTACTTAACAAGCTTTACCGCTTACTTTATTTAGTCTAATGCCCGATCCCTGTATTAAATTATCGTTCCGATCTTCTTTTAGATCCGTATTGTTATATCTACATTGATTTTATGTTATAGAATTATATGTTTAATAAGGATAGAGCCAAGCCGCTGCTTTATTACGGCTGCAGCATGAATGGGTCGGCTCGACCGGGGAAGGACCATGCTCTCACAGAATACCAGCGTAACATAGCAACTTAATGCTGCTGTGTTTCGTATGTCGAGTATAGACAACCGGAAACTTTTTTTACTGGAAACGAGGCATTCCGTCTTAGACTTCAGGGTTGATAACGGATCTGAATATTGATTTTTAATTGAGGATATATATGTAGGTGTCTATGGGCTAGAGCACTTACCACCTATTTGACCGTGTTGTCGTTTTTCACCCCTTACTTTTGTAACAAAATCACACTACAAACTTCGGTTAAAATGGGCCACTTTTCTTATCGATCGTCTAGCAATAAAACAACCAACAAGTTTTCTCAGGAATACCTTATTCTTTATCTCACCAAAACACCGTAAACTGCCTGCAAGCTTTTATCCGCAATAATAGATTACCGCCAGCAAAAAGCGTTACAATCTAAATGCCAAAGTCAAAGCTTGAGCCATTAGTAATGCAGTTTTTGTGTAACGCGGACCGCACAGTAACCGCTTTACGCCGTGGTATAGATACCTGCTAGACGTCAGTCTCATCTATTAAAGATGGATTTGTGATCATCACGCTCCGTTTGTCATTTGGTATTGTTTTGATTTTATTATTTTTTTAACTTATTTCTTACTGGCGATCCGCCCTGGCTTTGAACGGGTGATTTATAGATGATGACAACAGCGCCACCTACCGAGTCCAATTGTGAATCTAAACCATCCAGAGACCCACTCAAACAATTAAACATTTGTGTGTTTACATAAAAATGTCATCAAAATAGGTCGAGCCGTTCTCAAGTGAGGATCTTTCATACATGCGGCAATTAATTTTTATCATCATTACAACCGTTTACAAGTCAACTGCTGAACATAGGCCTTCCCGACGAATTGACACTAAGCACAGCCTTAAAGCACCTGCTTCCATCGACTTGCCTGCACCTCTTATCAGGTCGTCACTCCATCTATGTTATTTGGACTATGTCGGTTATATGATTCTACTGCTGCGGATATTCCTATTACGAAGTTTATCACGCAGAAAATTCCGAGCATATTCCTCTCCATAGCATATCGCTTACCGACCTTGAGCTTCCTCATACGGTCAACAGTGAAGGACCACGTCTCAGATCCATATCCACTGGCAACACGCACTGGTTGTACACTCTTGTTTTCAAGTTTCTAGGTATACATGACGAGAACATGTTTTATAATCTGCCAAACACTTCCCAGCCGAGTTGGATTCGTCGATTGATCGCCCGATCGAAGTTGGACTTCGGACAATTTGACATAGATAAACATACTCGTCAACAACTTCTACATACCCCTCGTTGTGATTTTATTACTCTAATAATATTTGACTATTTATAATGTAACCAATGTGACGTATTTTATTACAAAACTAGCAACCCACCCCGGCTTCGCCTGGGTAGGATATATTGTGGGTTTATTTAGATTCAAGATAATCAAAGACCATTTATTATATAAATTTTTCCTTTTTCTTTAAAAAAAATAATGTCCAAGTTTTTTTTGGATAAAATATAGCCTAGATCGCTCCTAGCACTGCTATATCTATTCGTCAAGTTTCATTATAATCGGTTTAGCCATTCCGAAGATAAGACCGGGACACACAAACAGACAAACAGACAAAAAATAAAAACAAAATAATTATTCATGTCTTAATGTCCCCGAATCCTCGGCATGACATTAAGACGAACAAAATTTGGTCTGGAGGCAGACAGAATGTTCTCCAGACCAAATTTCGGTCATGGCGGCCAGCCTCCACGGAGACTAGCCATCGGCGGAGGACAGGATTATACTGCTCAAGTATGTGCGCAAGCACAGGAGCACTCTCTATTCCCTCACTCTCATAGTCCGATGGGACGGTAAACCAACACGACCGGAGAGAGATCAGGCGCAGAACCAACGGATTTACGTGCTTTCCGAGGCACAGGGGTGAAACACCGCCAACTTCCTGACTCCGGGCAGCTACTGAGAATTTGTTGACCGAAAAACTCAATAACTGATTTTTTTTGGACCGACCCGGGATTCGAACCCGGGAACCTCATGATCAGCAGTCGCGTCTACAACTACTAGACCAACGAGGTAGTCTCAGTACATGTTATATGTATTGAATATCTAAATGAATATAAATATGACTCCTAATCGAACCTAGGACCCGCGGCGAACTTCGGTAATGTCTATAATACACGTGACTGCAAATTGTATTCAACCTACAATTACATAAACAAACAAGCTAAAGTATGTCAGTCATTACACTAATAATGTTTTTATGGTAGCATCTGCGTTAGTGTCATTACAGTTTCCGGTTTTGAAATGCTTTCAAATTATCCAGAGAAAACAATGATTCCCAAGGCAGTTATGCGACGTTGACTAGTGTTTTCGATGTCGTCTGTTTTTATTGTCTGTTTTTAATTTGCGACATAAAAAGTTAACAGTGCAGTAGTCTGTGGGCAGATTATAGAGGTATCTGATCGTTCGCCTTTTTTTTTTTTAAATAATGAAAACTAACTGTATAAGCTTTTATTTCAGCTATAAATAAACAGCTATCAACTGGCTATGCTTTCTAGGCCTGAATGTTATGGATTTTGTTTATTAACCGACTTCAAAAAGGAGTAAGTTCTCAATTCGAGTGTATGTTTTTTTTGTATGTATGTTACGCGATATCTTCGCAGATTTTGAACCACTTTGGGTGATCCGTTATTAAATAGGTTATGCTTCAAGCATTCTCCTAAGAGTAGCAAATAAATAACTTATTTTTTAGCAATTTGAAGTCGGTTTTTACTTTTTGTTAAAAGCTATAATTATACATAAGTTTACTAACGGCCTAGCTTCACACGGGTTCGAATCACCGGTTTGATGTCACTTTTTAGGAAATTTTCAAAGTAGTAAAGGTGACGAACGAGCACACAGTTCACCTAATGGTAAGTGGATGTTGCGGCCCATAAACATCTTCATTTATCATCGCAGGGCACATAATAATAAAAATGATGAAATGAATCCTGATTTTTATTGTTCCTTATTCGACACTCACTAGTTTCTTTGCGTGGTACAGCCATGCTGCAGCTATATTATGATAAATAGCAGCTTAACGCTGCGTTTCGTATGGTGAGTGTAGAAAACCAAGACTCTTTTTACTGTAAATAAGGCATTCCCATCTTAGTCCTCAGCAGTGATAGCGCATCTGCGTCTTGATTATTAATATAGGATAGTATGTAGTTGTCTATAGGCCACAGCATCCACTTATCATCAGGTGGACTGTGTGCTCGTTTGTCACCCTGCTTCTATAAAAAACAAACTCACATGAAATGAAGTGATCTCTTAAGACGTCAACGCCCAACAAAAATGCGTCCATCTAAATTTAATTATTTCAAGGCAGTCTATTTTTAAACACAAACATTACTTTCAGCAAATTAAACCATTATCTCGCAAAGTAAAAGTATTCAATAACAAAACCAAAACATGTACGTTGTACACACAGACGTAATAGTAAATAAGATAATAAGAAACGAGATTTATCGGCCGCATCTCGCTCGTACCACATGCTTTCACGATTTGTAAAGAAAACAAAAATACTATCTAGTGAGAGGACTGATAACAGGAATGTACGACTGCTCATAGCTTATAGATTGTAGAAAGTATTTATGTATTGTTGAATTTTTACATGACTCGGTTATTTTTACAGTTTGTCGGCCTCGTAGTGCAGTGGCTAAGCGTTTGGTCTCAGCTAGGAACTAAAGTGTTTGTATGGTCTACAAATAATTGTTCAGTTTGCATATTATGTGAATTGCCTCCACGATATAGTAAAAAATCCAAGTGTGGGGAACCAAAGCTAAACTAACATTAAAAAAGAAAGTCTTGAAGAGCGGAACCTATGTCGAGGCCTCAAGAGAAAAAGAAGAAGATCTCTAGATGATTACATTTTTTAATCAATTACTACACTATCCATTCATCCATAATAGTCTATCTACTGCTGAACATAGGGCTCCCCCATAGATTGCCACATAGGAGGGATATGTTCTATGGTTGCCACTGGTTGCCAGGCGTTTTCGCGACCGAAGTATTTTATTAATTTGAATTGTTATCAGAAAAACGCCACTGCCCATCGCCTGTTTGATTTCCATTTGTCACGCCACCCACGGCATGATATGGGGTAGTGGTTTCTCTTACGGCTATATCGCAACTACACTAACAAAATGATTACACCAGAAGGCTAATTTGTTAAGATCTGTGTTGATGCGGGAAGTACCACGCTCTCACAGAATACCAGCGTAAAATTTCAGCTTAACGCTGCTGTGTTTTGTATCGTAAGTGTAGAGAACCGCAGACCCTTTTTACTGGAAACGAGACATTCCATCTTACTCCTCACGGCTGACAACGCATCTGCATTTTGATTCGTAATCGAAGATAGATGTAGATGTCTATGCGCCACACTTACCATCAGGTGGACTGTGTGCTCGTTTGTCAAAAGAATCTTCATTTGAAAATTGAAATACCCACGCTAGACAGAAAGACTGGCGATACAGTGCCAGTTGACGTTGTTCTTCGCTGCTGATATAGTTATTTTACATCAAATATAATATACAGTTGCTATAGAGATAATATACAGACATTCAACGGAGGTCATGAGATTTTTTTATCGTTTTCTGTAGTCGCCTCTTATAATAATAAAGTCCTCCAGACCGAATTTCGGTCAACGGAGACTAGCCATCTGCGCAGGACAGGGTTATAGTGCACGAGTATTGCGCAAGCACAGGTGCACTCTACTCCCTTACTCTTATATTCCGATGGGACGGTAATCCAACACTACCGAAAAGAAATCTGGTGCAGGACCAGCTGCTTTACGTGCTTTCCGAGTCACGGGGATGTAATGTTTCCCATTTGTAAAATTATTCCTATAGATAAAAAAGTTGATTATTTGGTAGGTCTGGAATATTATTATAATGAGGAATATAAAGTTAATTTTAAAAACAAGTACAACGCACATACGGTTAGAGAGAACAAACTGGTTCAACCAAAAATAACAAACTACATATTATGGTAAGAGAACATCTAAGTATTTGGTAGCTAAAGTGTTTAACATAATAGATCTATTAAGAGATAAATTAAAAATTAGTAAAGGATCACTTAAGAGAAAATTAAAAAACATTATACAGGATTGCTAACAGAACTATATACGAGTTCATTGTAGTAGATTAAACTATAACAATATAATATATAAGGAGTAGGTATTTAATTCATATAATTAAAGTTACATGTATATAAGGTTATATAGTTAACATTTTTTTCCCAAAAAATATCCCACTGGGTTTCTTGCTGTTTCTTCCCAGGATAGAGGTTTTCCCAGGATAGAGGATTTATGTTAGACTGTTATGTGTTTTTAATACTTGTTGCGAAACGGAAAGAGGAATTCAGAATTCATGAGAATGTAATGTGTCCAGTTAATACTTAGTTATTTTTGCGTTTTAGCAATTCCTACTTGTAAATGTAATACATTTTCGATAAAAATGAGACGCTTTAATATGTCCCGTGGATTTGAAAACTTTTGTCATTATTCAGAAATTGTTAACGCAGTTGAACCGGAAGCACATCATCGTCATTAACAAACAATAGAGAAATATTTTTCTTCATAAAACATTATGCATTGCTACTTTAAGTATCCTTAAATGCCACATCTATTCGCTCACTAATCTATGGCAGCGAGGGAAGCACATTCTTATCGATACCAAAAATAAATATTTAACGAATCTCAAGTTAAACGTTATTCTACACCAGTTTACAATGTTATGGAAAACGTAACGAAATATGTTTATAAATCGTGGTTTGTTAAACGTCTAAGTTTACACGTGGAGCAATTGTTGGTGTTATGCTCGGAAGGGAAATCAAGGGCACTTTAACCTTAGAAGAAAGTGACGGCGGGCACGTCTTTGAAATAAACTTAGTTTAAAACGTCCACATTTAATAACGACATTATAATCAGATTTTATCATTATTTTACGTGGTAGAGCCATGCTGCAGCTATATTGTGGTTGCAGCACGAATGGGTCGGCTCATCCGGTGTAGGACCACGCTCTCACAGAATACCAGCGTAAAATAGCAGCGTAATGCTGCCGTGTTTCGTATGGTGAGTGTAGAGAACCGGAGACCCTTTTTACTGGAAATGAAGCATTCCATCTCAGTCCTCAGGGGTGACAACGCACCTGCATTTTGATTCTTAATCGAGGATAAATGTAGATGTCCATGGGCCACAGCATCCACTTACCATCAGGTGGACTGTGTGCTAGTTTGTCAACCTTATTCTACATATAAAATAAATTACATTTACGTGATGGAGTGACGACCTGGTAAGATATGTAGGAAGTCAATGGATGAAAGTGGCTCATGACCGTGCTTTGTGGCATTCCTTGGGGGAGGCCTATGTTCAGCAGTGGACTTGTGAAGGACTGTAATGATAACGATGATGATAATGATGATACTTACTAAACTCACGAGAAAAAAAGTTTACAGGATTCCTAATGTTCATGTTATCGTAATAACAAAGATTTATTCTTTGAAGCCAGAACTATGCAGGATATTTTTTGGAACGAAGTTCCTTATCGGACGGTACGAATATGACGGATGGGGGCTGGGCGAGTAAAAGTTTAAGAATTTTCCGTCACGACCACCTTTCTATAGTGCGAGCGAGATGGAATAATATCCATCTCCCTCGCACTTTTTCTTATCTTGCCATGAAAGAAATATTATTTTAAATGACGCTTCATTTTAATAGACGCTAGTAATTCATTTATTTTATTCGTATTTGTTAATCAATAATATAATACGTTTATCAATAATAATATACTACGAAAGGAACTTCGTTCCAACCGAGTGTTCGACGACACTCACGCATGTTTTTTAATAGAATGAAGATGACTAAAATGCACTCAGTGCATCTTATAATAAGTGATTTTTTATAGGATAAGGGTGAAAACATGAACAAACGAATTGTGATAGAAAATTAATTTTGTGGCTCATAAACATCTACATTTATCTTCGATTAAGAATCAAAATGCAGTTGCGTTGTCAACCCTGAGAACTAATATGGATTACCTCGTTTCCAGTAAAAAGAGTCTCCGGTTCTCTACACTCAACATACGAAACACAGCGTTAAGCTGCTATTTTACGCTGGTATTTTTGTGAGCGCGGTCCTTCCCCGGTCGGACCGGCCCATTCGTGCTACAACCATAATGTAACTGCAGCGTGGCTCTACTACATACGAAAGAATGATGATTTTGCCAATAGACACGTACATCTATCCACAATAAAGAATCACACAGCTTTCCCTTAATGTCTAATGAAAAAAATTATGATCCGATGGTAGTGTGGCGGGTGGAAGGAAAAGAGGAGATCTCCCGCCGGGCAAGGTATTCTGCCCGGGGAGCGGCCAACGCTCCGAGCGGTAGTTCGGAGCTATTGTATATATACGGTTTTTAATTCGGAACTTTGATAGCGCGATTTAGGCTTCGATGTATTTCGCTTTGTGGCGCGACGACAGCGCCCCCACATCACCCCCCTGCTCAGACCGGAGGTCGATAGTGCAGTCTAGATGTCGACGAATGTCCAAGTGCCAGGAATTGCCTTGTAGTCTGCGGTGAGTCGAGAAGAAGGCAAGTAATCTGCGAGAGTGCCGTGAAGCAGAGGCGAGCATATATATTTATTATAGGCTTCGATGTATTTCGCTCTGTGGCGCGACGACACCGCCGCCACAGTAGTAACACAGAAGAAGAACTCACTTCACTTCACTTAGCAGTCAGCCACCGCATTCTATTACGCCTGAGGATGCCTCATTTAGAGGCGAAACACGTGTATTATTATCGACGGTGGTGTGTCTTTTCTAGTATAGTGTTGGGAGTAGTGGTGTTGGGATTAGTGGTGATGGGGATAGTGCACGCAATTGAGGAAGGGCGGGAGGTGTTCTTAAAACTAAGTACTTAAGACTCGCCATTCCATTTTATTGCGCAGGTCTTAGCTAATTAGGTTTTAACATTTTCTATGTATATATAAATCAATTGCCGTACGTTAGTCTCGCAAAAATTCGAAAATGGCTCGACCGATTTTTATGATTTTTTTTGTGTTATGATATGCCCTGGATGGTTTAGATTCAATATTGGACTCGATAGGTGGCGCTGCTGTCGAGATCCAGAAATCACTCGGGAGAAGCCGAGTCTTATCGCTAGACTTTTAATGGATTTCCACAAAGTAACGCCTGATTCTATTAATTATGAATAATTAATAGATAATGTAAGCCTCTCATAAGAAGACCATTGTAACGCAATTATTTTAATAAAAAAAGTGGCAAATCAGCTTATCACAGTCCATTTTTATTTTTAAGAGACTTTCTTTTTTTTATTTGAATAAAAGGAGGAGGCTTTTTTACCTTTTTTGTGTAAATGTCACGCGATATTTTCGTTAATCACGAACCGATTTTAATGAAATTTTTTTATTAAGTAGGTTATACTTTACGGGTGGACCCATTAGTTTGGAGAAAAGTCCATACCTAAAGTATTTTTTAAGCATTTTTCAATGTATTTAGGCAACATTCTAGTAGTTAACTTGAGCATAAGATATTCCTTAGTCCGATCAAAGAACCCAAAACTTTCTATATATATAACTAAATTATAATATATAAAAATGTATAAATTATTCATCATCATCATCATTACAGCCCTTCACAAGTCCACTGCTGAACATAGGCCTCCCCCAAGGAATGCCACAAAGAACGGTCCTGAGCCACCTGCATCCATCGACTTCCTGCATGTCTTACCAGGTCGTCACTCCATCTAGTGGGGGGTCGCCCTACACTTCGCCTACTGGTACGAGGCTGACACTCGAGAACCTTTCTTCCCCATCGGTTGTCGGTTCTTCGAGCTATATGGCCAGCCTATTGCCACTTCAGCTTACTAATCCGTTGGGCTATGTCGGTTACTCTGGTTCTACTGCGGATATCCTCATTTCTAAGTTTATGACGCAGAGAAACCCCGAGCATAGCCCTCTCCATAGCTCGCTAAGCAACCTTGAGCGTCCTCATACGGCCAGCAGTGAAGGACCACGTCTCAGATCCATAAGTCATTACTGGCAACACGCACTGGTTGTACAATCTAGTTTTCAGGTTTTGAGGAATACCTGACGAGAAGATGTGTCGTCGTAATTTCTCGAACGCTGCCCAGCCGAGTTGAATCCGTCGATTGACCTCTCGGTCGAAGTTGGACTTACCTAGTCGGACTATTTGTCCCAGGTAAACATACTCGTCAACAACTTCGAGCTTAGTGCTCCCAACAACGACCGGCATAGGTGTGACATGGACATTAAACATGATCATTGTTTTGTCCATGTTCATCTTAAGACCTATCCGTTGGGATACACTATTGAGGTCATTGAGCATAGCGCTTAGGTCCTCCAAATTATTATTAGTGGAAATTATTTTATTTTATTAAAAGTTTAATTTTGTTGTAGTGGTTCACAGTACTAGTCAAAATTCCAAAGACTGCGCTGCGTTACCCCGGACAATAGCGTATGTTTGTCATCGACCCACCCTGCATGCCGTTACTGAGGCCTTACTTTAATAGTGACTTATGATAGAGTCGAATGAAACTAATTTTATGGGTTTTATCGCGTTTAACTTTAACTTTTTAATTCCCTACGTTTCGGATGCTTTACAGCACCCATGGTCACGGGGAGACTGAAATGTTTGACGTCCCGATGTCATAGTTCGGCTACCTTCAGTTTTTGAATGTATTCTGAATGTATTGAATGTAATATGAAAAAATTTAAACGTCGGGAATTAAAAAGTAAAATTAATCGCGATAAATTCTTACAATTAGTTTTATTTAATGTGTAGTGTTCGCGTAAATATAAGAAATCATTATGATAGAGTCGTCGATAAATTTGATCTTACGATGGTACGTTCTGCAATCCATATCCTAAACTACTGAGCCTGCGGTCGCATCTGGAATAGGATTCTAATTTCTTGAACAAGAAAGGATTATTAAGATATAAACATTAAAATGCTATTAATGCTCTTAAAAGTGGCAAGTTTTACTATTACATTTAAAGAGCCGTGGTAGCTCAAGGCTAAGCGCTCGCTGTAAATTTCACAGAACCCTAGCAACACAGTTCGATCTCCGCCGGCACTTAATTTAATTTTGCTTTGCTGCATGCATGCGTGATTGCAATTGTAAGTGCTGATTTACCACATTCTTGGAAGAAAGAACAAAGAAAATAGAACCGGAGATCCTTTTTTACTGGAAACGAGGCATTAGATCTAAGTCTTCAGGAGTGACAACGCATATGCATTTTGATTCTTAATTGAGGATAGATGTAGATGTATATGGGCCACAGCATTCACTTACCATAAGATGGACTGTGTGCTCGTTTGTCACTCCTATTCTATAGAAAAATTTCTCGGCGGTAAGGGAAAACATCGTCACACAGTCAGTCTGAGGAATAATTTTTAGAAGACATGTGAAGTCCAACATGCATTAGAGCAGCGTGGCAGACTAATTGCTCCATAACCCATTTTTATGATAAGAGGTCAGTGCCTATAGTATTATATAATATATAATTATAGTATTGGGATGTATATTTTTTATAGAATAAGTATGACAAACGAGCACATAGTCCACCTGATGGTAAGTAGATGCTGTGACCTATAGACTACTACATCTATCCTCGATTACGAATCAAAATGCAGATACATTGTCCGTGACCCGTGAGGACTAAGATGGAATGCCTCTTTTCCAGTAAAAAGGGTCTACAGTTCTCTACACTCATCATACGAAACACAGCAGCACTGAGCTGCTATTTTACGCTGGTATTCTGTGAGAGCGTGGTCCTTCCCCGGTCGAGCCGACCCATTCGTGCTACAACTATACCAGTAATATAGCTGCAGCATTGCTGTACCACTTAAAAAAAAAGTTGTATTAAAATATCACACTAATAAATAAAACAAAAATTTAATTGTCTCCCATATTGTATTATAGATACGTCATGTCAGAAAGTTTCTGTTAGAGATAGCATTTATCTTAGAAAGCATTAACCCATAAAGTTGCACAAATTACTAAGTAATAACTTCTGAGCCAACTTATAACTTACGTACGCTTCAGTGAGATTTCTATTTGTCTGTGATTTACATAAAATATCGGGAACAAATCTTGACACCGATTATTTATAATAGTTTTTCTAAATCTTAGGTTTAAAGTTTTCATTTTTAACTCTTGGTCAGTCAGTCTTTAAGCGGTATTACGCTTCAATACAGAATTGTAAGCTTTATTTTTACTTATTATTATAAAAAAAACGTTACCTCCACACTAGGATTTTCTCCTGTATCGTGGGGGCTGTTTACATTTATAAATTTCACAAGGAGAAACATCCCGACCCGGAGCAATTATTTGTAGACCATACAAATACTTGTTCCGCGTGGGATTCGAACCCGCGGCCCTTAGCGCTGCAACTCATTACTAAGCCACTGCGCCACGGAGCCGTCATGGTTATGGTGCACTTACGCACACATCTAGCATGTTACCTTTTTTAAATTTACGCCAAATGTAAGAGAAAAAAGAGATAATATAAAAAAAAAAACATAAAAATAAATTTAGTTCTTCACAAATATTAATCAAAAAAATAATAAACAATCTTATGCCATATAATAACTTAAAAGTTTACGGAAAATAAAAATAAAAAGCATCGTGAGATTGTACCTTTGCACTCGTTGGCGTCGCGAGCAGTCGCGCGTCCCCAGGGCCGGTCGAAGTGGAACGGCTTGCATCTCTCGCAGTCTCTGCCTGCAGTGTTGTGCTTGCAGTCACACGCCAGTTGTTGCACGCCCGTGGAGCCTTCCTCCGCTTTCGTAGGAATGCACCGGGAAGCATGGCCGTTGCACTTGCATCGTCCACCGACCGCGAAGTCAGACACGGCATAGTGCTGCGTCCCTGGCGCCGCTTGCTTTTTATTATCTACTTCATCCCCTTCGTTCACCATGTGCAGACGATTAAACACAACCCTCACGTCGGTTGCCGTCACCCAATCTTGGAGTACGGGGGATATATCGAAATTAGCAGCACTCGGACGCCCTTCTAAGGTGCTAAAAGCTAGTCTAGCTCCTCCAGAACTTTCGCCTGCTAATCTATGGGAGTCGGAGCATCTCGCTTCCTGCTCATTCGCTGCGGTAACAGTGGCTTTATTAGGTCTACCATAGACCCTCCGGCATTGACTCGAATAAAACTGGAAGGGTTGCCAAGTAACACCATAGTCGGCGCTCTTGTAAATAGCAACGGAATCGGGACGTGCGGCTTTTGGACAAAACTGCAAGCTGACGTACGTCAACTCATACTTCTTACCCAAGGATAAAGTAAGGGAGACATTATCAGGAGGTGAGTCGTATGACGCAGGAGGTAGGGAAGCGGATCGCCAACAAGTAACATCATGGGGGTTGTTGAGGTCGGTTAGATGGGATGGAGGGTGACGTCGGTCAGATCTAGCAGCGTCACAGACGCGACAGGCACTGTCGGGCGGCTGGTCTCCGGGAGGGTCGCAGAGGCTTTCCGGACCGCGTCTTCCGCATGTCGAAGAGGCGACAACAGGGGCACCGAAGGCGGCGTTGACGAAGTCCGGGATGCAGCGTCTCGGGCGTTCGTCCTCGTAGCAAGGGTCGGGCGGGGAGGCGGCGAGGGCCAGGGCCGCGGTGGCCAGCAGAGCCACAACGCGGACGGGCATACTCACTCACTGTCACACACTCGCGAAAGCCGGACGCCGGCTGCAAGTAACACACGTGTACACCGGTCGGACACCGCCGACTGACTGGCGCGGCGGCCCGGCTCCGCGGGGCGGGAGCTTACGGAGAGCTTTTCGTCGTACGCATTGGCCGAATGTTTTAGTGAAAGTTTTTTTTCCGTTGCCTATAGGAAAACGGGAATAGATATGTCCAATATTGACAAATAAGCAACCCTAGAGTTGTTTTTGCGTGGAAGTTACGCGTGTTTTGCCGCGCTTTTTTTTTAGAATTACATTTTTATGAGCTCAGAGATAATTTTTATTAAAAAATTATTTAACAGACAGGTGTAAATAAATATCGAACCGCTACGCAAAAAATATTTCCGCGTAAATGTTTAAAATATTTGGAATAATCAAAAGTTTCAAGATGTTAATGTTTTAATTATTAAAGGCATAATAATGTAAGCTTGTGATTTTTATTAATAATTTATTTAAACAACACAATATTTTAATATCTCTATATCATCATCATCATCATTACAGCCTTTCACAAGTCCACTGCTGAACATAGGCCTCCCCAAGAAATGCCACAAAGCACGGTCCTGAGCCACCTGCATCCATCGACTTCCTGCATGTCTTACCAGGTCATCACTCCATCTAGTGGGGGGACGCCCTACACTTCGTCCGCCGGTACGAGGCCGCCACACGAGAACCTTTTTTCCCCATCGGTTGTCGGTTCTTCGAGCTATATGGCCGGACCATTGCCACTTCAGCTTACTAATCTGTTGGGCTATGTCGGTCACTCTGGTTCTACTGCAGATATCCTCATTTCTAATCTTTTTCTCATCTCTATATATAAAAATCAATTACTGTACTAGTCTCGCTAAAACTCGAAACTGTCTCGACCAATGCTGATGAAATTTTTATGTGTGTTTAAGTGAGTCCCTGGATGGTTTAGAACCACAATTGGACCCGGTAGGTGGCTGTTGTCGAGATCCAGAAATCACCCGTGCGAAGCCGGAGTGGATCTCTTGTTATACATATTATATCATCAAACGAAAAAAAGTAAATTGTTTAAAAAAAGAAGAGCTTTGAATTGTCTAAGTGTATTTGGTGTTTTAACAAAAGATTTTATACTATCAAATAAATTTTACATTTAACGCGAGTAGAGTAAAACTTAAAATTTTAACACCCAATAATTATAAAGTATGGATGCATATCTTGCTAATATAAGACTTCAACGATTGCGTCACAAAATTTAATTGTACAAAAGAGCTTTATGAAAATACATTTGTTATATTAAAAAGTAAAGTGACAAGCCTGCAAACATCCCACTGCTGGGCACAGGCCTCCTAAATTTCTGTCACCCTCGTGTTGGTGCGGAGATAAAACCACTGTTTATATATAAGACCTCCACATATCTTTCCGGATTTCACATGTTCTCGAAATATTTGTTTTATTTCTCAGACATGCAGAATTCCATCAACGCCGAACACGTGGTAAATCGATACTCACAATTTCAATTATTGCAATTTGCAATTTTCACTGAATTTAGTTTGCTCACATAGACATTTTAAGACGAACGTTTACTAGATAAAACGACATAGACATAGACAGAAAATAGAGTCAATTTTAAAAGAAAGTTTGTTATACTACTAATAATAATAACTAAATAATGTCCTTCAGACCGAATTTCGGTCACGGCGGCCAGCCTCAACGGAGACTAGCCATCTGCGCAGGACAGGATTATAGAGCCCAAGTGTATGCGCAAGCACAGGTGCACTCTCTATTCCCTCACTCTCATAGTCCGATAGGACGGTAAACCGACACAACCGGAGAGAGATCAGGCGCAGGACCAACGCCTTTACGTGCTTTCCGAGACACGGGGGTGAGACACCGCCAACTTCCTGACTCCGGGCAGCTACTGAAAATTTCTTGGTGGAAAAGCTCAATAACTGATTTTTTTGGCCCGACCTGGGATTTGAACCCGGGACCTCATGATCAGCAGTCGTACTACTTACTACAACCACTAGACCAACGAGGCAGTCAATTATTACTATTATATTACAACTATTCAATTTATTTCACTTTGTTAATTTGATATATTCATTTATCTTTTTCATTTTTTTTATGAAACTGAAGTGACAAACAAACTTACAGTCGTGACCTGATGGTAAGTGGTCACTGCAGTCCGTAGACACATGTAGCCGTCTTAAGACAAAGGAAGCTCTGAAGACTAAAATTAAATGCCTCACAGTTTGTAATGTACTGGCTCTCTATACCCTTCAGACCGAAAAACAACAGTGTAAGCACTGCTATTTGGCGGCTGGATAGGCAAGAGAAACCCAAACGGACTCCTAGGCAGAAAAGGACTCCGCATCATCATCATCGTCATTACAGCCCTTTACAAGTCCACTGGTGAATATAAGCCTCCCCCAAGGAATGCCACAAAGCACGGTCCTGAGCCACATTCATCCATCGACTTCCTGGATGTCTTACCAGGTCGTCACTCCATCTAGTTGACCGCCCCACACTTCGCCTGCCGGTACGATGCTGCCACTCGAGAACCTTTCTTCCCCATCGGTTGACTTTATCCGTGACTTGTCTTGACTTGACTTGATATAGATAAAGGGGATATATTTATGACGGTCCGGGATGACGGACGGGGAGATTGTTATGACGGTCCATATAATGTTTTATGGCTATGAAATGAACACCGCTTAGTTCAGGTGTGTTAAATGTCATTATAAATGTTGATTCTAAACAGTAGAAGTGACTTAAAATATTTTTATTTTTATTTTCTTTAGTCATTTAGTGTAGTTAATTGAACTATAGTAGCCACTTATCATAAAGTGGACTGTAAGTGTTTTTTTATAGTATATGGGTGACACACGAGCACACAGTCTACTTCGATTAAGAATCAAAATGCAGATGCGTTGTCACCCCTGAGGACTAAGATGGAATGCCTCGTTTCCAGTAAAAAGGGTCTCCGGCTCTCCACACTCACCACACGAAACACAGCAGCATCAAGCTGCTATTTTACGCTGGTATTCTGTGAGAGCGTGGTCCTTCCTGGCCGAGCCGACCTATTCGTGCTACAACCATAATATAGCTGCAACGTACTTACGTAAGTTCGTCTGTTACTTCAGTTTTAAAAACCTACAGATTTGGTTTACGCAATACTATTTAAAAAAGCTTGACCTGTGATGGTGGCGTAAGGAACCCATCACCCCATTTCGTTCCATGGGTGTCGAAAGAGGCAACTTTAGGAAATGTCAGAATGCCATAACCATCTCTACACCAGGCGTAATGAAAATATATATAATACCAAACGCAAATTTTCCAAGTGGGAAATGCCCATATCCAATTGTAGGCTGATGAATAAGATAATGATTTCCTATATTTACGCGAACACTACACATTTAAATAAAACTAGTTTTACGGATTTTATCGCGTATATTAACTTATTTTATATTCCCGGCGTGATATACACACATAGCTATGTGAAGAATCGACGCTCCGGGAAGTCTGCAGTCTGTGAACATGTACAGGATCGCCCCCGTTACTACATTAGATTTGATAGACCACAAATCCTCGCTAAAGAACACCGATTCCTTCCAAGGATGATTCGCGAGGCTATTGAAATCAAAAAACATCCTAATTTCAATAGAGAAGATGGCTGGGTGCTACCATCTGCTTGGGATCCTATAATTAATAAAATTAAATCCCAACCAAAGCATACAACTGCAAGAAATCAAGATACTGTAAGTTCATACTGCGTAGATCGGAACAAAAATTAATAATTTTTAATCTGGAGGTAACCGTGTTTAACTATGACATTGGGACGTCAAATACCTCAGTCCCCCCCGTGACCATGGGTGCTGTAAAGTACTCGAAACGTCGGGAATATAAAATAAGTTAATATACGCGATAAAATCCGTAAAACTAGTTTTATTTAAATGATGAAGAAGATGTTAAAGTAGTTAAGAAACTATACAATCAAGGCCAGATTGGACAAATATCGTATTTAACGCACGATTTTGACGCTCGAGAATCGATACTTCTTGAAATAGTAGGTATATGCACGGAAAAAAATATGCGCATACATGAAAAACTCAATTAAATTATTAATCAAATGGATTTTTAAAATACTTTTTTATAAAATGAGATAAAAAATTATAATTATATCGCTGGGAAAATCCTTGACATCCGAGTTCTAGTTTTTTATAAGCGATAACTATATAATATTTTTTCAATAATATGAAAGGCATTAGATTGCATTCTTATTAAAATTCTTTATTTCCTCATACTAAACTAAAACGTTTTAAATAAAGTAACTTTTTGTTGGAGCGCTAAGAGCCTTTTAACGTAGGAAATCCTCACCTTAAACATATAAACAAACTTTGGTGATCTCAACTTCCAAATACTGTTGGAAGCCACCAACTGCAGGACATTATAGAGCAGTCATACTCAACCTTTTTTTTAATAGGGGCCACAAACACGTTTCAGTCATGGTGTCAAGGGCCGCAAGCAAAAATTATTTAGGTCTTAATTAAAACGTAATTCCAAGTTAACGATGTATTTACTTTATTAATGAAAAAAGAAGTTTTAACAAAGATGTTTATATGTTTTAATGCGATTTTTGATACTGTGAACACTGTGGACGTCGTTATACTGACTTCCCAGTTCTTCCAGAAGGCTTTTAAATCTTCTGTGGTTCAATTCTCTTGCTCGTATATAATTAACAATATTGATAACTGTCTTCATTACAGCTTCTATTTCTGGATTTACAACACGCGCCGCCAAGTTTTCTTGGTGGATAATGCAATGAAATGTTATTAAATTGGTGAAATTATATTTTTCTTTAAATAACGAAATAAATCCATTTTCGGATCCAGTCAATGAAGGACAACCATCTGTACACAGACACACGATTTTTTGTATGTCAATTTCATTCTGCTCTAAAAAATTGCAAATAGTATCAAGGTAGTCTGTGCCTCGGGTTTGACCTTTCATTGGTAGGAATTTCAAAAAATCCTGTATTAAATTGTTTTCTGTACAATAACTAACAAACACCGAGCATTGCGATGTTGCTGAAATGTCGGTGCTGGAATCGAATGCCAAGCTAAAAAATTGCAGTATTTTCTTTCTTAGGTGATCTAATATATCATCGCGAGTAAATTTAGAAATAATGGTTTCTTAAATTTACGCGAATACTACACATTGAATAAAACTATATTTACGGATTTTATCGCGTTTAATTTACTTATTTTAATTCCCGACGTTATTCTTATATATAATTCGACGACTTTACAGCACCCATAATCACGGGGAGGGGGGGGACTGAGGTGTTTGACGTCCCGATGTCATAGTTAGCCCGGCTAGCTTCAGTTTTTGAATATTCATTTTTGGTCCGATCTACGCAGATTTTTTTTTTTATTTAATTAGATTACCAACGATTGTTACATTACTAAAAATCTTAATTGCTAAAGCTTAGTATCTAGGACATAATGCACAATCACTTATAGGTAATCATCGCTTACACAATGAAACATTAAATAATAAGGCTAAAATCTAAAAGCTACATCTCTAAAATTGTTTTTTTAAATTTAGTGGTTGTCATACAATGTACGTCAAGGATTTGTTGATGGTCACAGTATTTGTTGTAAATATGGCTCATTCTAGAGATCAGGGAATTCGATCCTAGTAGCGTCCTACGGAATGGGCATACTAGAGGCTTGATAGGAGCACGAGGTATTCTCCGCGCCACTCTAATGCAAAATTTTGAGAGGAGCTCTGGACAGCATACGTAGTTTCTAATAATTTTATAGAAGAACATTAGGTCAGTTATATCTCTTCGCTTGTCTTGAGCTTGAAGTCTTGCCGGACTTCCCGGAACTGCAGTCTGTGAACATTTTCAAGATCATCCCCCATTACATTAGATTGGAACATTTACATTAGATTAGATTTGGAACTTCAGATGGGCCAATCACAAAGGGCCGCAGGTTGAGTATAGCTGTTATAGAGCATCAAGTGTACACGCTACCACATAAACCACTAAAACCACTAAAGGTGTTTTAAAAATTATTGAAAATTTCTAATAAATAAAACTAATTTAAACAAAAATCGCTTTTAATAAAATTTTAATCTTATCACTTTGCAATGAAATGCTCTCCATGCTCAACTTATTGTAAAAACATGCACTGGGTATGTGAGCACCCGTGTAAAATCATTTGCAACCAACAACATAGTTTTAGATGCATATGTGTAAGTCCCATAGAATACTATAATATATAGTATTCTATGGTAAGTCCAGTAATGGAATTTTACGCGCTGATAAAGAAGGAAAGGATAAAGAATGTGTGTGAGTGCGTGTCAATAAATTGAGCATGGTTTCCGCTAGTAATGTATGTTTTCTGTTTATAAAACAGAAGTGACAAATGAACTTATAGTCTACCCCGTGGCAAGTGGCTTTGAACAAAAGCGAATCATTGTCTAAGCGCTCTATATATCCTCCAGACCTGAATACAGCAGTGCAAACTCTGCAGTAATAGGCAAGAGGGTAGTACCTACCCAAAGGGACTAGGCAGAAGGTCTTACCACATAAAAAGTAATCTAGATCTTTTTCACATAGTGTTCTATCGTTCTTTGTTGTTCTGAATTGTATATTACAATCTAAGTTGTGATGCAATGAATTTTTATTATTGTATTAATCGACGTGAGTTCAAACAAATCCTCTTAACAGTTTGATTTACGTTTATTCGATGCAAGTGAAAGTTCGTGATTTGTAACCACGATTTTATGCGAGCGACCTAACAAGCTTTAGTTAATTTATCCGCGCCAGTATAAGTTATTGCTTCATCTTCAATAGCACTCTGCACATTTCCAAGCTTAAAGAGAAAAATATTAGGAGCGTGTTGTCTGTCATAGACTCCATAGTTAAAAAGAACAAAACAAAAAAACATTATCCCAGCCAATAAACTAGTTTTAGTAACTTGGTAAGAGAAGCAGGAAGTCGATGGCTACCGTTGGCTCAGGACAGGACCGAGGTTGGCTCTGGACATGTGAAGGATTGTAATGATGACGATGATGATGACGATTATGATAAAACTTTAGTAATTTACCGTCAAGGACCTCAAACATTGTGCAACTTATATACTCGTATTGTCCTTCAGTTATTTTTTTCACATGAGAATAAGGGTAACAAACAGGTATACAGTCCACCTGATAGTAAGTGGATTTTGGACAATTTAGTGTCTATAGGTCACAGTGACCAACTTGCTACCTCCACTACCTACCACTAACTATCCTCGATTAAGAAACAGGACTATTCTTGCGAATACACCTGATATTGTAGCACTGGGTCGAGGATTTTTTGATCGAATATTCCATATGACGAAAACCTCGTCATATGGAATCCCCACGTGAAAGCCACGATTGGCTCACGAGGTGACCGACATGTGGGTTAGTCTTCCGACCGAAATATTCCTGAAGCCGTTTCTGCGAACGGGCTTATCCCGGTCAGCCTCTCGAGTCACCTGAGGCGACTGGGACTCCGTGACGGACCGCTCCGAACTCAAATGCAGAAGGCGGTGCTCCTTCCACCGGTTTGTTTCCCTTTCCCCCTAACCCTCGCCGTTTGAGCCCTCCTGCCAAGGGCTTCCGTCTGATTGGGTAAAACCCAATCAGATCTATTTATTTAATTATATTTTATTGCATTTATTCTAATTATTTTATATTTTATTCTATCGTTTTTATGTTTATAGTATTTTATATTTATATATAATATTTTTATAAGTATTTATGCATCCCAATTAGATAAGAAAACGATAGAAATATCCCCATAATAATAAAGGAACAAATAGTGGTCTTCCGACCAAAATTATGCATGTAGTCGTTTTTGCAAACGGACTAATCCCGGTTAGCCTCTCGGGTCATGTGAGGCGACTGGGACTCCGAGACGGACCGCTTCGGGCTCAAATGCAGAAGGCGGAGCTCCTCGATACCACCCGCATCGTTCGACGGCTTCTTTCCCTTTCCCCTAACCCTCGGCCGTTTGGTCTCCCCTGCCGAGAGCTGGTTAGGTTTTTATGAATTTGTTTATTTTACATAGTACTATATTCAACATATTATATTTTATTTTATGTTATGTATAATTTTTTATTTATTTTTGTATCCCAACCAGAAGAGAATGCTATAGAATATCCCAAATAATAATTATGTTCTCCAGTCCGAATTTCGGTCATGAGTGCCAGTCTCAGAGACCAGAGCCATCTGCGCAGGACAGGATTTTATTATACGAGTGTGAGCGTAATAACAGGCGCACATTCTTAGGTTTCTTAGGACCGAAGAGAGATCATCATCTTTGTTACAGAGAGCACGAGAGATCTGTGACAGCAAACACCTGGCCGCCGAGCTTCAGCACGTCAAGCAGGTTCTGCACGACAACAAGCTTCGGGTCCCGCGCCTACGTCACAGTAACCGAGTAAAGCCAGCCACAGTCGAACGTGGGCCTGCTGTACTACCATATGTCAGAGGTGTCATTAGGGTCTGATTTACCCACAGGCTAACTAGGCTGGAGCCTAGGGCGCAAGGTTCGAGGGGGCGCTGAACTTGCCTTTGCAAGCACCACTTATACAGAAAAAAAAAATTGGTTTAATATTCTTAATAAATAATAGAGTAAATACCGCACGTATATTAATTAATTGTTGCTATTTCTTAATTTTTGGTATAAAAGAAATAAATAGACCGTAAAAATAAGACTTTTAGTTATTTTGTGCCATAGATATAAGAAAGAAGCTTGTAGTATTTGTTTTTTATATTTCTATGTTTGGTACCTTTCGTCTTTCGTTGACTGACTGGACGTGATTTAAAGGTTTTAAACTGCTCAAACTCTCTTCTCTACCTCTAATTTTATTTAGGTGTTTTGCCAAGGCTGTCTAAGGGAACTTCTGTCAGCCATCAGTTCCATCTCTGTGCAGGGAGAACGACTCACTGGCCCATAACGCAAAGAAGAAAGTTGATCTTTTAGGTTCTGTTTTTGAGTCCAAATCGACTCTTGATGACGGGGGGTACACACCGCTGACAATCCCGCGGTCCGAATGGCCCCGAATGCTCGATATGCGGCTTACACAGTGTTCGGTGCGCGAATTACTTCTCTCCTTGCAGGTCAACAAGTCGAGAGGGTCTGATGGAGTCAATCCTATTGTGCTGAAGAGGGGTGCTCTTTTTTCTTCTTTTCCGGTACTCCTATTCTCTAGGCGTAATCCTGAACAGGATTAGTGACAGCTTTAGTGGCTAACCACGGCTACCTCCAGATTAAAATTATTTGATTTATTGACTTTAATACGGAGGTTGCCGTGGTTAACTATTACATTGGGACGTCGAACACCTCAGCCTGTAACTTTAAAGTGCTCGAATCGTCGGGAATATAAAATAAGTTAATATACGCGATAGGATCCGTAAAAACTAGTTTTAATTAAATGTGTAATGTTCGCGTAAATATAAGAAATCATTATCTGACTCATAATTGAGCGGAAGCAGTAGAGCAAGCCCAAGAGGGAGACCTTGGTTGTTACTTTAGACATAGCGAAGGGCTTCGATGGGCTTTGGCTCAAACCGCTTCTTTAGAAGCTTCCTTCCTATGGGCTTCCCGAGAATTTGATCATCAGTTTTCTTGCAGATCGGAGCATCAAGGTCGTAGCAAACGGCGCCTACTCCGACTACGTGCCTATTAATGCTAATGTTACACAAGTGTTACGCTATTTCTTCTGTATATAAATGATATGTTCCTGTTACTGGTTGTAACACTGGTGATGCGTTTTACTCCGACCGTGCTAATATTTCTCGGGAACACGTAATCGAGTATCTGAACAACTTGTGTCTGAAGTCAAATCTTTAATAAACAAAATCTCGGGTTGGGGACAACAGTAATCCAGTTTAAACTTCAGAAGACACATGTTTGTGTATTTACCGCTAAAAAGGACCCCTTTGTCGTATCTCCTTAATTTCAGGGCACTCCCCATGCTGCTTCAGCCAACATCGGAATCTTCGGCATTGACATATTGGATGACGTACAGATCCGCGGTTACTTGGGAGAAAACGCTTAATTGGCTTCTGAAAAGCTTGGCGTGCTCTAGCGTGGCAGCAGAGCGGGACAGTATTTCATGCCGGCACACCGTTTACAACTTTACAAGGCGCAAGTTCACCTTCACATAGAGTACCCCAGTGCCAGCTCCTTCCACTTGACCGTATCCAGCGAAGAGCTGCTCGAATCGTCGATGACCGGCACAGAGAGAACAGGCGATTGGCGGGCGCATATTCATGGTTAGCCTAGGGCTGTCGGAACTCTAAATCAGGCACTGGGTGTCATAGACAAGATTGGCTACATCTTGATGCGAGCTTCTATTAGAACATTCTTTAAGCCGTCGAAGTAAATTTGTCAGTTCTTACCATCCGTCAAGTATAATATCCCTCTACTACAAGATGCAGGAGTGTACAAGCTTGATTGTGAATGTGGTCTCTCATATATAGGGCAAACAAAACGATCTATAAAAACCCGCGTAAAAGAACATATAGCTGACGTGAAACACCAACGCTCCGGAAAGTGTGCAGTTCGTGATCATATCCTTGACGGCCCTCGCCATTACATTAGATTTGATAGACCACAAATTCTCGCGAAAAAACATCGATTCCTGCCAAGGATGATACGTGAGGCTATTGAAATTAAAAAACATCCTAATTTCAATAGAGAGGGAGGCTGGGTACTATCACCTGCTTGGGATCCTGAAATTAATAAAATTAAAACTAAACTCAAGCATACCACTGCAAGACTTCAAGACACAGTAAGTTCATTCTGAGTAGATCGGACCAAAACTAATAATTAAAAAGCTGAAGGTACTCCGGGTTAACTCTGACATCGGGACGTCAATAACCTCAGTCTCCCGTGACCATAGGTGCTGGAAACCACCCGAAACGTCGGGAATTAAAAATTAGTATAATTAAACGCGATAAAATCCGTAAAAGTAGTTTTATTCAATGTGTAGTGTTCGTGTAAATATAAGAAATCATTATATAACCTGGCTGAATATAAAAGTCTAACAATTGAACTATTTTATTCATACAATTGTAATTTTTCATTTGTTGATGTTGTATTTTATGGTATGAATAAATTTAAACTGATTTAAGCCCTTAAATAACTATAGTTCCCCTATATTAATAATGTAACAAATTGAATTATTCTCACCTATTCTCCAACACGGAGTTCCGCAACGCGTAATGCGTTTAATTAGACCGTTCGCCTTTTAAGTCCATGTAATGTCAAGTGATTCGATAAGCCAGTCAGTTGGTTGAATTTATTGAATTCCCTTTACAACTCGCAAAGTCGCTGGAGCACAAATGTAACATACTTATTTATATTTAGTTATACATAGATAAACTTGGGTTCGATCCCCGCCAGTACCAATGAAGTTATTAATTGAAATTTGAAGTGCTAATATACCACGTGGTAGACAGTAAAAGAAAAGAGCGTGAAGGGTGGTGGTAAACCAAACTAAGATAGTGTTACGCGCTACTCCAATGCGTGACTGGCGTTGACTTGGCGAAATACCTTTTTGTTATCAGACTTGCGGGTTTCCTCAAGATGTTTTCCTTTACTGCCAAGCCCGTGGTAAATCAGCAGTTAAAATTGCAATTACCAATTTAATTGGTGTCGGCGAAGATCGAACCTGGGATGCTCTAACCGTCTAACCTAAATAGGCCGTAACGTTACCGTTACAGCCTATACATTGCCTAATATTTGCCATAGTTGCAACGCTTGGCAAGCGCTTTGGCAACTGCAGTTTTATTTTTATTTTTAGTCGTTATTATTTGATTTGTTTCCCTCTGTAGCCTCTTCCGCCCCAGGGGATGATATGGGGTAGTGGATATTCTTACACCGCCACTAGATAGGTTGTTCTTGTACTGTGAAATTTAGAGAGCGCTTAGCTCCTGTTTTAACATAATAATTTATTATTTTACTGTGCAAAAAACAAATTCGTTAAAAGCCATTGATGGTAAAGTACGTGGTAGAGCCAAGCTGCAGCTATATTTATAGTATAGTTGTGGCTCGACCGGGGAAGGACCACGCTCTCACAGAGTGCTGTTTCGTATGGTGAGTGTAGAGAACTGGAGACCCTTTTTACTGGAAAAGAGGCATTCCATCTTAGTCCTCAAGGCTGACAACGCATCTGCATTTTGATTTACAAGCGAGGATAGATGTAGATGTCTATGGGCCACAGCAACCACTTACCATCAGGTGGACTGTGTGCTCGTTTGTCACCCTATTTCTATAAAAAAAAAAAAGTCCACCACACCCACGCGGGCTTTTTAATTGACCCAAGCGTTGATTTTTATAAACTTATTCTTACTAGCTCTTACCCGCGATTTTGTACACGCAGAACTTAAACAAAATGACCTGCAGATCTAAAATAGTTATAATAATGGTCTTTGGACGGGTAGTTCAATTATCATCTGCCTTTTAAGTTCGTGTTCTTTTGCTATTTTTTAGAAATGTATGTACGATATGGTAAAATGAGTAAAATAATTATAACTATTAACCAAAAGTAAAAACCGACTTCAAATTGCTAAAAAAGAAATTATTTATTTGCTACCTTTAGGAGTATATTTTTTCTCCAAATTTATATGGAACTACCCTTGAAGTATAACCTATTTAATAATGAAAGAATCATCAAAATTAGTTCACCGTCTGCGAAGATATCGAGTAACATACATACAAAAAAACATACACTCGAATTGAGAACCACCTCCTCTTCGAAGTCGTTTGAAAGTCAATAAAACTGAAGATCTATTAATTTTACGTAAAATGGTCTTATCACACTACTTTATGACACTCATGATTTTGATGTAAAATATTGTTTAAATTAAAAAAAAGTTATAAATCGAGGTCGCATCAAAATATGAAGGTAAGGTCCTTTTTTATTTACAATTGCAAACTTAAAAAGGTTTGTTCAAAACATTTTATATCCCTTATAGCTAGCTGTATTTTCATTTGCGAAAAAAATACCTGCATGTTTTTAGGATAAAATCTACCTAACCTAGATCACTCATGGTATTGCTCTCTACCTGTGCATAAAAGTTCATCACAATTGGCTTTGCCGTTCCGAACATTACCCCGGACAGACAGATAGATCGACAGATAGACAAACAAGACAGACAATTTTTTTTTAATATGGTCATTCATACTTGATAGAATGCAAATAACCCCCTGAGTTTTATAGAAACCAGGTACTTCGATATTACAGACAGATACGTCAATTTTTTTATATGCATAGTAGTGATCCTCCCCGGCTCCGCACAGGTGATTTCTGGATCTCGACAACAGCGCTACTTACCGGGTCCAATCGTGAATCTAAACCATTCTCGAATCAACTTAATCACACACAAAATTTCATCAAAATTGGTTCAGCCGGTTAGAAGGAGTTCAGTAACATACACGCGGACAGAAGGTATATATATATGTAAAGATAACTAAGAGTCAAATATTTCCAATTGCATATTAGCTACAAAATTTTTTTTCGTTTCTCAAACTGTACGACGTGCATGGTAGTAAAACGTCGTGTTTCGTCCTTTTGTCACGAATAGAGGTAGGAAATAATGTATGGTTATTCTTACTCCTGGTTCTTTCAAATACTTAGAGCAGAGGCGACTGTCGACTAGGCATCATATCACCTGATAATTCTTGGTGGTGATACCATTTAAATCATTTTTTCTTATTGTTCTTTATTTTTTGCTCTTCACTTGCAAAATTTGTAAAACAAAAATGAGACGTAAACTTTTTAGATTATGTAGAAGTAAGAACCAAAAACATGTTATTTGTAACCATCCTCCCCAAATACTGATTCTCCTCCCTTCCAAGTGACACTAAAAACTGATACTAAAAAATCATGAAGAAATTTAGACCCACTTCAAGAAAGGTTCGCCACCACTGTTATACGATATATTATATACAAAAAAAATCTAAATTTGCTACAAGGCACGTTTATGATGAAATCTTTATTTTCTCTAAATGTTAGTCATCCAAGAGCATTAGTAATTATACAGCGTTAGTTAAAATAACCATTTAAAAGATTAATTAATTAAAACATATCTCTAAACTTTCAAAGATCATTTAAGCTATCTTACAACCCGCATAGACTAGATATGCGTTGAGGGCAAAATTCATCGGTGCATAATATGAAGCTCATTCAACTTTACACGTCGAATGCATTTTATAAATTATAGTTATTGCATACTTTTACTAATACTAAGTATTTTACTGCCTAGGAGTCGATCTGAGTCGATATTAGTTGTTTGCTGGTCACTGGGTTTCTTACTGGTTCTTCCCAGGACAGAGGTTTTTTCCGAACCACTGGTAATAAGTAAGAAATAACTTTCACTAAAAATTACTTGTAATCTATATTTGCTTTTATAGAATAAGGGTGACAAACGAGCACACAGACCATCTGATGGTAAGCGGATGCTGTGGCCCATAGACATTTTTACTTTATCCTCAATTAAGGATAAAAATGCAAATGCGTTGTACCCTTGAGGAAGAAGATGGAATGCCCCGTTTCTAGGAAAAAGTGTTTTCGTTTCTCTACAGTTACCATACTAAACACATCGGCATAAAGCTGCTATTTTACGTCAGTATTCAGTGAGAGCGGTCCCCGGTCGACGCGACCCATTTGTGCTGCAACTATATAGCTGCAGCATAACTTTACCACATAGACTGTAAATAAAAAAATAAAAAAAGAAAAAAAAGCTTAAAAAAATAAAAAGACATGCTTTAATTGTAAACCGAAATAAAATGGTAAAAACATTTTTTTTAGAAATAAGAATAGTCTAATTAACGAGGATAAATATTATTGTAAAAAGGCGTGGGGTGCTCGATGCTGTTAAGAATATTCATCGGTACGATTAGTATTATGATATTGTGAAAAAAATCCTCGTTAATTATACTATTCTTATTTCTAAAAAAAGTTATTTTTACCTTTTTATTTTGGTTTACCATTAAAGCGTGTTTTTTTAATTTTTTTTAAACTATAATTTATTTTTCACTTATTAGTAATCCTGGCGATCCTGTTCAGGATTATGGGAAGAGCTTATCAAATTATTGTATTGTCATCGGTGCTTGTTAAGTATGCAAAGTTTCAATTCAATATGACGTTTGAAATTGGGTGAAAATCAAATTGAGAAGAGTCGGTTACAAACAAACATACAAACATACACGTGAAGCTAATATAAAGCTTGTTAAAAATATTTGCATTTACTTATGTTTTGATTCAATTGACGAGTATTTTTTCAATAGAGAGTTCATACCAACAAACGTGTACGTGTTTCGCCTCAAAACGGGCCACCTTTGGAAGAAGATTCTCCTTCCACCCTTGATGCCTTTCATGCCTCGATTAATTAATGCCAACTTTATCAAAACTGTAGTAAAGGTACCAACTTAACAGAACGATAAATAAAGTTAAAATTAAATTGTGCAACTCCACAAGTAAGTTTAATTAAGTTCAAGCGATGTATGACAAGCGCTTGATTTAGTGGTTTCATTATTTGAGAGTTCTAAGTTCGAATATTAGAACTTTTAAGCAAATAACATAATCCTCTTGAGTGTTCATCAAGTTAAAATTATATTTGAATACAAATTTTACGAAAACAGTCTGTAGACTTTAACATAATATTTCATGATTCCCTTCCTGTTTTTATTTAAATAATATTTTTGATTGCAACAAAATGCATTAGATTTTACAAAAGTGTATCATTCAAAAGAATCCCGACGGTATTTAATTACAATTCAACAACATCATCCGTAAAATTTTAAAACAGAAGTTATCGTATGAGCATTTTGATTCGACGTAGCCTCGTCGGGACTCGACTGAAAATTTAATTAAAATGAAACCAGTCCTCATAAAAGCGCACTAAGTAGTAACAGACACGTAGACACGGCCCGCTCATTTGCTGCAGAATAAAAACAGCAAGCGCGTCGGTTAGGGGGCAACGTGAATTAGTGAGGTGCAGCGGCTGAGTGGAGCGCGCCTCATTCTTCGGCTCATAGTGGGGTGCGGTATGCGGGGCCGAGATAACTCTAATAGGGGACCTTTGTTCGTAACTACTTAATTAACTGCCGGTTATGAATTCAAATGCGATTGTAGGTAGTCCAAATATTTAGAACAATGATTTATTGAATAAAACTAAATTTTACGGTATTTAGCGTGTTTATATTTTAACTTTTTAATTCCCGAAGTTTCGGAAGCTATACAACACGCATGGTTTCGAGGGAGACTATGGTGTTTCACGTCCTGATGTTATAGTTAACGAGGCTTAGCTTCAGCTTTTAAATATTATTTTTTGATCCAATCTACGTATAAGTAAAAAATAGTTGTATTCAATGCATAGTATTCGCATAAACATATAAAAATATATACATATGGAGTGTCTCTCTGTGATATCAAAATAACTGCCTTTTATTGGGCTGACGGGGTTGTTTGCATGCCATTAAGACATGAATGAATATTTTGAAACAAATTGTCTGTGTTGTACGGGCTAATCTTCGGAATGGCTGAACCGATTGTAATGAAACTTCACGAATAGATACGGAGCAATGCCTAGAGTGATGAAAAAAAATCACGCCTAATTTTTCGGATAACATATAAGCCTAACTATATATTATCCGAAAAATACAATTGATAAAATAAATGGTCTTCGATGATTATCTCAAATCTTAATACCCTACCCTACCCAAAGTCGGGGTGGGTCGCCAGTTATATAATAACTTATTGAAAATTCCAATTGAGTATGACGCTGTGTTGTTACTTTATATCCCCTTTATATAATAAATTATAATAATTTATTACGAATCGATTGAAATAATAGGTCGGGGAAAACTTTTTTTCGTATTTAGTTTGTATAAAATTGAAGAAAAATCTTTTTGGTTGTACTGTTTGTATCTAGCTGGTCCTAATATCAGTATCAATACATATAGGACATTAAGAAAAATAAAAATAAAAAGTAAAAGACACTTTCCCGCCATTATTCAATTGTTTTACTGTCCGCCAAAATGAGTAAATCTAACGAATAAATTCGATACATTCTGAAGTTTTATTACAAAAAAGGGAAAAATGCGACTAAATTAATGGACCTAATGCAGTGTCAGTAAGAGTAGCACAGAGTAGATTCAAGCAATTTTAGTCCGGGAATTTTGATGTCAAAGATGCAGCTCGCTCTATTCGCCCTCATACGGTTAAAGTCGATGCCATTTTTGAAAATTGGAGCAAGATCGGTGTATTAGTAGTTAATACATAGCCGAGGAATTGAGGATTGACCACAAAACAGTTTTGATCCATTTGAAAATCTGGCTATACAAAAAAGCTCGATATTTGGGTACCACACGAGCTCACTGAAAGAAACCTAATGAATCGTGTATTCATTTGCGATTCTCTATTAAAACGTAATGAAACCGAACCAGTTTTGAAAAGATTGATCGCTGGTGATGAAAAGTGGATCACCTACGACAAGAACGTGCGAAAAAGATCATGGTCAAAGGGTAGTCAACACTTTGTGAGGCACTTCATCTTAGTTTTTTTTTAATTCTTTAAAAAAGTTACCCCCACACTAGGATTTTCTCCTGTATCGTGGAGGCAGTTTACAAACATAAATTGCACAAGGACAAACATGCAGACCCGGAACAATTATTTGCAGGCCATACAAATACTTGTTCCGTGCAGGATCGAGCCCGCGGCACCCAGCGCAGCAACTCATTGCAAAAACGGCTAGTTTTTTGGTGGCTTAGGTTCTCAGTACATATCCAAAATAGAGCATAAATCATAAACATAAAACTAAACAAACCTCATATATTTTTAAAGGGGGGAAACAAGCTGTATTATAAAACCAGATAATACGTCATGTCAGAAAACATAATTTCCAAGTTATCTCCGCCGGCGAGTTGCGACGGTAATTAGTTCTACCGGCCCGTGTCCGTGCAACCCTCGGGGTTAAAAGACCCCCGTATAAGTAACGAATATGAAGGTGAACTCTAACATGAAACGACAGGAGGGACCGCATTAATGCTATTTGTCATAATTTTGATTCACTGGACGTAAGAATTTGAATCCTTAGGTTTGAATAATGAACTGTTTGAATAACATTTTATCTAACAGTTTTATCGACTTTTTTTTAATAATAATAACTTTCATTTTCACATTTAAAGGATCTTTATTTCAAATATTTAAAGAATGTATTATTTAGAAAGTGACCACTGCTTAACATAGGCCTCCCTATAGCTTGCTTCATAGAGGGGATATTTGCAATAGTTTTCACGGTCAACCACCTAGGGCTGGCAACCTGAGTCTTTTATTATTATTAATTGTTATCAGGAAGATACTGCTGTTCGTCTCCTGTTTTAATTTCGCTCTATCTTATAACTACCGTGGGCTGAAATAGCCGGCTCTACACGGCAATAAATAGGTACCTAGTAATTAAGCACCCGAACTTTAGAACTTTTTGCACGGCTTTAGAAAAAAATATAATTTTCTTTCTATCCTTTCTCAAGGATGACAGTGACCAATCAGGGTTGACTGGGAGAGAATGTCTAATGGCATTAAGTATGCCCTTTGTAGAACTTTTAATATTGGTCAACAGTAAAGTATAAAAGATTGTCAGTAACCTAATGACAGGGCGCGGACCGCGAACTCGAAAGGTCGTGGGTTTGAATCCGCCATTCGACTATTGTTGTGAACCATTCCTAACACAAACATTTTAAGCTTTCCATAAGTGTTGAATAAAACGTCTTTTACGGATTATATCGCGTTTAATAACCCTGAGTACCTTCAGCTTTTCTTATTAAAAAGTACTCAGGTTAACTCTGACATCAGGACGCCAATCACCTTAGTACCCCGTGACCATGGGTGCTGTAAAGCACCGAAACGTCGGGAATTAATAAAATAAGTTATTAAACGCGACATAATCCGTAAAAGTAGTTTTATTCAATGTGTAGTGTTCGCGTAAATATAAAATCATTATGTTCCCATAAGTTGTTAAAGGGAATATTACCAATGTTTAGCATTACTAGTATTTTGTAAAAAAAAAACACATAACGTATAGGACATAGAGAGGCTTTAAAGAATCCACAATAAAGAGAAGGTTCTATTATTCTACGCGTATGTTTTTTTGTATGCAAGGGTAAAAAATAGGGGATGAAGATTTTAATGTTACTGTTTAGACGTTTAGCTGTTACCATGACCTGGTGATATTTCTTAGAGTACTCCAAACAGTAAAGTAATTAACTTTAAAGCCCAGAATTCAGAAGCTATTATGTGTAAATTATTTCTAAAGTCTATTTTACTTTTCTTAAATTTATTATTATGGCTAGAGCGCGATTAAGTCGGCTGGGCCCTCTCAAAGAATAAGAACATAAAACAGCATCATAAAGATACTATTGTTTCGTATGGTGGGCGTAGAGAATCGGATCCCATTTTACTGGTAACGAGACATTTCATTTAGACCTCAGAGGTAAAAACTGACAATACACCTGCATTTTAATTCACATCAGGGATTAATGCAGGTGTATATAGGCAGCAGCATCAACATACCATCGGAAGGGCTGTGTGCCCGTTTGTCACCCTAACTTGTATAAAAAATCTGTCAGACATATAAGTACAAATTGATAGAAATACAATATGATATTATATTCATCATATAATATCATGTGTGCTCTCTCCTTCATACGCATATACCAAGTAAACATTGAAAGGAGGCGAGGATAAACGACAACAAAACATTTAAATAACAGTTCTGTAGCATAAGTAGAGAACTCAGTACAACGCAACAGAAACCAACCTCAGTCTCTCATTGTCTCGACGTAGCATTTGCGTAATGAGAGCCATTAGGCCAATTACTTGCATTGTGGCATACCTTTCGCGACGCATAACGTCACAAAGCCTGTAGAAATTGCATTAATCCTTAGCTATACGATAAAGGTAATGATAAATATCTCGAGGATATGGCTTAAAGGAGAATCTTGTGAAACATAAAATTACGGGTTCATTTGTATTTTACTTTATTATCCTAGCGCACAAGCAATTAGAATATAGTTGGGATGGTTAAACAGAAATACGGTAATTCTTAAATAATAGCAGTGGAATGAACAAATGCATTCCCTGTAAATCCAAATTTATAAATGCTTGATAGTTTTACATCTATGTATTTAGTAGTAGTTATAATTATCTTAATAACGTTAAAACTAATTAGCTTAAATCTAAAAAAATAAATTATGTTTCTTATCTAGTTTAAAAAGGACCTCTCTCCCTCCTTCAAATGCGAACGCTATCAGCGTCACCACTTATTCCATCATCATTACGCTAGGAAAGATGTGCCACGATCGATAATACGTGTTTCGCCTCTAAATGAGGCACTCCACTAAAATGATATTTTTATATTATTCGTTCATTACAACCTATCAAAAGTCCACTGCAGAATATAGACTTCCCCTATCGATTACGTCATAGGGAGTATGTTTGTTTAATTTGAATATAGACTGAACCCTGAACGCAAATTAGATTTTGTTCTTTTGATTCTCCAATTTAAACAAAGAAAGCTTCACATGCGTTGTCGTTACTGAGGACCAAACATAACGTTGAGATGGAATACCCCTCAACCTGTATATATATAACTGTATATAAATAAGCTGTAATAGCCTAAAATATAGCTTGGCTACACATTTCTCTCTATCTGTTTGTCAAGTTTCATTACAATCGGTTCAGCCATTCTGACGATTAGCCCGGACAGACAAAAATTTAAAAAATGGTTATTCATGTCTTAATATCATTCAAATAATCCCGTCAGCTCCATAAAAGCAGTTATTTCATTAATACAGACAGACATTTTATTTATTATATGTATGTTGTTTTATTTGTATGTTGATTTTTTATTATATAAAACAACATTAAAAAATGCTACTTCTGACTTTTGCTATATTTTGTTGACCTAAATTGTTACTCGCAAGATCCCTGGCATCCGAGAGCAATGCGGAAACTTGGCCCGGAAATAACTGTAAGAAAATTATGATTTTAATAACAAAGCACTTGGTGCGCGACGTCTCTTTCGTTGAGAGCCGTAAATATAGATGTAGTAGCCTATGTTCTGCCAAAAATTCTACACACACACATTTATAGGTTTAATGGAAAACAGACCTTACTCTACATATCAAAGATAGGATGATAAGTCTTTTTCCATTAAGCATGCAAATGTGTAGAAACTGGGTGTTGGTGGCTTGTTTCCCTACTTTTCATTTGGTGACTAATTTTAAGTTCGATCTTTTTATTTAAACAAAACTACAAAATCGATTTAAATGAAAACTTGTTTAGAAATTAGCATCGAATAAAATTATAGTCGTGGTAGCTCAGGGGCTTAGCGCTCGCTGTAAATTTCACACGGGTTCGATCCCCGCCGGCACCAATGAAATTGTTAATTGCAATTTTAAGTGCTGATTTACCACGTTCAGCGGTGAAGGAAAACATCGTAAGGAAACCTGCATTGGGGCAGCGCGGCGGACACTTCCTTGCCCTAAAACCCTCTCAGAAGTGAGAGGAGGCCTGTGCCCAGCTGTGAGACGTATATAGGCTGTATCTTTCACTTTACTTAAAATTGGTGTATAGACGATATTATCATTTTTTACTCTATATATGCGAGTATGTAGCTCAAAATATGGCGATATGCTGATATTCGTACTCTCAAATATGGAATCAACTACAATAATTTTAAAAAGACCGCAAGTGATTACAAAATCCCAAGGAATCAGCTACTTACATGTTAAAATTAATCAGCTAAGATGTCTTACCTAGTTTGAAGATAATCTCCCCCCCCCTACCAAAATTGTAGGCACTATCATAGCTATCACTAAACCCAAAATAAACTACCGCAATACCACTACACTAGGTAAGACACACCACCGTCGAAAATACGACACGTGTTTCGCCTCTAAACGAGGCATCCTCAGGTAAAGTAGACTCTCAATCACTAACTGCTTAGTGTAAATTGACTAATGGTTGATAACATTGACTTAGTTTATTAATATAAACATCATTTAATATAACGATAAATGATGATTCTACTAATCAACTACTTACACTTTTTTTTCAATCTTACATGTCTTTAGATTAAGCTAATTGAAAGCATGTGCCGATATCCCTGATATTTTTTTTAATTATCAATGAAAACATATAAATAAATAAAATCTCCTTCTTCTTCTTTTTCTTCTTCAGATTCAGAAGATTTTCCTAAATCGTCACCCTTAGCTTGCGGATAGACGATCGCAATAGTCTCGCACATTTTTCGTCGCCAGTCAAGGTATTTTACACTAAGCGGAAACAAGATAATTATACCGTCATCTACTGGAGGCTATAAGATCTCTCTAGCGTCTGTCACGTACGGAATGAAATGGAGTGATAGATTCTGTTACACCTTTACAACACGACAACTTTAAAAATAAAGAACATTAAACAGAATTGCTATTAAGAGCACCAAATTACGTAACCGTTTTACGGTGTAAAAATATCCACTACCCCATATCATTCCGTAGGTGTCGTAAGAGGCAACAGAGGGAAACAAACCAAGAGATGGACAGCAGCGTCTCTCTAATAACTACTAGAAAAAAAAAATCCTAATAAAAGCAGTAGAATTTGATAGGCTGTGATGAATGATTGAAAATTACGAACCAAACTATTCACGTGGTAGAGCCATGCTGAAGCTATTTTATAGTTATAACACTAATGGGTCGGCTCGACCACGAAAGGACCACGCTCTCACAGAATACCAGCGCAAAATAGCAGCTCAATGTTGTTGTGTTTCGTATGGTGAATGCAGATAACCAGAGACTTTTTACTGGAAACGAGGCATTCTATCATAGTCCTCAGGGGTGACAACGCTACGATAAATCTGTATTTTGATTCTTAATCGAGGATAGATGTAGATGTATATGGGCCACAGCATCCATTTAACATCAGGTGGAGTGTGTCCTCATTTGTCACCCTTATCCTATAAAAAAAACCACATTCAAATTTTTTTAAATGCACCTTGAGTGCACAAACAATAACATTAAAATTTCTCTTTTGCAACAGGTTACAATCGTTAAATTTCTGAATTATTGCTTTAAGGTAACAATCAATATAAATGCGCAAATAAAGAAGACTGATTGAGCGAGGATAATGAGATAGTTGCTATGTGCGACAGATCCTCGACGAGCAACTAGGAACATATAGGGAGACATATTGCAACGCGCAAAAACCGCTGGACTGTCTCTTTCTAATCACTGCCATTACCTCTATATGGGCATCAACTATGAGCAGCTAATAATAGTTGGCAATAGAGACTGCATCGCACAGAGTAACCTTTCGTGTAATTCGATTTGTTATCCAACTCGAACGATTTATGTAATTGTACATAGGTCAATAGCTACGGGAGTAGCTATGCTATGCTTGTGGTTAAGTTAAACTCATTATATATACCCCTTAAGTATTAGTTTAAAGTGATTACAACAAAATATTATTTACTTTTGTAATTATACTTGATATGGATAATCAAAGCCACATTTACATCTCTTGAATAATCCATAAAATAATATACTTACTGTAAAAATAGTATATTGATTAAATATCTTAATTGTAAAAGTTGCAACATTTTTTATACAAGAGGGGTCAAAAAAGCATGACACTCACCTGAAATGACTACCGCCGGAGGAAAAACTGCAGTACCAGAGGATTTATAGGTAATTGCCGGTCTTTTCTATACACTTTTCTTGAAAGTCCCTAAATCATTTCTGTCTGGAAAAAAAATTGTGATGGCAGTCTTAAAAAACAAAGCTCTTTTCTAGTAAGTCCCTTAGTTGTATCGGTCCAGAAAAGCCGCTAGCGATAGGAGATTCCACAAAGAAGTTGTGCGTAGAAAAAAACAAACCGTACAGCGTTGGACCGCCAAGCATCCAGATGATGTGGATAGTATAGAGATTTATTCGCGATGCGCGCTTTTGAAACTTTGCAGCTGGAACTAAAAGCTTTATGTATGAGTAACATCTACAAAACATAAAATGTATGAAGGTATAATGATTTTTGTATACGTACATAGATCATTTATATTGTATAAAAAAATAGTTAAACATCGTATAATATTTCATAAAGAATATCAAATTTTAATGACATCTCATTCGGTAAGAAACTTATAATGATAGAAGATTATAATGGTGTAATGTATTCTGACAGACGTGCAGAATGAAATAATGAGCTCAGACTAACTAGTAGATTCTACCAGATTCTACCGAATTTAATAAGTTTTTATGACATTGATACCTAAAATGACGTTGACATTGGTATTAAATATCTCTAACAAAACTGGCAGGTGTAGGGTTTACTCCCCATTTATTAACTTTTATTGCTAGTTACATGCGGGACAGACAACAGTATATAGAATATGCGGGGTGTAGGTCAGAAAATTATTTTCTTTCAGGGTCCGTTGGAATTCATATTAATGATAAATGACTTTCCAACGGTTGTCAAAGATGCTCATTGCATTCTATTTGCAGATGATCTGAAACTGTATCTTGCTGTTAGGTTAGGTTAGGTTCCCCCCCGAACGGGTTCCCGCCTTGTCGTGGCGGGGGGGCTTAGTAGCCGTGGCTTGGTCACCCACGGTGAACAAGAGGAACCCCTTGGCTGGCCCGTGGTGTAGGGCCGGCCCGAGGTGGCCACTCCGAGTGGGCTTGGCGAGCCCACTTCGGATGTGTGTCGGTGGTCTGTGGCGAGAGGGGTGTCCTCTCCCCCTACCGCTGCAGCCGAGGTGGAGTCACGGAGGAAGAGGAGTGTTGGTATGGCGATGCGCCACTCGCCTTATCCTCCGCAGCCGAAACTTGGTTGGCGGCGGAGCCAAAGAACAGATCCTGAGGTCGGGAAAGCGGGTGCTACCGAGCGCTCCATTTTCTTAGCCCCATGGCATCCGCGTGTCGGACTCGGGGGGGCCATTACGCAGGTGGAGTTGGAGGAAGGCGTGTCTTGTGTTCCTGATGCGCCTTGCCTGTTTCCAAAAAGGCTTTAGCACCGTAGACCATATTCATACCCTTCGGCAAATTGTACAGAAGACCGAGGAGTACAATCTGCCACTATGTCTAGCGTATGTGGACTATAAGAAAGCCTTTGATTCCGTCGAAATTTGGGCGATGTTGCAGTCCCTTCAGCGGTGCCAAGTTGACTGTCGGTATATCGAAATGCTGAAGTGTTTGTACAATAGGGCTATGATGGCTATTCGAGTATAGAACCAGAATACGTTACCTATCCAAATGCAGAGAGGTGTAAGACAGGGTGACGTTATATCCCCGAAACTCTTCACCGCTGCATTGGAAGACTTTAATAGTGGTAGAGCCATGCAGCAGCTTTTGCTGTTGCACGTATGGGCCGGCTCGAGCCGGGTTAGTACCACGACCTCACAGAATACCGGCGTGAAGTGGAAGCTCTGCTTTTGCGTTTCGTCTGGTGAGTGCAGGTGACCGGAGGCCCAATTCTCCCCCCCCCCCCTCCATTAATGTTATACCATGTGGTAGCGGAATTAAATTTTAGACTACCCCAGGACCTTCCTGGGGTAGTCTAAAGCACCCCTGGAGAATCCCTCGCTGAGCGTCCACGACCATGCTTTTCCACTCCTGAGCGTGGGTGCTCAGGCTGCCCCGCGTATTCTGGGGGGGGGCAAAATTCCGCTCAAAACAATAACTGCTCGGGGCAAACTGAGCAACAAGACCAAGGCGACCCCTGCCACGCTATCCGTGGATTTCTGCAACATCAGGGGACTTCACTCGAACCTAAACGCCGTCCACTATCATCTCGAGACGGCGAAGCCGGCCTTGCTCTTTCTGACCGAGACGCAGGTGTCCTCTCCGGCTGATACTTCGTATCTCTCCTACCCGGGGTACAAATTGGAACACTCCTTTGTGCCTCGGGCTGGAGTGCGTATACGTCAGAGGACATCTGTTCTCGACGCCTCGGCAGTCTTGAAGGTTCGGACCTGTCCATCCTTTGGCTATGCGTAGATAGCGACGACCATCCGCGCGTCTACGGGTGCCTCTATAGGTCCCATAGCGGTAATGCCGAAACAAACCGACTCATCGACCACGTCCAAATGGCTACAGATTCCTTGCTACAACAGGTCCCATCCGCAGAGATCGTGATCCTTGGCGATTTTAACGCCCACCACGCCGAATGGCTTGGTTCACGTTTAACCGATCATGCGGGAGATCTGTTTATGACTTGCCTTGGCATATGGTCTGACACAGCTGGTTACTTCGCCTACGCGGATTCCAGATGTGAAGGATCATACACCTTCCCTGTTGGACCTTCTGCTGACCTCTCATCCGGACGGATATCAGGTTTCCGTCGACGTCTCGGCTCTTCGGACCATTGTCTGATCCGGAGTGTGGTGCCACTCACGCTCCCCTCGCGGTTGCGTTCTGCAGGTTGCCGCCGTGTTTGGCATTACAGGTCGGCGGATTGGGACGGAATGCGGTCTTTCTTTGCATCCTACCCATGGGGGCGGGTTTGCTTCTCGCCGGATGATCCCAGCGCTGTTGCTGACTCTGTCACTGATGTGGTGTTACAGGGAATGGAACTATTTATTCCATCATCTGTGGTACCCATCGGAGGCAGATCGCAGCCTTGGTTTGGTTGCTCCTGTAAAACTGCATTACGCAGTAAGCAGGAGTGCTATCAGGCCTGGGCTGAGGCTTCGGCGGCTCGGGATGTAAACACCAGCATGCTTAAAAGTATAACTTCGCCTCCAGGTCCTTCAAAGTGTTATTGCCAAGGCAAAGTCAGAGCACATAGGCAGAATTGGCGAGAAACTAGTTCGCCTTCCTTCGGGAACCCGTGCATTCTGGTCTCTCGCCAAGGCTGTCCAAGGAATTTCTGTAAGCCATCACTACCATCTCTGCACAGGAGGACGACTCACTGGCCCACGCCGCAAAGAAAGCCGACCTTTAGGCTCACTTTTGCGTCCAACTCGACTCATGATGACGGGAGAACACACCGCCGGCCATCCCGCGGTGTGAGTGCTCCATGCCGGATGTTTGGTTCTCACAGCGCTCGGTTCGCAAAGCACTCCTCTCCTGGACATCCACAAGTCGAGTGGGCCTGACGGAATCCCCAATTGTGCTGAGGACGTGTGCTCAGGTTGGCACCGGTTCTAACGCGTCTTTTCCGGTACTCCTACTCCCTATTCGTAGTCCCGAAATCATGGAAGACAGCTTTTGTCCAACCGATCCCTAAAAAAGGCAACCGCTCAGACTCGTCCAACTACAGGCCTATCGCCATCACCCCCTTGTTCTCCAAAATAATGGAATCCATTATAAACTGCCAGCTCATGCGGTACCTTGAGGATCACCAGCTGATTAGTGACCGCCAATACGGTTTTCGTCGGGATCGATCAGCTGGTGATCTTCTGGTCTACCTGACTGATAGATGGGCGGAGGCAGTAGAGTCCAAGGGGGAGGCATTGGCTGTTAGTTTGGACATTGCGAAGGCTTTCGATCGGGTTTGGCACAAAGCGCTTCTTACGAAGCTCCCTTCCTATGGGCTTCCCGAGAAATTGTGCAATTGGATCACCAGCTTTCTTGCAGATCGGAGCATCAAGGTCGTTGTAGATGGTGCATGCTCCGACTACAAGCCTATTAACGCTGGTGTTCCACAAGGCTGCGTGCTATCACCAACGCTGTTTCTTCTGCATATCAATGATATGTTGCAAACCGGTAGCATTCATTGCTATGCGGATGATAGCACTGGTGTTGCTCTATACGCCGGTCGTGCGAATATTTCTCGGGAAAACGTCGCCGAGTACCGAAACAAACTTGTGTCTGAAGTCGAGTCTTTGCTGAACAAAGTCTCGGATTGGGGGCGACTAAATCTAGTCCAGTTTAATCCTCAGAAGACACAAGTTTGCGCGTTTACCGCTAAAAGAACCCTTTGTCGTATCTCCTCAGTTTCAAGGCACTCCTTTGTTGCCTCAGCCAGTATCGGAATCCTCGGCGTCGACATATCGAGTGACATGCAGTTTCGCGGTCACTTGGAAGAAGGCCAAATTGGCCTCTAAAAGCTTGGCGTGCTCAGCAGAGCAGGACAGTATTTCATGCCGGCACAACGCCTGCAACTTTACAAGGCGCAGGTTCGGCCTCACATGGAATACTGTTCCCATCTCTGGGCTGGGGCTCCCCAGTGCCAGCTCCTTCCACTTGACCGCATCCAGCGCAGAGCGGCTCGAATCGTCGACGACCGAGTCCTTTCCGATCGGCTCGATTCATTGGCGCTGTGAAGAGATGTTGCATCTCTTTGCATTTTCTTTCGCATTTACCACGGGGAGTGCTCTGAGGAATTGTTCGGATTAATCCCAGCCGCCCCATTTCACGAACGCACATCGCGGCAGAACTCCCGATACCATCCACACCATCTGGATGATTGGCGGTCCACCACTGTGCGATTTAGAAGATGTTTTCTTCCTCGCACAACTTCCTTGTGGAATAGTTTACCACCAGCGATTTTTCCGGACCGATACCTAAGTCGTACTCTTCAAAAAAAGAGCCTACTCCTTTTTAAAAGGCCGGCAACGCATCTGCAATTCCTCTGGTTCCCCTGGTGTTGCAGTTGTTCATGGGCGGCGGTAGTCACTTACCATCAGGTGAGCCGCATGCTCGTTTGAGCCCTCTCCTATAAAAAAAAGACGTTTTCAAGCTACTGGACTGGAAAGGATACGGTATTAACGTCAATGGCGAGTATATCACTCACCTTCGATTTGCCGATGATATACTCCTTATGGCTGAATTGCTGGATGACCTAAGCACTATGCTCAATTACCTCAATAGTGTCTCCCAACGGATAGGTCTTAAGATGAACATGGACAAAACAAAAGTCATTTGTAACGTCCATGTCACACGTATGCCGCTAGTTGTTGGGAGCACTAAGCTCGAAATTGTTGAAGAGTATGGTTACCTGGGATAAATAGTTCGACTAGGTAAGTCCAACTTCGACTGAGAGGTCAATCGACGGATTCAACTCGGCTGGGCAGCGCTCGGGAGATTACGACACATCTTCTCGTCAAGCATAACTCAAAACCTCAAAACAAGATTGTACAACCAGTGCGTGTTGCCAGTGAAGACCTATGGATCTGAGACGTGGTCCTTTACTGCTGGCCATATGAGGAAGCTCAAGGTCACTCAGCGAGCTATGGAGAGGGCTATGCTCGGGGTTTCTCCGTGATAGACTTAAAAACGAGTACATCCGCAGTAGAACCAGAGTAACCGACATAGCCCAACGGATTAGTAAGCTGAAGTGGCAATGGGCCAGCCATATAGCTCGAAGAACCAACAACCGATGGGGAAGAAAGGTTCTAGAGTCGCAGCCTTGTACCGGCAGGCGAAGTGTAGGGTGTCCCGCCACTAGATGGAGTGACCTGCAGGAAGTCAATGGATGCAGGTGGCTCGGGACCATGCTTTTTGATATGACTTGGGGGAGGCCTATGTTCAGCAGTGGACTTGTGAAATGATGATGATGATGATCTAAATTATAAAATCAAACTTTCTTCATAAGAATGCTTTTTTACATGGGCCTTCAAATTTATGCAACTTAAGTAAAATCGATAATATTGCAAGGAATCTAGTTATAAATTGTTATAAGTACCTGCGTAAAATAAAGCGAACACACTATCCTCGCGGGCGAGTCCAACCTCAATGGGCATTGCTGAAAACCAACGCTACCGCAATTCTGCGATAGCATTATGTTGAGTCAGTGCCCCTTTCAGCATCACATCACTCATGCAATCGGATAATTTTATGTCTGTTTTTTCTTATCTACTTTTATCTTTGATGTTTTTTTATGTATCATTTTATTTTCTGTATCAAAACTGTATGAGTGTAAGTTGCTGAATAAATGCATGTCTATGTCTATGTCTAAAATAGCTGCTTAGTGCTGCTTTGTTTCGGAAGGAGAGTGTAGAGAACCGGAGACCCTTATTATTGGAAATGAGGCATTTACATCTCAAGGGTGACAACGCATCTGAATTTGGATTCTTAATAAAAGATAGATGTAGGTGACTATGGGCCACTGCATCCACTTACTATAAGGTGGACTATGTGCTCATTTGTCTTATTCTATAAAAAAAATCTACCCGTAAATGAGCCGCCAGTTTTTAAACCCTGTACTTTCGTTGGTACAACAAGTTTAGATATTTTCGGGACTGACCGGTGAAGGACCACGCTAGCACTGAGTACCAGCGTTAAACAGCAGAAGCATGCCCTTTTTACTGGTAACGAGGTATTACATCTTGGTCCATCGGGGTGACAACGTATCTGCATTCTGGTCCTTAATCAAGATAAATATTGGTATTGCCAAATCCGATTTATTTGTAATGGTTACTTATACGTAGAGATCGTATATTGACAAAGAATGTTTCAACTAATAATCTGGTTTATTCTATAATCACGTTGTATAGTATGGCTTCCATGAAAAATTCTGATACCGCTACAATGTTACTCTTAGGTGTTTATTCTTTATTCAAAGGTTTCGATTCAGTTTGCTATAAAATTATGCAGACAATCGCGTAGCCTAGACGTATACGGCTTCTGAGTCGTGAGTTCTCGGTCCGAATACCAATGCGAAAACACAAATTGTTGGTCTTCCAGTAAGATTGTTCCCATATTTTAGGTGCTAGAGCCATGCTGCAGCTATATTATGGTTGTAGCACGAATGGGTCGGCTCGACCGGGGAAGGACCACGCTCTCACAGAATACCAGCGTAAAATAGCAGCTTAATGCTGCTGTGTTTCGTATAGTTAGTGAAGAGAACCGGAGACCCTTTTTACTGGTGCCAACGCATCTGCATCATGAATCTTTATCGAAGATAAATATAGATGTGTATAGGCCTCAGCATCCGCTTGCCATCGGGTGAACTGTGTGCTCATTTGTCACCCTTATTCTACTCAAAAAAATCATTTTCGGAGGCCGCATTTTGGATAAAAAAAATAACCCGCCATAACTTTTTAAATAATGACAGTTTTAAATACCAAAAATAGCTCTTTTATAAGACTTGATTAAAATTCTCCTGGAAAGAGCAATTTTTTATTTAAATTTGGGACACAACTACATTTTAAATATATATATATATATATACAATTACTTGTTCCGTGCGGGATCCGAACACGCGGCCCTCAGCGCTGCAACTCAATTCCAAGCCATTGCGCCACGGAGCCGTTAACTATGATAGCAGTGCTGGGTAAACATAAAGCCAAAATAGGCAACTACTGCTTTATCACATGATATAAGAAGTTGAAAAAGGGAGAGCAGCCTGACACTCGCATTACCTAGAGGCCTAGACATGACTTAATCTGGCTTTAATATTATGTCTACTTAATACTTGGTACAGCCATTTTGCAAGTATATTATAAAATAGCAGCCTAATGCTGCTGTGTTTTCGTATGGTGATTGTAGAGAACCGGAGACCCCATTTTACTATAAACGAGGCATTCCATCTTAGTCGTCAGGGGGGATAGATGTAGATGTTTATGGGCCACAGCGTCCACTTACTATCAGGTGGACTGTGTGCTCGTCTGTCATCCTTATTCTATAAAAAATGTGTAGTTGCAATGTAAGATAGTATCATAGTTTTCAAAACCTTAACATAACGCTAAATTAATCTTTTAACAAGTTACATCGAAATCGTGAAGTGTCTGCAAAAAGAGGCTAGGCTCGGTCGCTACCGAGATGGACTTGTCCAGGCGTCGGAATGTAATTGTCGACTAATCGGGTAACGGGCCAGTTTTTGCGCGAGTGCCGGGCTCCCATACGAAGACCTACGTAAACATAGTGGAGCCGACGAGGCCCGCTTTTTATCGATGTATGGTAAAGTGCGATTCTAATTAGTTTGCCGCGCAATGAATATTTAATGCGCATGAAGCGAGTATTTAGTGTTATTACTATAAATTTTATGATTGGAATCAATTACTTATTTATTACAAAAACCAATACAACATTATAACAGTTCGACCAAGATTATGCTATAACAAATAACTGATATATAGTTATTTAAATATAAAAATTATAGTATATTAATTATAAAATTTGTCACATACCCTCTGCGCCGTCTAAAATATGTCTTGTTAGACTAAAGTTTTCATTAATAATTTTCAATACGGATAATTCAAAGGAAAGTGAAACTTCTAGATTGCTTCTTGATTGATTGTTTCAGTCATTTATAATCGTGTTAACAAGTGTGTTAAAGTGCGGTAAAATTATTAAATACGGATTCGTCCCGATTAGTGAACCGGGACGAATCCGTATTTAATAATTTTACCGCATTTTTCTACACTGACATAAAAGTTATTCAAAACAAAAATAAATGAAAATAGAAATAATTAAAAATTAAAATTAGAATTTCTAGCACGAAAATTCTATTTATATCTAAAAAGATTTTTCACTAAGTGATAGGACTTTATTTGTGCCTCAAAGTCCGTCTGGGTAAGTTGTTTCTTCCGCCGGATAGCAGTGCTTGCACTGCTGTGTTCTTGCACTAAAGGGTCTTAGCCCTCAGAGGTGACAATGCATCTGCAGCCTTCTTTATTTGAAGTTTCCATGGATTGCAGTAGCGACTTATTATTATTAATGTGGCTTAAATGATTGGCAACACACAAGTGGTAAAATTGAAAATTTTGTACAACCGACTTCAATATAAACTATTAAGGATAACTCAAAAACTACTTGTCAGACCTTGATCAAATTTATATGGGGCAACATGAAAAGCACCAGCTTTCAAATAAAAAAAGAATAACTGAAATCAGTTCACCTAGAAAAAAATTATGAGGTAACACACATAAAAAAACATAAAGTCGAATTGAGTACCTCCTCCTTTATGAAGTCGGTTAAAAATGCTAAAAAAATTTACGTTCTGAAGGGAGAACCCGGGATACCCTGTCTCTGATAGCGACAAACGAGCAGTTACAACCAGTAAGAGTGCGGCATACCGCGAGGATTCCCCATATTAATAAAGAATGAGCTTTTTGGTTAAAGAAGTAAGAACGACGACATTAGTGGAAATCGTACGTGTAATAGTCCACTGCTGATTATGGATTTCTACCGCCGAATAGAGAATTTCCTTAATTGCCAAGCTTGACTGGCAGATTGACACCTGGCACCTTTAAAGCTGCTTCCCGTCGCCGGTTTGAGTATTTTACACCTGGCATAAACAAGATGGCTATAGCCATCGGAAGCTATAAACGGTACCATAAAAGATACTACTCTTTTTTTATAGGATAAGGGTGACAAGCGAGCACACAGTCCACCTGATGGTAAGTGGTTGCTGTGGCCCATAGATATCTACATCTATCCTCGTTTGCGAGTCAAAATGCAGATACGTTGTAAGCCGTGAGGAATAACATGGAATGCCTCTTTTCCAATAAAAAGGGTCTCCGGTTCTCTTCTCTCACCATACGAAACACAGCAGCATAATATAACTGCAACATGGCTCTACCACGTAAAGACGTACCACTCTATTACTGCTATGCAGCAATCACAGCAACCAGGAGAACATCTCAGATTAATTGTGATGTCAAAACAGATATATTAAACAACCTTTGCAATTATATTACGAAAACGTGTTTAAAGAGCTGGGCTTGTTTGTAATAGCGAAGTGTGATAAGGGAAGGCACCTGTAGAGTAAATAGTTAAACCAGATTTACACCGATTCTCAAACTTTCATTTGTAGAGTATTTGATAATGAATAAGAATTTATTCGAAACTACGAGCTAAATATATAGCCGTCTCTCTCTTTTGCTGATGTTTCGGTATATTTTCAACGAAGGTCGACTTACAAAGTAAATGTAACTACTAAGGGGCACGGAGAAGTACGGCCTCCTAGAAAATCTAGTGCCTATTCGATTACTGATGTAAGGCTGTATCTTTCTTTGTCCGGAGTTCGGAAATAAAAAAGCGCGGCATAGTGTAGTTACTCTCAACCCCCAAAAAAGTATTAGACCTAAATATATATATATACTCTTTTATTCAACTCTTTTATAGCCCCGAACGTCGTTTGTACCGAACTTGGCCCTTTTTTAACATTTTGTTTCTATAGAATAAGGGTGATATACATTTATTTTATTTTGGATTAAGAATCAAAATGTACTTGCGTTGAGGACTAAGATAGAATGCCCCGTTACCAGTAAAAAAAAAGTATCTCGTTTTCTACACTCACTATAAAAACACAGCAGCAGTAAGTTGTTATTTCACGCTGGTCTTTTAAAAGAGCGTGGTCATTCCCCGGTCGAGCGGACCCATTCGTGCTGCAACCATAATATAGCTGCAGCGTGGCTCTACCACATTAACATTTATGTTTTTTGTGGATTTCTCAATTCCATGCATCCATCCGTTACAGCCTATAAAAGTCCAATGCTAAACATAAGCCTCTCCCATAGATTGCTTCATAGAGAAGATTTTGCCATAGTTACCACACTTGGCAGGTGGGTTGGCAACCGCAGTTCTTGTCAACCAGTTTTAATTTTCCTTTATCGTCCTTACAACACCCACGGGACAAACTCCAATCCCCATATCGTCCCGTGGGTGTCACGGATATGATAGTGGATATTCTCGATTACAAAACTCAATTTAGAATTTAAATCGTCAACCATTTTGAGCCACGCCTTTCTGAATATAGATTGTATCGGGTCAATCCGTGAACGCGAACAAACAGACAAATTAGACAAAAACTATACCTCCTTAGCATGCGGTATACAACTCCATTAGAGGACGAGGCCACTAGATAAGGCGCAGTTTTTGTGCAAATGTAAGCTCATATCTTCGTCAAGCAGTGTATCCGTATAAGAAAACAGGAATGTTACTCGCTTGTCAAAAGAATATGAAATGAAATGAAATGAATTAAAAAAAAAAATCTTAAAATCTTTTTAAGAAAAGACTATTTCATATATACCGTTACAGCCTATGAAAAGAAGAAGTCCACTGAACATAGGCCTTTCCCATATATTGCCTCATAGGGGGTATACTTGCCTTAGTTGCCTCGCTTGGCAGGTGGGTTGGCAACCGCATTTCTTTATTTTTTATTGTTATTAGGAAGACACTGCTCCCCATCTACTGGTTTGTTTCCCTCTGTCGCCTCTTACGATACCCACGGAATATGTGAAAGAAACCAGAAAGATTCCATGGCTTCCGATAAATAGCGATATTCCCACCTTGTTCAGTCAAAGGCGTTCAATCGGCTCGAAAAATCTTAAAACGTTTCGATAATTATCTACAAGAAATTAAAACGGTATCTTCATTCGAAAATAATATCGTCAACTAAAATCTAGAAACCACATTAAAATTAACATCACTCCATTCCCGTGTCACCACTAAACAACCCACCCCTCCCCTCACGCACGCAAACATTGTATTTATGAAGTTATCCACGAACTACGCCTGTCTGCCTGCACTTAGCATGTAATAAACAAAGCCACGCTAACGAGACGGGGACGCGCCGACGTCGACACGGAACGCAAAGTAACATGATACCACTATCCTTTAAATCCTTTAACATTTATTTATTTCATTAAAATGACAAACAATCAATGCCTGCATATTAACTCCACTCTATGAAGCACAGACACTGTCCTAAATTAAAAATGTCAGCTACCTCTGAGGTTAGTATATAAAACCATTTTTTGTTGCTCGTATTTGTGCTATGTCCTTTAAACAACGAAATAGATTATGTTAGTGTATTTCTATTAGTGAGAACCTGTTATTAGCTTCTTGTAAATTTAACATGTTATTTACTTAAGATTTGTAAGCTGTTGGTTTTCCATAACATAAAATAAAATAAAAAATTAAAATAAACTGAAGTGCCAAATCAACTTACAGTCTACCTGATAGTAAGTGGCTACTGCAGCCCATAGACATCTCCAACAAATAAAGAAGGCTACAGATATGTTGTCACTTATTAGGACTAAGATGGAATGCCTTATAGCCTGTAATTACACTAGGCCTTCTGACCGGAACACAGCAGTATAGGCATTGCAATTTAGCGGCAGAAATACCGTCTTCGATAAGAGTTCGTCTCGTAGGTACTACTACCTTCCGAGACGAACTCTTAGGCGGAAAAAGGTTCCTACCATCTAGGTGTTTCTAGAACCGGTGCTCTAAGACAAAATTTATCAGTAATTAAATTTTTTGTCATTGTAAGTAGCATTCTTTGGAGGAGGCCTATGTTTAGCAGGGGAGAGAGGCTGAGGCTTGAGAAGGTCTGTAACGATGGTGATGATGATATCAAAGTGTCAAACATCTCTTAGTCCACTTAATGTTTGCTTGTTTATTTTAAAAGTACTATTTAAAAGCGCGTTTAACGCTATGTGTATTCTTAACTAGCTCTAACTATTGGTCTGATAGACCCGTGGTAGCTCTGGGTCTTAGCGCTCCCCGTAAATTTCACAATACACTACTACTTTCACTCTACGATAAAAAAACATTATGAGAAAGGGGTAACAAATATTACGACGGCATCTGAAGTCCGCCAACATGCACTAGAGTAGCGCGGCGAGCTCTATTACTCTAATAAGGAGGATTATATACACTTACCATCAGGCGGACTGTATGCTCGCTTGTCACCCTTATTATATATTTGTATGTATATTATATATAAAAAAAGGAAGTGTGCGTGAGTGCGAATTTGAGCATCGCCTATCTATCTTTGAAGATTTGAAACGTAAACAAGTTGTAATTTAGAACAAAGAGTTTAGCAGAAGTTAAATGACCTTGTTTTGATGGTGTAAGAGAATTCATCCCATTTAGTCCCGTGGATACCGTAAAAGACGACGTTGTGCAAAACCAAAAAGACGCCCGTTCCTTTTCCGTATATAAGTAATGTAAATACAAAAATCAGCGAAAATTCACTTTCAGTCAGCCGGTCGACTAACCGCATTGTGTGTAACCGCATTATAAGCCCTTATTGTATGCACAGGACCACGTGGAAAATTACAGTCGAATTATTTACTATTATATTAATTATTATTATAATAATATTAATTTCATCCTTTTTTGAAGTCGGCTAAAATAGATATCTTTTTAGCCTAAAAGCACTACTCACTTCTACCAAGAACTTCTTAAAAGCTCTATTCAGTTTAACAAAGGCCAAGGACAAAGTATGGAAATAAGAGTCCAGACCCCATGCAACAGAAAATGCACTATGCATGAAATCAGAACTACGCTGTATTTTGCGGGGCTCACATACTTTAAGTGTTTAACCGACCTCAAAATCGAAAGTGGTTCTATTTTCAACGCATATTATGTTTTCATATGTTTGTTTACAAATTTCTCCATAGAGCAACACCAGCCACCGGTGGCATTTTTGTAGGACTGCTACTAGTTTTAGGGCTCATACGCACTACGCGGGTAACCGCAATGAGGCTAGCCGTCCGGCTGACCGCAGAATGCGGTTGCAAATACGGCCAACCGAATTGCGGGCAGCCACATTCGCAACCGCAACCTGCGGTTGAAGTACTGTTGCGATTTGCGATCATATAGATTCATTTAAAAGATGGACGTGGAAGAAGTTGCAGCTACTTACTACATTTACACACGTTACGTAAAGAAAAAAATACAAAGAAAGTAGTACTGGGTGCATCCTTATTTGTAAACACGAGATGGCATGCATTTTGAAATATTTTTCGAAGAACTAAAAAATATGAAGATAAGTTTTTCGGGTTCACTAGGATGCGCATAAACACGTTTGATTTGTTCGGTATCTATCATAAACGTGTCACGTGCACACAATCTCACTCATTGGCGAGCAGCCGAAAACTGAGCCGCACAGTGCGAATAGCAACCGTCTGGCTGGCAGATGGCCGTCATTCGGGCCGCAGCCCTCCGAGCGACCGGAGCGATTTACGGGTCGCATTGCAGTGCGCATAGAAATAGATGTTACGTAATATTTATTTTGCTTGCGGTCAGCCGTACGACTAACCGCATAGTGTGTATAAGCCCTTATTGTATGCACAGGACCACGTGGACTTATACTCCGACAGAGGGCAACACCTGCGTATGGCTACTCCACTCCGGTTCGGTAGCCCGTGTTGCTCTATGGATTTCTCGGAAACCGACAGACAGACTCGCAATTTATTCGATACTATTTACGATACTATATTTTTTAGGCTGAATGTGTAACGTTAATATCAAAAGAAAGAGGAAACCAACAGCTTCGTATCAAATAACAAGAAAGCTTTGGTTTCGGACAATTTAATTTTAAACTTCAAACGTTATTTTATGTCGTGTTGATTATAAATAGAAAACATGTCACAACATGTTACAAACAGTATACGATGTTTTTGGCGGGAAACGAGTAAATCCACAATATTTTCGAATAGTCAAGTTGGTAGGTAGTGACCATACATGCTCTGTCGCCTCTTACGATACCCACGGGATATGGGGTAGTGGATATTCTTACACCGCCACTACATGGTAAAGACATGATCATAACCATCACGTTTACATCAGTACTCTACACTCATCATACGAAACAGCAGCTTTAAGCTGCTATTTTTCGCTGGTATTCTGTGAGAGCGTGGTTCTTCCCCAGTCGAACCGACCATGGCTCTTTTTTTATATAGAATAAGGGTGACAAACGAGCACACAGTCCACCTGATGGTAAGTGGTTGCTGTGGCACATAGACATCTACATCTATCTTCGTTTGCGAATTTAAATGCAGATGCGTTGCCAGCCGTGAGGACTAAGATAGAATGCCTCTTATCCAGTAAAAAGGGTCTCCGGTTCTCTACACTCACCATACGAAACACAGCAGCATTAAGCTGCTATTTTACGCTGGTATTCTGTGAGAGCGTGGGCCTGCCTCGGCCGAGCCGACCCATTCGTGCTACAACTATACTATTAATATAGCTGCAGCATGGCTCTACCACGTAATTTTTTTTCTACCTACTATTCTACGTTTAATTATTAAAGTTTTGAGCGGGAAGAAGCTGCTGCCAATCTCCTGTTTCATTAACCTTTGTCCCCTCTTAAGATACCCACGTAATGATATGGGATAGCAGATTCTCTTCCGCCGCCACTTTTTTTAAATAACGTAATAACGACAAACTTCGTAATATTTATTTATTTATTGTTATGTGTGACAGAAGAAACATCAGAGTAATATTAATGCAGTAGGAATGTGACATAAAGAAGTATGTTAAGGCTGACTTTGAATGGTAAGGTGTGAAATTGTGTGATAAGAGAAAACTGCAAGAAGATGTTATAACCAGGATTAAAAAAAGGAATGCTTCGGTGGTTTAGGCACGTTGAAAGAATGAATGAGGCAAGAGTGACCAAGCAAATTTATGGTGCAGAAGTGAGTGGCAAAGTCGACATGGACCAAATTGGCCTTATATTGACAAGCATGTATACGTAGATATATGGATGTGAAGGAGGTGAGAGAGGTGTGTCAGTATCGTGCCAAATGGAGTCTCTGCTAAACCCTCTAGGTGACAGATGTGAGAGTTTATCTGTCACCTATATTTATATTTATTTATTTATTTCGAACATCAAAGATCATAGAGACAGTCACAGTCATTCAAATAAAATACATCATAATGGCAATAAAGAGGAATTCAACAGACATCTCACTCAACTAATGTACACACAGCCAATTTGGCAACGGCTTAACAGCATAATTGGCTATTAGAGTTTTTCCGTGTCTGTTATTTCAACTGGCATCCTGCCATGATCAGGTATTATAAGCCCGAGGCAAAACGCGCCATCGAAAACAACCTTAATAAACGAAAACTTCGCTGATAGTAGTAAACCCCTTATTTGTCATGCGTAATTTCCTTGCCTTCTACGTTGTTATACGTAATAACTCAATTGAAAAAATAGAAAGAAAAATGCTTTATTCGTAGCGACCAAACATTATTATGCTTTTAATAAAAACTGCAAACCTATAATGATTTATTATGTTTACGCGAACATAAACGCATTGAAATAAAACTGGTTTTTATGGATTTTATCGCGTATATTAACTTATTTAATATTCCCGACGTTTCGAGCACTTTACAGCACCCATGGTCACAGAGAAGACTGAGACGTTCAACGTCCCAATGTCATAGTTAACCACCTTCAGATTAAACTTTTAATTTTTGATCCGATCTATACAAGGATCTTAGCAAGTATTTGTGGTCTATCAACTCTGATGTAGTGATGTAGTGACGCCCCCGAATTATACAAACCAATTTCATAAAATTTCAAAAATAATTTCCACATAATATCGAAGTGTATCGAAGAATTAAAGCCCCGAAAAGCCCCGACTTCAGAAGCTATTAAGTGGAAATTATTTTAATCTTTTTAGTTTTTGAAGTCAAATTATACTTTTTATCATAGCTTTTTTTTACCCTTTTATGTGGACTCACGAATATCACAAGTCTAAGGTAAAGGTAAAGTCGCGGCACGTAAGTCTAGGGCTGAACGTAACGTGGAGGTACGCGCAAGAATTGAATTGCACGAATGCGACTGGAGAGTCAATCAGCGCGTGCGAATGATACGCATGAGCCAAACAGCGCGACTTATGCGCAATAACGGTCACCGCTAGACTTTCGTGCCGCTACTTATAACAACTAAAGCACGGTCGCAAAGCAGGATTTTTTTATTGCTTTGCATTTTTAAACTTAATTCCCATCATAAAAAGTTTTATTTCTATTGCAACTAAGATAGTTTTAGGACCTTTTGGGCAGTATTTGTGATTCGAAAAGTTATTAAATTTCACATTTGTATGGATTGCAATAATTTGAAATTCTTCCTGCTCCGCGATCACGTCATAGTATAATACTGTTGTCTAAATAGTTACATTAAAATCTTCATTACCTATTTTTTCACTCAAAATTATCTTTAAATTTATATGGGAGTAACTCTGAAGTACATCTTATTTACTAAAAAAAATTAAACGGTTCCGGCCTTTCCGTGTAGTGGCGATGTAAGAATATCTTAGTTGGGTGGTTCCCATATCGTCCCGTGAATGAGTGAGTGTCGTAAGAGGCGACAGGTGGTAATTGAAACAGGTGATGGGCAGCGTCTTCTTGATAACAACTCAAAATAACTGCGCTTGCCAACCCGCTTGCCAAGCGTGCAACTATGGCAAATATACCCCCTATGTGGCTATCTATGAGGGAGGCCTATATTCAGCAGTGGTCTTTACTAGGCTGTAACGGTCTATGGGCCACAGCATCCACTTTCCATCAAGTGACTGTGTGCTCGTTTGTTACCCTTACTTCTAAAAAAAGTAGACTTAGTCACTTCAATTTTATAAAAAATTATACATTTTAACAAAAGAGTAAAAACCGAATTCAAATTGCTAAAAACGAAGTTATTTATTTGCTACCCTTAGGGGTGAAAATTCTTCAAATTTATATGGGGCCATCCTACGAAGTATAATAAAAAAGAATAAAGAATATATAATTTAATAATAAAGAATCATTGAAATTGGTTCACAATCTGCGAAGATATCGCGTAACATACATACAAAAAAATACATTTCGAATTGAGAACCTACTACTTTTTTAAGTCGATTAAAAAATTACAATACACTTCTCTATTTTCAACCAGTTGGTGTAACTCGAAAGAGACGGTCTATTTTAAACACTGGCCAATACGATTCTACGTAGTTGTTATCGCATGCCGTTCATTGACTGACGCGAACTATTTTTGCGCGGGCAACATTATTAGTGATAAAAATAACGACTAGCGTGCATTGTTTTCAAACATCGTATGAATATTGAAACTACTTTCATACGTTGCTAAGTGGATATTAAATTTATTCGGTAAAGCAACAGCCACAATACAACTGGAGCGTAGCTTACGCTCCAGTTGTATTGTGGCACTTGCACGATGTCTGACTCTGATCGGTTAGACCTGGAATAATTTAAAATTAAAAATTTTGTGCAACCGACTTCAATGAAAATTATTAAGAATAGCTCAAAAACTATTGGTCAGACCTTGATCAAATTTATATGGGACCACATGTGAGGCATCAGCTTTCAAACAAAAAAAGAATTATCGAAATCGGTTCACCCAGTAAAAAGTTATGAGGTAACACACATAAAATAAAAAATAAAAAACATACAGTCGAATTGAATACCTCCTCCTGTTGAAGTCGGTAGAAAAACCATGCCCTCACAAAATACCAACGTGATATAGCTGCATAATGCTGTTGTGCTTCGTATCGTGAGTAAAGAGAACCGTAGACCCTTATAAATGGTCACACGGCATTTCATCTTAACCCTCAGGAGTGACAAAGCATTTATTCATTTTGATTTTCAGCTGAAAATAGATGTAGTTATGAGCCATAGCATACACTTACAATAAGGTGGACTGTGTGCTCATTTGTCACCTTTACTTCTATAAAAAACTTATTAGTAGTATCAATGCATTCCATTTTAGTTCCAAGGAGTGATAACACATTTTGATTTTGATTCTTTGTCGATTATAGATGTATGTGTGTATAAGACATAAGTCCACTGTTGAACATAGTTCCAAGAATAACCCTTTTAGCATGTATTTAGTTTTACCTTTACCACCACGCCACCATTGTCAATCTGTGAAATGTAACTACTATTCATTCATAACACGTGTAAATGCTTCCAAATTTAAACGTGTCCTTAAGTCCTACAATCTACAAAAGTTTTTTTTTTTAATTTCCGCAGGCCGGTGACACGCAAAATGTAAAGCTTCTTTCCTTTACGAGGATTAAACGCGGCGCGCGCTTACGCATGCCATTCGATCGATTTTATCGTTTTGTGACATCGCACTTCGCGCGTCGTATATTATTGGGGCTATTTGTGTGAACGCGGTCCAAATAGCTGGCTGGAGATTGTCTTAAACCGCAACGTGTACTTCGAAAACATAATCGGTATGGTGCGTTCCATTGACATAAATATGTCACTGTTTTTTTTTAATTTATTTCGTTTTAAGATATTGGACTCGGAACTTTTTTAAAGCATTCGTATTTTTTATAGCATAAGGTTAACAAATGGGCACACAGTCCACCTGATGGCGTGAGTGTCGTGGAACACTTGGTTGGAACGAAGTTCCTTTCGTAGTATATTATTATTGATAAACGTATTATATTATTGATTAACAAATACAAATAAATGAATTACTAGCGTCTATTAAAATGAAGCGACATTTAAAATAACATAATATTTCTTTCATGGCAAAATAAGAAAAAGTGCGAGGGAGACGGATATTATCCCATCTCGCTTCCTTATAGCCGCCAAGGACGTCTACACCATAGACTGAGAATATACTGGCGAAAGTATATTCTAAGTCTATGGTCTACACTACGCCAGAAAGTGTCATGACGGAAAAATCTTACACTTTTTGTCGCCTAGCCCCCATTCGCCAAATCTGTAAATTGTATGTAATGTATTTATGTAGTAAATTGTATGTATGTAGTAAATTGGTTTAATGTTAATAACTTGCATTTAAATAGCACTAAAACGAAATGTATGAAGTTCATGACCCAAATGTCAGACAATTAAATACTAATGTAATTTTAAATGGGGAGGAACTGAGTCTTGTCGATACCACCATTTTCTTGAATAACACTAGATGCGAAGCTTCAATGGAGCCCCATATATCAAAGTTAGCAAGCAGACTTAGTTCTGCAGCATATGCTGTAAAAAGATTAGAAATCTTACCAGTGTGGAAACAGCTAGACTTGTTTACTTTAGCTATTTCATAGCATAATGTCGTATGGTATTTTGCTATGGGACACGCAACTGACACTGAAGTTATATTTGTTTTACAAAGAGGGCCATAAGAGCAATCTATGATTTAAAACCCAAAGAGTCGCTCAGACAAAAATTTAAGGAAATTAATATATTAACTTTGGCCTCTCAATACATTTATGAAAATGTGATGTACGTACACAAAAATAAAAATAGTTGTGCAAAAATAAGTGATATTCATTCTGTAAATACTAGAACAAACACAAGCTAGTATTACCAGTTACTCGACTCCACCGAGTCAGTAATTCATTCTTGGGGCGAGTAATACACTTTTACAACAAAATCCCAGAAAATATACAAAATTCGACCTGCTCAAAATTCAAAAACTTTATTAAACATAGTTTGTATAAAAAGGGTTATTATAATATTAAGGAATTTATGGATGATAATAACCCCTGGGAATGAGGTGTTCGCTACCAAGCTATTTCTAATTTGTTTTGTGTGGTTAATTGTGTAACATACATGATTGTAAGCTGTTATTTAAAAAAAAAGTCCCGCTAGGTTTCTTGCTGGTTCTTCCCAGGACAGAGGTTTTTTTCGAACCAGTGGTAATTAAACAAAAGAGTGACTTTCAATAAGTATTATTTATAATCTATATTGAATAAAAAAGTTTCTGTTTCTGTTTCTGTTTCTGTACCGTCCGATAAAGAACTTCATTCCATTAAATCTGTAGAAAAATTGTGTGTTCACGATTCACGCAAAAACTACCATATGTATTTCCATGAAATTTTGTACATAGGTTAGTAAATGACCGTATAACATATAGGCGACTTTTATCCGCTTACGGAAGAGTAAAAAACGGTTGGTTTTCTTTTTTTTTAAGTTTATTGTCTCTATGGTTGCTGATGGTTCTATTAGTTCTAAAGAGGATTTAGCTGTACGTATAAGAAAACTATAGAAAAGGGTGTGTGTGAAATTGAAACTCATCGCGCCACCAACCAGAAAGGGCAAAATAACGTCTGCCGGGCCAGCTAGTTGGTAATAATGCTGTTATGTGATGTCAAACAGGATTCCGCCACAGTGATAATCTATGGGGTACCACAGCACTGGTTTTCAGTCGGGACCTTAATTGACTCACGAACAACTGGAAAATGATGTAAAAAAGCACATAAACTATTAAAAAGAATAAAAAACGAAATTAAAGTAATAATAATTATTATATTAGGCCCAAAAACTATACAAATGTAAAATATTGCAGAGTATGCCGAGGACCCAATATTAAACTAGTAATTGGCGCGTCCCTAATATCAATAATACGTAATAGCTATTCCATCCCATCAAAAGTCCACAACTGAACATAGGCCTCATAGATTGACTCATGGATGGATAATATTTGCCAAAGTTGCTACGCTTGGCAACCGCAGTCTTTATTTTTAGTTGTTTTCAGGTAACGCAGTTGCTCATATTCTGGTTTGTTTCCCTCTGTCGCCTCTGATGACAACCACGAGACAGAATTGGGTAGTGGATATTCTTTTACCGGTGGCCGGTTATGAATACTAAATACTGCAATCCTTCTTTGTTGTAATTACAACACAATAGGTGAACAAATCTCGATACATGGGTCGGCAAGTAATAAATTCCAAACAGAAATGAATTCGCGAAACAAATCCAGCATGCTTAGCGGTTACGTCCATCAGCACCTTGAGATAATTGCGTTCGTTAATCTCGGATGCGGCGACATCTTCCGGATGCCTTCCGAAGCTGGCAGACATTTTATGGCGCGTTGTGCAAGCGTTATCCAAATCGGGAAATTACACTTATTGAAATAGGAATTAAAATAACCAGGGAGGATAATTAAGTTATACGTGGATGAGCCACGCTGCAGCTATTTTATGGTTGTAGTACGAAGGAACACGCTCTTACATAATACCAGCTGAAATACAGCTTAATGCACCCCAAAACATTCAGTTCCATTGCATTTACCCGGAGAATAAATTAAAACCAGTGAAGACACAAAATCTCTTGTCCAAAAAATGATATGCCCCGAACAATTGAAATTACACGTAAGAGGACTACGTAAAACCAAAAATGGAGGCGTTATTATCAGCACTGAAACAAAGGACGACATTGAGAAGCTAAAAAAATCTACACAGCTTAGTATTTCCGGTCTAAAGGTGGAAGAGCACCATAAAAGAAGACCACGCTTATCTGCGACAAAGGCGAACGAGAAGTCTTTGTAGCCGATAAGCTCCCTAACTTAACGCGGGAATCTTTTTTGTCCTCTATAAAGTTAAGTCATAAATCGGGTAAAAAAGAAGCACTTTCATGCAACTTCATTTTGGAAATGCCAGGTGGCATCAGAAAGGCGCTTATGAACCAGGAGCGAGTCTTCATAAATTCATTGGACGTCGTGCCCAGTTCGAGACTTCACACTTGTGACTGTCTTCACACTTGTTCTGTTTCCGTTTCTATTTCAAAATAACCTACTACAATCTAGCATATCAGGTTCTTCGACTAATATGTTTATTTATTTTTTTCGCAATGACTACTCACCGTCATTTTGGTTATATACAGTTTTACTACTAAAAGCATTGTATCCTGGCAGTGATGGCATGTTGTTTGGCTTTTAGATAGCCAGTATTCTGTTAGTATGATAACGTCGCAGTCAGTGTCCAATCTTCGAAGGAGGATATAGAAATTATCCATGTTTTTATTTATACTACGAATGTTCTGTGTTAAAATAGTAAGAGAGTTCGCGGCCTTGAAGAGATATTCCTTGCACATATCAATTTCACATGTTTTCGCCACTGATAAACAAACAGCATCGATTTCATTACTAAACTTATCTATATTATTTTTCTTAATAAGTAATTACTTAACAACAGAAATAAAAAATATAAAAAAGAAAGAAAAAAAAATAAAATAAACTAAAACTTATAAATTAGGGCAATAAGATTAAGATAAACGGTGGCGTTCTTAGGCGCCCTCATTATAATCTATGGAATGAATGTACCTAGTTTCTGCCGTCTTCTTAGCCGGGCTTTCAGGGTCACATGTTTTGTGGTTGCTCGATTTTTAAAACGCATGTTGCACTTTAAAAACGAGCACTTACACTTTGCTGAACAGCTTTAATGCAAGCATTTTCCTGATGTCCTAATTCACCACAATGTCCACACGTGTCGATGCTTTTCCGGCAAGTTCTTGCAGCATGTCCGTACTGTTGACATTTGAGGCACCTGGTCACAAGTGTTAAGTCTCGAACTGGGCACGACGTCCAATTTATGAAGACTCGCTCCTGGTTCATAAGCGCCTTTCTGATGCCAGCTGGCACTTCCAAAATATTGGTGAAAGTGGGCCATGAAACTGTTATCCTTGCTGTTTACAGACCTTGTGGTTTTAAACAAATAGACAATTTTATCACATCATTAGACAATACACTTAGGCAACTGTCGCCATTTAAAAATATAGTGTTAACGGGTGATATGAATATAGATCTCAAACCCAGAAGGCGGTGATGGCGGAGCAAAGGACTTTTTTTTTACATGGGGAAATGCCTAATGCCTAAAGCAATTATATTTCGCATTATATCAATCAATTCTCACCTTTTGTATAAACTCATGGGGAGGAGCAACTAAAACTACACTGCTACAACTGGAACGCGCTCAAAGAGCTGTATTAAAATTCGCAACATTCCGCCCTATCCTATACCCGTCCCATCTCTTATATAAATCCTATAATGTCCACTAAGTGCGCCAGTTATTTGTTATGAGTACGTTACTAAAACAGCACTTAAAATTGCCCTACATAAGAGAGGTCATTGATAAAACACGTAAAGATAAAGTCATTGATACTAACATTAGAATAAGTCATTCTTTCATGCATAGATTTTTTACATTCCTTGGCCCTTTTCTGTATAATCAAGTCAATACAATTTCGTACATGTATCCATTAAAAATGGCAGATTGTAAAAATGCAATTCGAACATGGTTACCAAGTTTGTCATACGATGATACGGAAAAGTTGCTGATTGATTTAAGTTAATTAAAATCATAAGTAAATTAATGATAATATATTTTACAGAATTAACCCTAATTAGTTGGTATGTTATTCATTTTATATAAGAAACAGAAATTATTTGTAAATGTATCTATTAGCACATACACCTGAGATACAGGTTTATCCTAGTTCAGGTGCCTGTTATTGTAGACTATTTTAAATTAAGACATTATTTGAATTAATTGTACAGTTTATTGAAATAAAAAAAAATATTATTATTATTATTGTGAGGTATCTATATAGTTTTCTCATCTGGTTGGGCTGTATAAATATATAAATGTGAATGAAAATTATAAATATACATAAATATCAATAATATAAAATAAATACATAAAAGTACATAAATAAATAAAAACCCAACCAGATGGAAGCCCTCGGCAGGGGAGACCAAACGGCCGAGGGTTAGGAAGAAAGGGAAAGAAACCGGCGGACGATGCGGGAGGTATCGAGGAGCACCGCTTTCTGCATCTGAGTCCGGAGCGGTCCGTCACGGAGTCCCAGATGACCTGAGAGGCTGACTGGGATTAGCCCATTCACAGAAACGACCACAGAAATAATTTCGGTTAGCAGACCACCCCACATATCGGTCACCTCCTGAGCTAGGTCCAGATATTTTGTTTTCTTATCTGTTTCGGCTTTCACGAGGTTCTCGTCATACGGAATGGTAATGTCGACAAAAATATCCTTGACTGTGCCCGGTCCATCAGCACAATATCAGGCTTATTCGCAAGAATAGTCCTGTCTGTGATGATGGCCCGATCCCAGTAGAGCCTGGCGCGGTCATTTTCGAGCACGGCTTCCGGCAAGTACTTATAATAAGGCAGTTTCCGATCCACGAGACCGTATTTCAGAGCGAGCTCCTGGTGTAGAATCCTGGCTACTAGATTGTGTCTGTGCAAGTACTCAGAGTTAGAAAGAGCCGAACAACCGGAGATGACATGTAAGTAACTCACCGGGATGGCGAGAAGCTCGACAGACGTCGACGGCGCTATCCTTTAGGATGTATCTCCGATAGTTGTTGGTCTTAATAACCTGATCCTGTATCGCACAGACAAAACCCTCGGTTTCCCCAAAGAGGTCAGTGAGACCGCTGGAGGACATGGAGATAGCATAAAGTGGAGACCACGCTGTGGTAACCACCATGTCGGTCGCCCTCCGGCAAGATAAAGCAACGATCTGCAACTAATAGCAACTGGATGCGTGAACGTATATGTATATAAGGTAAGCCGATACGTAAGGTAAGCCGGCTAAACTTAGCTTTAGTTATGAAAGTCACCCTAAACTTTTTCTAAATTAAAGTTTGACTTCAACTTATCGGTCTAATATACTGGGTTATTTTTCAAAGAGTAGCCAATTTTAAACTTAAATTATAATATACCGTTATTGCAGTTTTTGAAAATACGAGTAAATTAGGCTTCTACTTTTATTTGAAATTATCCTAACTTAAATGTGATTTATGGGCAACAACCTTTTTGCCTATTGATCGACCCTTACAAATGCGTGCGCTGTAAAATCAGTTAAATTAATGAATTACCACGCATTTTGGATTTAAAAGATAAAAAGGACAGAATGTTTGAGATTTTTTTTAAATGATTTTTCTTCACCTTTTGTCCATATTACTTATTCTGAACCTTCTCTGTAAATTTGGCGGGTTTTTTTATAGCAAAATAACCCTGTATAGAGTCCAATGAAATTGAAATAAAATAAAAAAAACGTTGCATGATTTGAATTATTGTATTGAACAATTCAATTGACACCTAAAACTACACACTACTTGGTTAAATTCAGGATTTGATTTACTCATGGCTAAAACCAGCTGTAGCCGTTTGCCAATTGGTATGGTGTAGCTGAGGCACGATATATGTATAATATATTAAATTATTCGGCTAAATATTATGAAAAAAAATTGCAAACTAGCGATCCGCCCTAGCTTTGCCTGGGTGAGATCTAGTAACATCACACTTCATCCTCTATCTGTTCGTGAAATTTCATTACAATCAGTTCAGCCATTCCGAAGATTAGCCTGGACAGATAGAAAGACTGGCATACACATAGCCCCCTCAACTTTACGAAAGGCAGTTATATCGATATTACAGACAGACACTTCAACTTTATTTAAATGTATAGATTAACCGTGTAGTGGCGGTGTAAGAATATCCACTACCCCATATCATCCCGTGAGTGTCGTAAAAGGCGTCATCCTAATAACGACTAAAAATAAGGCAAGCGTGGCAACTATGACAAATATCCCCCTATGAAGCTATGGGGGAGGCCTTTGTTCAGATGTGGACTTTAATAGGCTGTAACGGTAACGGTATAGATTAACATTATGTTAGAAGTTCGCCTAAGAACAAAACTAAACGTAATTTTAGCCAGCAAATCTTAAGTTTATTTTTAATACTAAAATAATCCGTAATATTGATACAATAGATGCAATAAATGATAAATTGCGTTTAACTTATGGCTACGAGCCTTTTGAATGCCCTCCTTAAAATAATTTTAATTGATTTAAAATACGACCTCTGTCAGTGTTAAAAAATGAACAGAGTTTAGTTTACGAGATGATAAACTTTACGACTCGACACTTGTTTGTTCGTCTGTCTGTTACGGGGGGCTCTTATCTCGTCGCGGGACAGGCTGTAAATTTTATTGCCTTTAAAACAAACTCGAAATAAAGTGCTTGAATAAACGGGTAACGGTGAAAGTGCTTGGAACGACAATCGGAGACGTGTCGTGGCCGTTGTAGAGAAGGGCACTTGCTACGTAAAAATATTTTTTTATTTTATTGGATATGTGAAACACTGCTACTTAAATGCAATTTCATTTCATATTTATTTTATTTACAACCTGAGCCGTTGGGCTTTTAAAAAATAATGTCCTCAAAACCGAATTTCGGTCACGGCGGCCAGCCTCACCGGAGACTAGCCATCTGCGCAGGACAGGATTACAGTGCACGAGTGTATGCACAAGCACAGGTACACTCTCTATTACCTCACTCTCATAGTCGGTGATAGAGAGTATGGTACATCGACACAACCGGAGAGAGATCAGGCGCAGGACCAACGGCTTTACGTGCTTTCCGAGGCACGGGGGGAAAACACCGCCAACTTCTTGACTCCGCTCCGGACAGCTACTGAGAATTTCTTGACAGAAAAACCCAATAACTTACTTTGGCCCGACCTGGGATTTGAACCCGGGACCGTGATCAGCAGTCGCGTTTACTACTACTAAACCAACGAGGCAGTACAAAAATAAGTGTTATAACTGAGATTAAGAAATAAAGAAAAATATAACGAAGACGAAGTGAGGGTGGAACTTAAAACTCCCACTATTTCGGGCAGTAAAATACGCTGCTAACCTGAAATACAAATTCGTCGCCTAATTTAGGCATCAGTCTCTCACATTCTTTGAGCCTATATACTTGTTATAGTCATTTTGTCTTCCTCTGTAAAAAAACGGACAAATGGGCTTTGACCAAGTGTGCTCGCTGGAAAAAGAAAATACCTACAATGATAATGATGATGACTTGAGGAATTTGCGTGTAAAACGGCAGAAGTAGAGTAAGGACTGCTTTGTGTGTAATGGTTGATTTGGGCATTTGAAGCATGTGCAGACTGGTTTGCCACCACTACTCCATATCGTCCCAAGGGTGTTGTTGTAAGAGACGACAGAAGGAAATGAAACAGGAGATGAGATGGAACTTGTTACGTAAAAAAATTTTACTTTATTTTATGGGAAATGTGAAACACTGCTACTTAAAGGCATGTTGTTTTTTTATATAGTTGCCACGCTCGCAACCGCAGTATTTATTAGGTCCTTACATATGAAATTAGCGTTTTGTCGTACTGACCACTTTGATCTGAAATATCTCCTCTTTGGTTAAAAATTCCAAATTCAAATTTATAAATTCATTTAGCTGGTACATTTGAGTTTTGAAAACAGTAATTCATTTGTTTTTTCCTCATTATTTTATTCTTTGGCGTCGCTTATTACCGCACAATGGAAAACATGAAATATCGGTATATTTACGAGTACGAGTTCTACCGTGGCACCAGTGCTGCAGAAACAGCTCGAAGGATTAATGATGTGTACGGCGCTGGTATCGCAAAAGAAAGGACGGTACGTTCTTGGTTTCAACGTTTTCGTTCTGGAAATTTCGACCCCGTGGACGGCCGGAGACCAAAGTGGAAAATGAAGAATTAAAGGCTATTGTGGAAGCGGATCCATCACAAAGCACTTCAGAGATCGCTGCAGGCTTCGGGATAAGTGATAAAACTATATTAATCCACTTGAAGCAAATCGGGAAAGTAAAAAAACTTGAACGATGGGTACCTCATGAATTGAGTGAATCGAACTTGCAAACACGCGTCAACTGCTGTGTTACTTTGCTCAACCGACACAATAATGAAGGGATTTTAAATCGAATCATTACTTTTGATGAAAAGTGGATACTATACAATAATCGGAAGCGCTCGTCGCAATGGCTGAACCCTGAAGACCCAGCCAAATCCTGCCCTAAACGAAAATTGACTCGGAAAAAGTTACTTGTAAGTGTTTGGTGGACTAGCGCCGGTGTCGTTCACTACAGCTTTCTAAAATCTGGCCAAACGATTACCGCAGATATCTATTGTCAGCAACTGCAAACCATGAAGGAAGAACTAGCTGCTAAACAACCGAGATTGGTCAATCGCTCTAGGCCACTGCTGCTTCACGACAACGCAAGACCACACATTGCACAACAAACAACCACTAAGTTAGATGAGCTACAATTGGAATGTCTGCGACATCCACCGTACTCCCCGGACCTTGCTCCAACAGATTACAATTTTTTCCGGAATTTGGACAACTTCTTACAAGGAAAAAATTCAACTCCGATGCGGCAGTCTAAACCGCCTTGAAAGAGTTTATTGATTCTCGCACCCATGGTATTTTAGTAAAGAGATCAATGAACTACCTATGAGATGGCAAAAGTGCATAGATAACAACGGTGCATACTTTGATTAATTAAATATATTTTACAAAAAAAAATTGACTTTATATTCCTCCCGTACAAAACGCCAATTTCATATGTAAGGACCTAATATAATTTTAAGTCGTTATCAAGAGGATGCGTTTTGCCCTGTTTTAGTTTCCCTCCGTCGCACTGTGGGTGTCATAAGACCCACGGGACGATATGAGGTAGTGGATATTCATACACCGCCACTACACGGTTATTTGGTTTGCATACTTCATCTATTTTGATGTTGTCTTGTATTTAGTCCAGTTAGCTTACTACGTTAGCCCGTTAGGTTGCACTTATGTTCCATGACTGTTTATAAAACTAAGTAGTACTTAACCCAGAAACATTCCTTTTATAAATAGTTTTTGTATAATTTTCGAAAGCTTTAATTTTTTTTTTCGAAATATGCAATCGCACGCGCTCATTAATAGAGGAAGCTCTGATGACCGATTGATTGCGAAAAGCCCATCCAAAAGATGATGCCACTAAGAGGAAATCTATGATCAAGCCTAATAGCCTTGATCATAGATTTCCTCCGATGTTCAGCAATAGATTTTAGATAGACTGTAGTATAAGAATGAATGAAAAATATCACCAACGTAGTATTACTATTATAAAAAGTTGATACGTTAACAAACACAATGGAATATAATAGAAGCCTAGAAAAACACAAACTATTACACAAAAGCGGAAGCGCCACGCGGCATGAACGTGGCGCAATCAATCCGAAGAAGTCATCCCTTCATCTCAACCCCACCAGTTAATAACAGAACGCATTCAAAACATTTAATTAACACGGCGCGTAAAACGGAACGCGTAGGGCGACACCCCCCGCGTTCCGATATACGCAGTTCACAATGCTGCAATTGAATTCTTTATAGTATTGGAATTTTATGTGGGGGGAACGAGTTACACCTTGCTGTGTGTCATTCGAAATAATCATTTGTTTGTTTTTAATTTTGTGTATGATTTTGATGTTTAGTTTTGATTGTATCACCGCCCATTTTTTGACTCCGATATGCTACTGAGAATTTCTTGACAGAAAAACCCAAAACACGCTTATGCTAAGTCACTGTACTGAGCAGTCAAATATAGCATACTGTTGCTTTATGAATGTATACTGTTGCTTTATAAATAATTTATTTAACAAAATTCATTAGCTATCTGGGAATTGACACCTCTGTCAGTACATGCAATCAGTAGTGAGGTCGAAGTAGCTTCACATTTTTAAAACTGATTAGATTTATTTTTCAATACTGTAAAATTTACAAATAATAGCAATTAAAAGTCATATATTATGTTCTTACCACTGGTTCGGAAAAAATCCTCCTATTTTTAGATGAACCCGTAAGAAACTAAGCTCGACTTTATTTAAATAATAGTTTACATTATATGTTGTACAAATATAAAATTTTATACTTGGTAGAGCCACGCTGCAGCTATATTATGGTTGTAGCACGAATGGGTTCGCTCGATCGGGGAAGAACCACGTTCTCAATGCTGTTGTGTTTCGTATGGTTAGTGTATAGAACCGGAGGGCCTTTTCACTGGAAACGAGGCATTCCATCTTAGTCCTCAGGGGTGATAACGCATCTGCATTTTGATTCTTAAGCGAAGACACTTATTCTATAAAAAATGACAAATGATACAGAATGGTAGTAGACTATCTACCCAGAGATTATTAATAGTCATTTATTTCGTATCAATAATAAGCTAGTTGCAAAGTATGCGCATGGTTCCTAACCAATCTAACTACTAACATCCGAGCCTAACACGGTTTACTAACTCCATAATGGAGGTGAAGCACTTTGCGATATGGCGGAGAAATTTTAGCAGCGCAACGCAACGCGCCCTGTGAACGACGGCCGGATATTGGCAACGGTTGCACTTCCGCCCCGCAGCCTTCCAACCGTGCTGTATAAATTTAATTCCACGCAACTCAGCTGTTCGCGTTTAAGCCTCTCTCGCACTTGCCGACTAAGCACTGCTCCGTTGAATTTATAATCTTTCGGAACCTGGCCATGATATTAAGATATTATTTACGTCATATCTAAAATATTTAGGCGGAATTTCCTGCTGACACCATAAGAATGATCTTGTCTCTTATTTCATATAATTATTGTAGAAATTTATTTATTTAATCTTCATTATAATACACCTTAATGTAAGGGATATAATGGACGGACTTAATGCCTTATGGCATTCTCTATCAGTCAACCCTGGTAGAAATAGATATGTGGCGGCGCTACAGTGGTGACTAACCGACGTGATATGAACACGCAACCAACAACCTTCGGAAACTACAATTTTCAACCTTCGTCATCGTCCTCAAGTACCCCATTCATTCGCTCCCAAGCAGATATTGTCTGCAGTCTTCACATCCTGCAAGCCATCTAGCTTTACAAAGGTTCATCGCAGCACTATAATAATGCTTCCTGTTCCTTCAAGCTACTCTTGCGCTTACAGTGTTCAGCACGGCTCTGAGCCTTACTGCTCGCCTCTGCTTCACGGCACTCTCGCAGATTACTTGCCTTCTTCTCGACTCACCGCAGACTACGAGGCAATTCCTGGCACTTGCACATTCGTCGACATCTAGACTGCACTATCGACCTCCGGTCTGAGCAGGGTGTGATGTGGTGGCGCTGTCGTCGCGCCACAAACGAAATATATCGTAGCCTAAATCGCGCTATCAAAGTTCCGAATTAAAAAGTATATATACAATAGCTCCGAACTACCACTCGGGCGTTGGCCGCTCCCGGGCAGAACACCTTGCCCGGCGGGAGATCTCCTTTTCCTTCCACCTACTACAGATAAAAGTTGTTAGGTGCTAAAAACTGTTAAAAATGACTAGAAATATAATGTAAATAAACATAAAATATATAGGCACACACTGATATACATATAGAAAACAATTTTGTCACTAGATAGTAGGACTTTTTTTAGCTTAGAAGTCAGTCTGGATAGGTATTTCTTGGTTATTCATGAGGCATGATCAGGAGAAATAGACTTTACGATGGACTTAGAAGCTTAAGGTTGTGTTGTCGTGCTTGTTGGTACCTAGTGTGAAGAAAACTAAGTAAGACTCATCTTTATTTTTCACGCGGATCTTAGCTCGATAATTTTAATATCTTTAATATAGATTTTCGCAAAGAAACGCCTGACTCTATTAATTAAAATGTCCTCCAGACCAAATATCGGTTACAGTAGCTCATCTCAACGGAGACTAGGCATCTGTGCAGGACAGGATTATGGTACCTACTTGAGTGTATACGTAAGCAAAGGTGCACTCTATATTCCCTTTCTCTTAGTCCTAGACAGAGACTAAGAGAAAGGGAATATAGAGTGAGAGTGAATATAGAATGAGAGAAAGAGATTGCGAGACGACTACTACCCTCTTACCTATTTTTGTCGCCAAATAACAGTGCTTACAGTTGAAGTGAAGGGTATAAACACTCGCTGCGAGTCATTTCATCTTAGTCCTCATCAAAGACAATGTCTCTGTAGCCTTCTTTGTTTGAATTTGGCTGCAGGTGTCCATGGATTGCAGTAGTCACTTACCATCAGGTGGGCTCTTAGTTCGTTTGTCAGTTTTCTTTATAAGTTAAAAAGAAAATAAAAAAACAACTAGCCTACTTCTAGCCATACATTAAATACGCGGCTAAATAATAATATTTTAAAGACAACTTTGTCCTCTTTTTGATTCACAATTAACATGTGATTCACAAATTAATTACTATTTTTTTTTATAGAATAGGGTGACAAACGAGCACACAGTCCACCTGATGGTAAGTGGTTACTGTGACCCATAGACATCTACATCTATCCTCAATAAAAAATCAAAATGCAGATGCGTTGTCACCCGTGAGGACTAAGGATGGAATGCCTCTTTTCCAGTAAAAAGAGTCTCCGGTTCTCTACACTCACCATACGAAACACAGCAGTGTTAAGCTGCTATTTTACGCTGGTATTCTGTGAGAGCGTGGTCCTTCCCCGGTCGAGCCGACCCATTCGTGCTACAACTATACTACTAATATAGCTGCAGCATGGCTCTACCACGTATTACGCAGCAACTAATATTCTTTTTGTCCAGGCTTCTTATCACAGAATCTTTTCTTATTGAGTAATAATATATAGAAGTATTAATTCATAATTTTCTCCTAGGTAGGAAGAAGTCCTCCCACATAGTAATTTTTTTTCTATCTTTTTTTTTCTCTTTTTAAAAACGTTACCCCACACTAGGATTTTCTCCTGTATCGTGGAGGCAGTTTACAAACATAAATTGCACAAGGACAAACATCCAGACCCGGAGCAACTATTTGCAGGCCATACAAATACTTGTTCCATGCGGGATTCGAACCCGCGGCCCCCAGCGTAGCAACTGATTGCTAAGCCACTGCGCCACGGAGCCGTGGCGCAGTGGCTTAGCCGTTTTTTCTATCTATAAAAGTCCTATGTAGAAGTAAACTTAAAAACCCTTTTGATGCGTGTGATGTATGTAGTGAATCATTCTTACGTCTACCTACATATGGGATGTAGGGTCCTGCCATAAATAATGCATCCCACGTTCGAAGCAATAAAAGATAGGGCTTTGTCCTAACCATCAAGAAGTCACCGGAAAACCGGCCATTTTCTTGTCGTTACCGCAGATAATGTCCATAAGCTTTATCGAAAGATTATATTAACGAACTTTTGTACCAAATTCATGTACGTGGGACTCTCGAAAAGGTTTGCGAACATTTCAAAAATTTTCAAATTCCAATTCAAATTTTTTAGTCGTTGGCGATGATTACAATAGATCTTAATAATTTAATAAACTTAATAATCTTAATAAAATACGGCCATATTCTATCTCTTAATAATTATAATGGAAAGTTTTAATAATTCGCTTTCATAAACTTTTCTTATTTGTATTACATTACATAACAATTTAACACTTAACTATAATAATTAAATTATGATGTCATAAAATTAACCGTGTAGCGGTGTAAGAACATCTACTACCCCATATCATCCCATGGAAAGCTGAACCAGGAGATGGATAGCAGCATTTTTCTGTTAACAGCTGAATAAAAATAAAAACGGTTGCCAACCCGCTTGTAGATTGTCTAATAGGGAGGATATTTATCCTCCCTATGAGACAATCTATGGCGGAGGCTTATGTTCAGCAGTGGACTTTAGATGGCCTGTAACGGTAATGTCATAAAATTAAATAACATGGTAAAATAAAATTTTGTAATTCAATTAAATAAATTTTAAAGTAGAATTTTAAAAATTGTGAAACAAATATTCATCAATATTATAATACGTCTTTTTGGTTAAGAAAATCTTTAATTGATTCTTAATAAATTTCTTTAATTAAGATTTTTGTTTATATAATATATTGTATAAATTACATTATATATCTTTTCATAGTAGTCATAGTGAAACACATATGATATTAGCCCATTAATAAAAATTATGGGACTTCGAATTTGAAACGTTTTTGAAATTAATGTTTTTAATTTTTATACGTGGTAGAGGCAAGCTACTGCAACATTATGGTTGTAACACGAATGGATCGGCTCGACCGGGAGGACCATGCTCTCACAGAATACCAGCGTAAAATAGCAGCGTAATGCTGCTATTATAAGCGTACGAATCCGGTTTTTACACTCACTCCTTTTTCACTGGAAACGAGGCACCCTATCTTAGTCCTTACTGGTGACAACAATGATATTATACTTTTTTTTTTATAGGAGAGGGGGCAAATTAGCATGCGGCTCACCTGATGATAAGTGACTACCGCCGCCCATGAACAACTGCAACACCAGGGGAACCAGAGGAATTGCAGATGCGTTGCCGGCATTGGTTGCCGGCCTTTTAAAAAGGAGTAGGCTCTTTTCTTGAAGGTCCCTAAGTCGTATCGGTCCGGAAAAATTGCTGGTGGTAAACTATTCCACAGGGAAGTTGTGCGAGGAAGAAAACATCTTCTAAATCGCACAGTGGTGGACCGCCAATCATCCAGATGGTGTGGATGGTATCGGGAGTTCAGCCGCGATGTGCGTTCGGGAAATTTGGCGGCTGGGATTAATCCGAACAATTCCTCAGAGCACTCTTTTTACGTACAATGATATTTACAATAAGTATTATAAGTTTTTACAATGATATTTACAATGATAGTTTTTAATTACAATGATATTATAAGTTGTTACTTATAATATCATTGGTGACAATGCATCTGCATTTTAATTCTTAATCAAGGATAGATATAGAAAGTATTGTCTAAATTAAATAATTACTAGAAAAACGGTAACAAACGAGCCACAGTATACCTAATAGTGGATGCTGGCGCCCATAGACATCACCATCTTTAATGTTAAATGTATTAAGATGAAACTCCTTACCAGTAACAAGGACCTCTGATTGTCTACACTTACCATACGAATTACAGTAGTATTCCTCGAGCCGTGGTAGCTCAGATGGTTAGCGCTCGCTGTAAGTTACACAGTACGCGAGCAACCCGGGTTCGGTCCCGCCAGCACCAATGAAATTGTTAATTGCAATTTTAAGTGCTGATTTACCACGTGCTCGACGGTGAAGGAAAACATCGTGAGGAAACCTGCATGTCTGAGAAATCAAAAAAAATATTTCGAAGACATGTGAAGTTCGCCAACACGCATTGGGGCAGCGCGGCGGACATTTCCTTGCCCTAGAACCCTCTCAGAAATGAGAGGAGGCCTATGCCCAGCAGTGGGACGTATATAGGCTGTAACTTTAACTTTACCTCGGTCGTACCGGTCAATTCATGCTGCAACCATAACATAACTGCAGCACAACTCTTCCACGTTTAAAACCTACTAAGTCACAACCAAGGGCAGAATGACGTCATGATCTCCTCATGATAGGTGCTAATATGCTATGCCATACTATGCCATATTTAAAAACCCGGACCCACCAGGACAGCGTCAAAAGTAACGACATACCTGGTACTGCGTTAGGCATTACACCTGCTAAGCGATTTATATGTCCATCAGTTTACAAAGAAGAAGCTTTAAAGGATGTTTTTTTATAGAATAAGGGTGGCAAATGACCATACAGTCCTCCTGACGGTAAGTGGATGCTACGGCCCATAGACATCTACGAGTTCATCTATCCTCAATTAAGAATCAAAATGCAAATGCGTCGACACCCCTGAGTAGTAAGATGGAATACCCCGTTACCAGTAAAAAGGGTCTCCGTTTCTCTACACTCACCATACGAAACACAGCAGCATTAAGCTGCTATTTTACGCTGGTATTTTCTAAGAGTGTAGTCTTTCCCCGGCCGAGCTGACCCATTCTTGCTACAGCCACGTATAAAGCATACATATCTGAAAAAATAAAAATATTTCGATCATATACATTAAGGCGAAGCCTTTTGCTCTTTTCTTTTATGCACTAAGCTACAGAAAAACATTTCACCCTAAAGTGCAGAAAATGAAATTAAAACAAGTTTAACACACAACAGCACTTCACCAAATCCACCCCCTCGAGCGAACCCCGAATGGCTTTAAGATAACTTCGGGTAGCGAAATAAAAAAATTCAGTCGAGCGTCTGCCCAATATTTCAATAACTCCTAAACAAACTGAAGGGGCACGAGGGAAGAGCATTAGAGAGACGTGACCCGAATGCGCCGCCGCTTCAGACGTGCGCCGAGATGGAATACTGAAGTCTAGACGCGGCACAGAGTTCTGCGAGTGATACAACTTTCAGACGGTGGATAAGGCCAAGTGTACATGTACACATTTTGTTATATAATATTTTGTAATGTAATTAGTCTTTTGATATTTTTTATTTTCTTTAATATTCCTTGAAACCGGACAGCTAAGTCATGGCAAAGTTTTTTACAAACCCAAGAAGAAAGTAGAAGAAGAGACCCATCCAACAGTGAACTTTTACGGTCTGATAATATAAATACCAAATTTATATATAAGTTTATTATATATTTAATTAATATTTAAACTTAATATTTGAAATAAAAACTATTTAAATTCTTGTTTGATCATTCGTCACATGTCACCATCTTGGCAGCTAAGTATCTTATTCAAATAATATTTTACGAAATTGTTCATCATCATCATTATAGCCCATTCAAGACTCGAACTGACTCGAACACTAGAGAACCGTTCTTCCCTATTAGTTGTCGAGCAATATGGCCAGTACATTTCCACCTATGCTTACTGATCATATAATCGACATTGTTACCATTACTGTTACAGTTTATTAAAGTCTACAGCTGAATACCAATAGATTGCCACATAGGGGATATTTGCCATAGTTGCCACGCTTAGCAAGCGGGTTGGCAACCGCAGTTTATTTTTATTTTTAGCCGTTATTAGGAAGACGCTGCTAATATATAATTGAAATAGGAAGATCGAAGATATATAATATAAATAGGAAGATCTCCTAATGTGTTTTCTTCTGTCGCCTCTTACGACACCCACGGGATGATATGGGATAGTGTATATTCTTATACCGTCACTACACGTAAATATGCGATTGTTACGGGAGTTAAAGAAACTTCCCGGGACTATCAACTTTGATAAAGATCAAAAGATTGACAATCCTACTAATATTATAAACGTGAAAGTTTGTGAGGATGTATGGATGTTTGTTACTCTTTCACGCAAAAACTACTAAATGGATTTTAATGAAACTGTACAACTCAAACTTCAAATGTATAGCTCATACATCAGAATAACACATAGCCTATAATTCATAAAGATATTGTTTAAATTGGCCAAAATATAACGATAAATGTTAAGTAAGTCGAAAAAAATCTGTCATTTGCGAGCTATTTTGGCGTGCGGTGCAAAAACTGTAAGAGTTACACTAATATAATGTACTAGCTGTATGATATGATGTGCTTACGCATGGCAGACGCGTGAGCCTAGATTATCTATCTTCTATACTATAATAAAACTCTAACACGACGTCTGTCTGAACACGCATCACGCAAAAACCTGTGAACCGATTTGGATGGGACTTTCACTGACAGATAGCTGATGTTATAAGGAGTAACTTAGGCTACTTTTATTTTAGGATTCCGCGCAAAATAATTCCACGCGGGCGAAGTCGCGGGGAACAGCTAGTAGTATTATAACACAAAGATGAAAATTTTATTTAGTATTTCTCTTCGTTAGCATGTTTATTAATTTAATAATGAATTTCATATCCTTAGAATTACTTTTTATTCTTCTGTGTTATACGTGTAAGTGCTCACTGGCCGACGTCAAACTACACAAATATAAATATTTAAAAAAACATACGTTTTGTGTACGACCCCTAACAGTCGCTTTACATTCACCTCTGCGTTGCGTTCACATTTGTGCGTATTTTAATATCAAAAGCTTTGAACGTTACGGTCTTCGTAATCTACTAAATGAGTATGTAATGGTTTGACTTAATAAATTTAATACACATTCTAATACTAAATGTACATTGTACACCTTTTTATATAAATAACAAGTGGTAAAATAAAAAAAAATTGTTCAACCGACTTCAATATAAATAAAATGAAAACATCATCAATGTAGTCGAAGCCAATTAATTACGGATTATTAAGGATAACTCAAAAACTACTGGTCAAATCTTGATCAAATTTATATGGGACTACATGAAAAGCACCAGCTTTCAAATAAAAAAAGATTCATCGAAATCGATTCACCTTATAAAAAAATACTGTTGAATCGAGACCCTCCTCCTTTTTTTGAAGTCGGTTGAAAACTCAATTAGTGAACTTTTTGCTTTGGTAGATGAACAATCGAGCAAGTGGCTTTTGTGTAGAATGCAATAGATGATACATATAATAACTTAACTATGTTTTTTTCGCCATTTTTTATAGAAGAGAAGGCAAATGAGGCTGTTTTGATGGTAATTGATCACTTATCATTTTCATTTCGTCACCGTTGCCCGTGAACATCTGCTGCAAAACAATAGAAATTTAGAAAGGATTAGGCGATAATGACTCTTTTCTTAAAACACTCTAAGTAATATGGATTCAGAAAAACTACTATCTACTTCAGATCTATAAATTAATCCAAACAATTCCTTGGAGCGCTCCTCGTGGCATATGCGATATTAAATTTAAAGAATTGCATCATCTCTTCGCAAGGCCAGTAGACAATCCAGAAAGAACTTGGTCATTGACAATTCAAGCTGCTTTTCGTTGAATGCGGTCATGTGGAATGAGTTGGTACTAACTACTACATCTATACATATAAATAAAATCGAAGTGTCTATCTGTAATATTAAAATAACTGGCTTCCATTATTTTTATAGAATAATGGTGACAAACGAGCACACAGTCCACCTGATGGTAAGTGGATGCTGTGGCCCATACACATCTACATTTATCCTCAATTAAGAATCAAAATGCAGTTGCGTTGTCACCCCTGAGGACTGAGATGGGATGCCTTGTTTCCAGTAAAAAGGGTCTCCGGTTCTCTACACTCACCATACGCAACACAACAGCATTAATGTGCTATTTTACGCTGGTATTCTGTGAGAGCGTAGTCTTACCCCGAAAGAGCCGACCCATTCGTATTGCGACCACAATATAGCTGCAGCATGGCTCTACCACGTAAAAAATTTACTAACCCATCAAGCTCAGAGGGTTATGTGCATGCTACATATGGTATTAAGACATAAATTATAGCCTTCTTTTTTAATTTTGTCTGTACGTCTGTCTGTCCGGGCTAATCTTGGAGTGGCTGAACCGATAATGATAAAACTTTACGAACAGATAGAGAGCTGTGCCAGGAGGGATCTAGGCTATATTTTGTCCGAAAAACTTGAAGATTTTTTATAAAAACGAAAAATTGATGAAATAAATTGTCTTTGATTATCTTAAATATAAATAACGCCACATCAAAAGATACTTTCCAGGCGAAGCAGGGCGAGAGGCAAGTTTTTAAATAAAATTCATATGAATTTTCTAGTAACTAATTAAGGATCAGGGCGTACATCCATTAAACACAGTATCCACGCTGTTTGTTTTTATAAAACTGAAATATCAAACATACTACTTACAATTCACCTGATGTGTTAGTGGTAAGTGGCTATTGCAACCCATGGACAACTGCAACCAACTTCAAAAAAAAAAGAAGGCTAAAGATGCGTTATCAGCTCTGAGGTCTGAGATGGAATGCAATGGAATATAGTTGAAAATGCGTAGGTGTCTGCGATCCAGAACATCCGCTTACTAGGTGTGGTGTTTGAGTGAACTCACGTGTAAAAAAAATTGTTATCAAAAGAGGTTTGCTATTGCGTTTAATATTCTGGCCTAACTAGTACAGAAGAGAATAGGACAGAATTATTTTTATTCAATATAGATTATCAATCATACTCTTTACCTATCAACCGTTAGTAGACAATTTTTGCTTAATAAAAATGTTAAACTTTTTGATAGATAAGTCTTGCATATTTATCCTGTGTGTTATAGTGGGAAAGTTCTACATCCAATAGTAGTGTACTAATGGCAAGACGGCTATACGAATCATAACTCCGGAAACAATGAATTTTATATAAATGGACGTCGAATAAAATTTTCTAAGAAATACTAAACCGTGATCGGAACAATACGAGCGCCCCAGTGTTGTTCTCAGTACAAAAAGCTATTGTTTACAGTACATTAATTATAATAAATTCAGAAGTTGTGAGTGGAGTGTATATTTTTGATTAATAAATTAATATAATAAATTTCAAATCAAAATGATTTTTGTTTGGCTAAGAATTCTAATTTCAAATTTTCAATAAATTTAAATAAATTTAAATAAATATTAATTAAATAAATTTAATTATATTTTAAAAACATGGAATTCTTTTTCAATATTAGTAATTTTTTCATTGCTTGGTGTTATGTTTTCATCGCATTTGAATCTTTTTCGTCATCATGGATACGTAAAAAATTCGAGTAATTATGATGATGAGTACCATCGTGGCAGCGGCACAAGCGGCATGCAACATCAACGACGTTTACGGAGCGAATACTACAAACTAACGCACCACCTGCTATTGGTTTGCCCGCTTCAGTTCTGGAAATTTCGACCTGAAAAATGAACCCTCGTGATCGTCCGAAAACATTGACGAATTAAAGGCGATTGTGGAAGCTGATGGTACTAAATCTACGACTGAATTAGTAGCAGTCAAAAAGCTCGACAAATGGGTGCCCCACGAACTCAATGATCGCCAGCGCGAAGTACGCGTCGAGACGTGCCTCACAACGACGACACAAACGAAGGAATTTTGAAAAAAAAAAAGGAATGATAATACATTCATTGAAATTGGATGATGTATAACTTTCAAATAAATTTGTCGGTACGATACGCGCGCCACCTACTGTAAGTTAATTGTAGTATACATATAACCATTGCGCAAGTGCAAGCAATAAGTTGCCAAAGTTTTAGCGCAATCTGATGATGTATGGCAGTATACATAAATTTTTATATATTAGATGTACATTAAATTAATTTATATTATAATTGTTGTTTACGTTCACACTGCCAATTTCAAGCACATAATTATTATCATTTGAATAAATTAAGTTGTAGTCGCATGTAACTAATAATTACTGACAGATTGACAGTGACCTGTAGCCTAGTATGAGTTTTGTATGATTTCAAATGTTCATTTTTCAACAGTGTGTGGTGCTGTGGTGTGGTGTAAGCCAAGGCAAGGTTATTTTATATTTTGTATGTTAGATATCTGTTCTGTGTTTTATATATTACCTAGCAGTCTGCCCCGGTTTCGCACTGGATCTCGACAACAGCGCCACCTGCCGTGTCCAGTTGTGAATCTAAACTATTCTCGAATCAACTTAATCACACACACAAAATTTCTTCAAAATCGGTCCAGCCGTTTAGGAGGAGTTCAGTCACACACGCGGACAAAAGAATTATAAAGATGTGCAGTTGAAAGTGGAATATAATATAATAATAATAATAATATAACACCGCTACGCGACCGCTAGTAAATTATGATTGTTTCTGGACTTTTTACGCTAAACCCAATTATACCTCTGGCCTTATCGTACCAGGTAAGTAGATTAGGCCAAATGTACTCTTGATAACACTCCTCCGCTTCTACCTTGGAACCAGTCTGTGTAGCTTTCATCTATATCTGCTACCGAACAACAGTGCATGCACTCCTGTGTTCCGATCTGAAGCGTATAGAGAGCCAGACAGACTGCGAGGCCTCAGAGATGGCAATGCATCTCTAGCCTTCTTTATTTGAAATCGATTGCTGCTGTCCGTGGGCTGCAATAGCCACTTACTATCCGGTGGACGGTTTGTTTGTTTGTCCATTCAATTTTGTAATAAAAAACGCGCAAATCCTTCGTACTCCAATTCCTTGTAAAACACTAAGATACATTCTGGCCCTTTGGGGTAGTGTGTCGCTGATATAGGGACACGACAAAGAAAAATATTCCTAAATATTGTACTGCATTGTATGTAAAAAGTAAAAAAAAGTAAAGTTACAGCCTATATACGTCCCACTGCTGGGCACAGGCCTCTCATTGCTGAGAGGGTTTTGTAAGGAAGTGTCCGCCGCGCCCCAATGCGTGTTGGCGAACTACATGTCTTCGAAATATTTTTTGATTTCAGACATGCAGGTTTCCTCACGATGTGTTCTTCACCGCCGAGCACGTGGTAAATCAGCACTTAAAATTGCAATTAACAATTTCATTGGTGCCGGCGGGGATCGAACCCGGGTTCCTCGCGTACTGTGTAACTTACAGCAAGCGCTAACCATCTGAGCTACCACGGCTCTATTGTATGTATTGCGTTAGTATTAAGACACATTATTGTATATATATTTTTTTTATTTTGCTTTAGTAGCCACGCAGGAGAAACGGGTTGACAACGGCACTTTTTATATTATTTTAAGCTGTTATTAGAAAGATGCTGCTGCCTATCTCATGTTTCAGTTCCCTTTGACGCCTCTTACGACACCCACGAGACGATATGGGTAGTGGATATTCTTACACCGGCCACTACACTATTGAAAGTTTTTTTTATAGGATGACAAACGAGCACACAGTCCACCTGATAGTAAGTGGTTGCTGTGTATCTATTCTCGATTACGAATCAAAATGCAGACGTGTTGTCACCCGTGAGGACTAAGATGGAATGCCTCGTTCCCAGTAAAAAGGGTCTCCGGTTCTCTACACTCACCATACGAAACACAGCAGCGTAAAGTTGCCATTTACTCTGGTATTCTATGAGAGCGTAGTCCTTCCCCGGTCGAGCCGACCCATTTGTGCTACAACTATACCAGTAATATAGCTGCAGCATGGCTATACCACGTTTTACAGGTCTTTATTAATGTTTATATCAGCTGGATATTTCGCATTGCTTTGTATTAAAAGTACTCAGTGTTAACAAAACAGTGGCAAGGACTATTAGTCCAAATAATAGTCAATGGCTGCTAAAGCGCTAGGACACCGGCATACAATATAAAAAAATGAAGGCCATACATTCGTTGTCCGTGTGAACCAAAATGTGGTAGTTGGCCCCTGAGAACTAACAAAAAAAATCCTCTAAACCTATAATATTGCCCTTTTAACCCTCAACGAGAGTACAGAATCTTAATTAGAATATAAATCATAAAAACAGAATGTTAATCTGAATCATAAAAACAGACTGTTAATATGATTTCTTAATATATCATCACTGATATATTAAGAAATCATATATCTTCTAAAAGTTGCGTACAGACTGCACCGCTAGCGTACTGTAGCCGCATTAACGAGAATTTTGCTTATATATGTTACGGCTAAAAGCCAAAGTGCCGTTACGGTGTAGGTTAAGGTGCGGTTAAGCTGGCCCTGAAAACCGCAGACATTTATCTAAATTATAAATTATGTATGATACATGAACCGCAATCGACTACACCTTGTATTAGCCGGCTACACCTAGGTGTATCCGCACTTCGGCTATTAGCCGTAACACGAAGTGCGGTTACACCTAGTTCTAGCCGGTTAGAACTAGGTGTAACCGAACTTCGGCTTTTAGCCGTAACACATACATTAACTTGAGGTGTGGTGGCGGGGCGGATGCGGTGCGGCGGGCATCGGCAGTGCGGCGGCGCGGCGGTGCGACTGCGATACGGCTACGGTTTCATGTACAGGAAGCCTAAAACTCTAGGCTATAGGTTACATGTAGAATTATCAACGTATATACCTACATCACATCTTTTTTCTTATAGAAGAATGACAAACGAGCACACAGTCCACCTGATGATTAGTGTATACTGTGGCACATAGACATCTCTCACTCGCACTCTACATTATCCTTGATTAATATTAAAAATGTAGATGCATTGCCAACCCTGAGGACGAGGATGGAATGCCTTGTTTGCAGTAAAAAGGCTCTCCGATTCTCTACTTTAACCATACGAAACAGCAGCATTAATCTGCTATTTCAAGCTGGTATTCTATGAGAGCGTAGTCCTTCAGGGTGGAGCTGACCTATTCGTGCGATTTGGCAATATCGCTTTTATCAGAGTTATTTTAATATTCATGACTAGCTCTTCCCCTCGACTTCGTCCGCGTGTAATCTAGGGTTTTAATTTTTTTTGCGAGGAACCCTAATTCTTTTTCTAAAATAAAAGTAGCCTAAGTTACTCCTTATGACATCAGCTATCTGCCAGTTTAAGTCCCGTCAAAAGCGGTCCAGCCATTTCGGAGATTAGCCGGAACAAACAGACAGACAGACAGACAACTTTTTTTAAATTGTATTTTTGTTATAAGTACCGTATATACTTTCATATGCATTGAGTAAAAAGCTGTAATTTTGACATTACAAACAGACACTTCAATTTTATTTATTAGTATAGATGTATAGATAAATAACTTTACCCATATTATAGTTACAAGTTTCTTCTTAATCGTGGAGACTTTCTACACATAAAATCAAAAACCTCTTTTTATACTAGCAAAAATCAAAGCTATTCAGTCGAGGCAAGAACTAGTTTACACTAAGAGTAAAAGTCTTTTAGCGCACTGAAATATATTAAGCATTTGTAACTATAGTCTGGCACTAGTTTGGAAGCGATCATTTAATTTTAAGGGTTTTACGACAACTGAAGGATACGAAGAATGAAGTCAATTGACTTCCGGTTAGTTTCTATAAATTCCAATCACATGTTATTTAAATACAATAACTAATAGTAAAAATTACCTTTGTTGAGAAGGGACACGCAGAGTCTTAAAATATAAAAGTGGGTCGCATTGTTTGTTTTATTTGTATGTATAGATTACAGAATTGAATAAAAATTATTCCGTTCTATTCTATTACATCCTTTCTAGCTTCCACCCATATGCTAGTTCGTAAATATCTTATGAAATTTCCTGTAACAGAAACACTCTAATATCTACACGATAATGTGACGTCACCGCGTGCACTTAGTGCCTCTGCTTCAGACAATGAGCGAGACGCGCCGCAGGAGGGCGCTAGAGTTCGCTCCGGAACCAAGTAATTGTTTTATGCTCCATTATATGTTGGAGTCCAGATCATTAGTGTTTTGTAATTGGTTTAATACACATATTAGCCTTCTCAGAAACGACAACAGACTTATGCCCAGCACTGAGAGCTATTAAGGCGATAACTTTAGATTTTTACTTGTCACAATTATCAACTGAGATCGACAAGTCACAGTATAAAGATCATGCTTCATTTCGTCTAACATATGCTTTTTTCTGTGCCAGCTATGCAGGTCTAGAAAGACCAAAATCACTGCGACCTATAAAATCTATTGTGATCGCTGCTATGGCTGTAGTTCACTGTTAAGCCCTGTGTCTTCAATGAATTGAAGGAGTTGCTTAGCTTTGAGCAATTTCATTTCTTTTGGGCGGAGTACATCAGACCCGGAACGATCAGTTAGGATGTGCAGATGTGTTTCTTCCGTTGAGTAACAGAATCCTGTATATGCTTGATAATTATCTCAATTTATAAATTGAACAAAAAAGACGAAACAAAAAAGGAAAGGCCATAATCCTATCGGGTTCTTTAAAGGCACGTTGAATTTCAAGATATTCCTTGAACTAAAAAATAACGTACATTGACAATACAAGTTTATATATGTTTATTAGCATATAAATATATTTATATTATGAATATGTGTTAATATATCTAAATATACGAATATATATATGCATTTACTTAAAATATTATATCATAATCTGTTTTGGAACATATAATGTGTATTAATTTTAGTTTCTCTTTTTTTTCCTTTCTTTTGATTGCTACACCTACGACAAACTCTCACCATTCCTTGGGTTGACTGGTAGAGAATGCATTTAGGCATTAAGTCCGCCCTTTGTATCCTTTTTTTTTCTAAGGGGACGCAATAAAGATTTTAAAATAAAAATATTCGAACCCGCGACCTCAAGATCGGGAATCGCGTTTACGATCACTAGACTAACAAGGCAGTCAAGTCGTTGTCACTTCTTATGGTATAAACAGCAATGCAAGATTATTAACAGAACATTGAATCAATTCATTAAAACTTCTTACGTAGTAGACGCTGCAGGTGTACTACGAATGAGTCGGGTCGGTCGGGTCGGAGAAGGACCACGCTCTCACAGAATACCAGCGTGAAATAGCAGCATAAAGCTGCTGTGTTTCGTATAGTAGGTGTGACAATGCATCTACATGTTGATTCTTAATCGAGGATAGATATAGAAATATATGGGCCACTGCATTCACTTACTATAAGGTGGACTGTTTGCTCGTTGTCATCCTTATTCCATAAAGAAATACATTTTTTGTGGTAAGTCCCACATAAACTTGGGAACTATAAGTCTACACTACAATCTTACCAATTTCTGCTGCCGTGTACGAGAACTGGAGACCTTATTTATCTTATATATATATATAAAAGGCACACCTGACTGACTCATCTATCAACGCACAGCCGAAACTACTGAACGGACTTCGCTGAAATTTGGCATACAGACAGTTGAAATGACGTAGGCATCCGCTAAGGATTTTTGAAAATTGCCCCCTAGGGGGTGAAAAAGGGGTTAAAAGTTTGTATGGAAGTCCGTCATTTTTAGAGCTAGAAGCCTGAAACTTTGTTTTTAAGTTAACGATTAGAAATAAACAATTACGTGTCCTAGGGTTTTTGAAAATTCAACCCCTAAGGGGGTGAAAAAGGGGTTGAAAGTTTTATGGGGAAACAAGATTAGTTAAACTATTTTATTCGAAACTTCACAGGAGTACTCCTATCAATAAATAAGTAAACAAGTGTTTCAGGCTTTTTCAGAATTCAACACCTAAAGGGTGGAAAAGGGGTGACAGATTCTGAAAATCAACATGGGTATCGTTTTTATGGTTTATCGGGTCGCTGATTACGAAAACAACAACTATTTCAAAATCCAACGTAGCAGACGGGAAACACCTACCATCATCCCCTGTGGGGGTGCGATGTGGTTGAAATGTCAATATGGGTGTCGTTTTATGGTTTTTTTGGGGCGTTAATTACGAAAATGGCATCGATTATGGTTTGAAACCAACATGGATGGAAGCATGTAAAAATCATCATGGGTTGGGTGACTTGGGTGTCATTTTTTAAGGTTTTTGGGTCGTGTAAGTAACGTAAATGATATTGATAAATATTTTAAACTTAATTTATTATAATAGAATAGAATATACTTTTATTGCACAAAAACATAAAACGAAATAGACAAGAAGATTTGTACAAAAGATTTGCACAAAATTACACCTGAACAAAAAAATACTAATTTAAAAATTAAAAAACAATGAAAATAAACAACCAAACCAAATATATTTTTTTACAAATTAATAAAATGGCAAAACCAAAAGAAATACTTAGGTACCTATCTATTTTGTATTGATCTTCAAGTTCCAATCCCTACCAATAGATGGCGTTGGTATCGTTTTAGAACGCGGTAACGTTGTTTTTTCGAACTAATATAAAGTGAATGGTGAGTGAGCGCTTCAACCTGTACCACATACGGTACCTATTCACTTCACTGCTAACGGATATTTGACTAGACTTCGACTTTGTTTGCTTGCTTACGGTTTAAGATTCGCTTCGTGTTTCGGATTAGTTGCTTGATTTTGTCTTTCTTACAACCACTGTTCAAACTTGGAATTCGATTTGTTTTGTGTTGATAGAAGTATTTTTTATCACTGAAAAAATGACTACAGAAACTCTTAATATTAAAGGAAAAATGGAAGAATATACTGTCGTCCTCATTATAGGTGACGGCGCTAGTTTGTTTCGTGCTCTTTCATTTTTAATGTACGGAACCCAAGAAAATGCGATGGTGGTGCGTTCAAAAATTGTTAGATTTGTGGTAAATGATTGGCCTAGGTTTTTAGTTATGACCCACGACAGAAATGGCGCACTTAAATGTGGAATATTGTGATTCGGTGAAATCTATAAAATACGTCTGTAAATACGTAAATAAAGGTTCAGACCAGACATCGTTTGCTTTAGAGAATGAGAAGGATGAAGTTAAAACCTACACAAGTGGAAGATATATAAGTTCATCAGAGGCAGTTTGGCGAATCTTTGAATTTCCCATTCATGAGCGTTTGCCTCCCGTAGTCCACCTCGCTGTTCATTTGGAAAATGGGCAAAGGGTTTATTTTAATGAGCAAAATCTGAGTGAAAGAGTGAATAGTCCTCCAACAACCACACTTCTATCCTTTATGGATTTGTGTAAAGTGGATAACTTTGCAAAAACATTGCTCTACCTAGACGTACCTGCATACTACGTTTGGGATAAAAGAAAGTTCCAAAGGAGAAAGAGAGAAGCAAACGTTGAAGGCTGGCCAGGGGTCCAAAAAGAGCACGTTCTGGGCAGGGTTTATACTGTGCATCGGAACAATACAGAATGCTATCACCTTCGCATGCTTTTTCATGAGATCCGGGGCCCAATTTCGTTTGAAGCATTAAAAACTGTAGATGGTCATGTATATTCCATGTTCCAATCAGCGTGCAAAGCTCTCGGCTTGCTTGAAGATGATCAGCATTTGTTCGCAGCAATGGAAGAGGCAGCACTTTGCCAATCACCGCAAATGATTCGGGATCTTTTTACGATTATTTTAGTGTTCTGCCAAGTATCAGACCCTATAAGCCTTTGGGAGAAATTCAAAGAATACCTATCTGAAGATTTTAAAAGGCAATTAGAAAGACAGGGAGATGTGGATGTAGAGCACATAACAGATGTGGTATTTAACAAATGCCTTTCGGTAATAGAAGATGCCGTATTAGCGTTGGGTGGTCCGCTACTAAAAGAGTATGGGTTACCTCAGCCAAGCAAAGAACAACAATTTGAAAATAGAGAGTTTCTTAAAGAGGCAAGTTACGACTTTGCTTCATTAAAAATAATGAAGAATCACTGAATGACGAACAAAAAGCAGTTTACAATCAAATTAACACAAAAATTGAATCAAATGAATGTGGAATATTCTTTTTAGATGCTCCCGGTGGAACAGGCAAAACATTCCTCATAAATTTGCTATTAGCAGTTAAGTTAAGTTAAGTTAGAAGTACTCGCAGAATTGCTTTGGCTGTGGCTTCTTCTGGGATCGCAGCTACACTGCTTGAGGGTGTTCAAGTTACCACTCAATTTAACAACAGCTGATACTCCCATTTGTAATATATCGAAACAAAGTAATTTTGCTGAAGTATTAAAACATACAAAAATGATAGTGTGGGATGAAATAACCATGTCTCATAAGGGTGGCGTAGAGGCTTTAAACAGAACTCTACAAGATATAAGAGGAAATAAGAAGTTAATGGGTGGTGTAACGGTTTTGCTGGCTGGAGATTTTAGACAGACTCTACCAGTAGTGCCAAAAGGAACTAGAGCAGATGAAGTTAAGGCGTGTCTTAAGAGATCCACTTTATGGCCTCTAATTAAAATCCTCAAGCTCTCGAAAAATATGCGGGTACACATAGGAGAAAAAGAGTCTGCTGGTGGATTTGCGAATCTCCTACTTGAAATCGGCAACGGTGATTACCCGATAAATGACGGAATGTTGTAATTTGTGCATAATTGTATTTACGTTACAGGAGTTAATATCCAAAATTTACCCAGATATTGCTCATATCCACGATAAGCCAATGGAATGGTTGTGTGAACGTGCCATACTAACCCCGAAAAACGACCAAGCAGCGGCAATTAACGATATACTGTTAATGTCTGTGATGAGTTTTATACTTTATATGTTGAAAGTTTTAAATATTGATATGTTATACATAAATTTTAAGTTATTATTAATTTATGTTCTGTTATGTACACACTTACATGTCTTTTGAGGGGGAAGAAATGGTGTACACGTCAATAGACTCTGTGGTCAACACTGATGACGCAATTAACTACCCTGTCGAATTTCTTAATTCACAGAAACCATCGGGTCTTCCACATCATAAGCTTATTCTGCGCGTGGGCACTCCTGTTATGTTGTTGCGAAATTTAAAACTTCCTCAACTGTGCAACGAACCAGACTAAAAGTAAAAGCGTTACATCGCAATGTAGTGGAAGCCACAATTATAACTGGATGTGCGCAAGGGGAAACTGTATTTGTACCAAGAATTCCCTTGATCCCGAATGATCTTCCCTTTGAATTCAAACGAATACAGTTTCCCCTCAAAATCTGCTTTGCAATGACCATAAACAAATCACAAGGGCAGACATTAAAATTTGCGGGTATAGACTTGAGAGAAAATTATTTTCACACGGGCAATTCTATGCGGCTTGCTCACGCGTAAGCTCGCCCAGTAGTCTGATAATTTTTGCACACAGTAATAGATTAGCAAAAAATGTGGTGTATAAAGAAGTTTTGTAGTTTACTAGCTTTCGCCCGCGACATCCAGTTATAATTGTGGCTTGTACCAGTAGACTCTTTTACACACATGGGCGCGACATAACCGAACTCCACGCGGACGAAGTCGCGGGCAAAAGCTTCATTTCATCTTAGTACAAGATTAGATGCAGATAGATGATTATGTATTATACTAAGGCAGTGCGATTAACCATCTAGGGCTTCATCACTACTTATCTATAATCAGGTGAGATTGTAGTCAAGCACTAGCTTCTAATAAGTAAGAAAATAAACGCAATGGTTATATAGGTACTATTTTCAACCGTGTAGTGGCGGTGTAAGAATTTCCACTACCCTATATCATACCGTGAGTGGCCTGAGAGGCGACAGAGGAAAACAAACCATGAAAGGAGCAGAAGCGTCTTCCTAATAACAACTAAAAAAAAACTGTGGTTCCCAAGGCAAGACTTGGACAGGCTGTAATAAATTAATGAATACACTCTTTGCTATTTAACGTACTATATAAACTCAAAAATATTAGGTACGTATGTGGACGAGTCTAGAACATTCATGAAGTGAATATAAATATGATTATCGACTTGTCATACCTATTTTTTATATAGCTGAACCCTATTTGGAAGCATGACAAATGAATAAAGCCGTAACATTCGGAGACCCAACACACTCCTAGCGGTACCCTAATAAAAAAGAAAATCCTCTTTCCTTTATAAGGGTCTTTCACGTAAACGAGCTGTCGATTCGCGTCGAGCAATCCCGTTATCAGTGCCCCCCTGACACCCCGGAAGATCCCGGGAATTATTCCCGATTTGATCTATTTACGGCGTGTATGCAGCGAGTGGACGTTTATGGCTTTTTACGCCTTTCAATTTAATGTTCCCTCACTTTTTCAGACGTGCGGGGATAAGTGGCTGCCGCCGGTGATTTATTGGTTATTGGATGAATCGTATGAATTCTTTGCAAGAGCTGCATTAAAGAATATTTGTATTTCTTACATTACATGGAATCGATAGTATTTCGTGGAACACGTCTCTATGAGTAATGATTAAAGTTATGCAAAGTAAACGCCGACTTTAAAAAAAAAAACTATTCCGTTACAGCCTATAAAAGTCCACTGCTGATTATAAGCCTCCGTAAAGATTTCCTCTTACGGGAATTTTGCCATAGTTGCCACGATTTGCCAGGTTGGCAACCGCAATTTTTTAAAATTTTGAGTTGTTATCAGGAAGATGCTGCTGCCCATCTCCTGTTTCAGTTTCCCTCAGTCGCCTTTTACGAGGCTAACGGGACGATATGGGGTAGTGGATATTTTTACACCGCCGTTGCCCGGTTAAACTATAAAAAGACCTTCAAGAAAAGAGCCTACTCCTTTTTAAAAGGCCGGCAACGCATCTGCAATTTCCCTTGTGTTGCAGTTGTTCATGGGCGGCGATAGTCACTTACCATCAGGTGAGCCGCATGCTCGTTTGCCCCCTCTCCTATAAAAATAAAGAAAAAAGAACCAATTATTATTTTTATGCGCGACTGCAGTTCCCTTATATACTTCACATGTACGAGCATGGTCCCCACGAATGGTCTCTACATCTACAGTAAATACTCCTCTTAGTTAGGACTCCTTTTCTGCCCTCCTCTTACCTATTAGTGCTGCCAAATAGCAGTGCTTATACTCCAGGTTTCTAAAGGGTATACAGAGCCAATATAATAACAGATTGTGAGGCACTCCATCTTAGTCTTCAGAGGTGACAACGAATTTGTAATGTTCTTTGTTTGAAGTTAGCTGCAGGTGTTCACAGACGGCAGTAGGCGCTTAACATCAGGTGAACTGTAAGTTCATTTGTTACTTCAGTTGTATAAAAATCATAAGATTCGTAAATAAATAACAAAAAAAAATCAATTATGCCATAAATTGGTAGTTACGTTAAATGGATCTAACCCACAGAAAACTACTTTTGAAATATTGACGTTGAAAGTTTAGACCGGCGTTCAATGATAATCTGTACAAAGAAATAAAATTGAAGTGTCTGTTTGTAATGTCAAAATGACAGCTTTTTACTAAATGCATATGAAAGTATATTATACGCCTACTTATAACAAATACACAATTTTTAACATTTTCTCTGTCTGTCTGTTTGTTCCGGCTAATCTCCGAAATGGCTGGATTGGTTTTAACAGGACTTTCACTGACAGAGACCTAATGTTATAAGGAGCAACTTAGGCTACTTTTATTTTAGAAAAATAATTAAGGTTCCATGAAAAAAAATTCAAAAAATTATTATGAGACAGACAGACAAAAATAACAAATATTGTTTTTTGTTATAAGTACCGTATATATTTTCATATGCATTTAGTAAAAACTATTATTTTGACATTACAAACAGACACTTCAATTTTATTTATTTGTATAGATGTATAGATAAAATGATAAACAGGAGTAGCAACGCATCTGCACCAAAGGTTCAGGTTTCATTACAAAATAGAATAAATAATACTAAACAATCATAGATATAATAAAAGTATATTTCTATGTAAACAATATTATTTAATGTTTCTTTCTTTTACTTCTTATATCTTTTATTTAACAAGTAAATAAATCCCTTCGTGCAATAAAGAAACGCGTCGTGGTACAACACAAGGTAAATACGAGCTGGCAAAGGACCACTCGGAAAGAAAGCGAACGAAACACAATAACTGCATAAACAGTAGCAGTCTGGAGAGATTAATATACCGTGACTGTTTTATTTAGTTTGGATGTTATATTACTAAGATCTATTAAGTCATCAAGCAATTTTATATTCTGCTATGAATTATTTGCTATATAAAGATTAAATGTTTATGGACGCCAGTTTTCGTTATTATATTTACAATTCCTCAAAAGACAACTGCTGAACATAAGTCCTGTCCCAAAAAATGCAAAAAAGCACACTCGTTAGCCTCTTTCATCCATTAACTTCCTACATATCCTACCAAGTCGTCACTATATTAATTTAATAGGTCCGCCATACACTTACTGATAAATCTGTGACGCAGTTGGCCATCAAATGGACTGTTCTTTTCTCTCCCTTGATTCAATTAAAAAATATTTGCATTATTCCGGAACTATTCCGGAAACTAAGCTTAAATGCTAAAAAGTAATTATGTAACATAATAGCTATTTTATTTCATCATTCATCATCATATTTATTGCAGCCCATCATAAATCCACTATTGAATATATGCCTCCCTCAAGGAATGCCACAAAGCACCGTCCTAACCTAAGCCACCTGCATCCATCGACTTCCTGCATCTCTTACCAGGTCGTCACTCCATCTAGTAGAAGGATGCCCTACACTTCGCTTACCTTTACGAGGCTGCCACTCGAGAACCTTCTTTCCTTGTGGGTTCTTCAAGCGTGGCAATTATGGCAAATATCCCCCTCTAGGGAAATTTCTGGGGAGGCCTATATTCAACAATGGACTTTTATATGCTGTAAACTGTAATGGATGGATGGATCGGTTACATGCGGTCTTAACATTTTTAAAGTGAGTTTCTTAAGACAATATTTATTTATTACACATCTAAAACTGATGTTATCAATAAATAAACAAAGAAGGGTACTAAAAGTTAAGAAATTTATAAGTTAGTGTTTCGAGAAATAATCAATCAATTACGATATGAATGATAAATAAAAATAAATTTCGACTATATAATAATGTCTAGAGTAGTCATGAGACTAGCCATTTGCGTAGGACAGGATTACAGTGCCCGAGTGTATGCGCGAACACAGGTGCACTCTCTATTCCCTCACACTCGTAGTCCGATCAGACAGTAATCCGACACGACCAAAGAGAATACATACGCAGGACCAACGGCTTTACGTAATTTCCGAATCACGGGGTGAAATACCGAAAACTTCCTGACCCCGGGCTGATACTGAAAATTTCTTGACGGAAAACCAATATCTGATTTTGCCGACCCGAGATTCGAACCTGGGACCTCACGATCAGCAAACGCGTTTACGACCACTAGATCAACGAGGCTGTCGACTTTAAACTTCGACAATTTAGTTTTTTTACAAGTAATGTATAATTTTGTTTTTTAAATACTTGATATCGTAATAAAGCTTGACAGAATCATTATTCAAACGTATAGAAATAATTTTACTTCAGAAAACTTGACCATAAAATTTTTGAATTTAATTTAAATACATTTTCGTTTGAACTTTTTCTTTTATAGAATAAGGGTGACAAACGAGCAATCAGTCCACCTGACGGTAAGTGGTTGCTGTGGCCCATAGATATCTACAATTTATCCTCGATTAAGAATCAAAATGCAGATGCGTTGTCACCCCTGAGGACTAAGATGGAATGCCTCGTTTCCAAGAAAATTCAAAAGGTCTCTGGTTCTCTACATTCACCATACGAAGCACAGCAGCATTAAGTTGCTATTTTACGCTGGTATTCTGTGAGAGCGTGGTCCTCCCGGTCGAGCCGACCCATTCGTGCTACAACTATACTATTAATATAGCTGCAGCATGGCTCTACCACGTACAATATGTACTTGTACAAATACTTTCAAATATAAAGTAATGCAAACAGATATCGTTAAATAATTTAAAAGTGTTAATGTTTAGAAATAGTAGATTTCTGGGGTTGTAAAAAAATTTAAAATACAAAAATTTATCTCAATTGAGGACAAATGATGGTAAATGGATGCTGTTGCCCATACAGATGTCTATGGGCAACAGCATCCATTTACCATCAGGTAGACTGTGTGCTCGTTTGTCACCCTTATACTACAAAAAAAAGAAAAACATTTTCGACGGTACTGTTAGAAGAATGTAGCATGCAGTTCCAAGAAAGTTGGTATATTACTTTATCTGCTATGGAGCTTGGCACCTGTTTAGATCTCAACCATTTTATCGACGAAGCCAACAGCCCCGAATGTTGTTTGTACCTTTTTCACATTTACGTCTTTGGTGGGATTAGGTATACAATAAAAAAAATACTGTTTACCAATATTTTGTGTTTTGAAGTTATTTGGACGCAAATTTTGACCTTTTCCATATCTGTCATAATAAAAAATAACCTAAAAGTTACCTAAAATAATCTCAAAACACAGACGACAAATCTAATTTTTATTCAACAGTTAACTCGAGTTTTGTCGCCACTAAAACAGTGCAATGCTATTCAGACTGACATATTTCGCGGAAGTTCAAAGCTTTCTATTATGAACACCAGTAACGCTAAATATAGCAATTCAGTTGTCAAGCGTGATTACCATGAACCGGCTCGCAATTGGCAATGCTCCTACCTTTCTACGAATTGTGTACACGAAGCTTTTGTCGCCAGTGTTCGATCTATTTCTTATAGACCGGAAAATCTCGATCAAAGGGCAACTGTTTTACACTTGCCTTTATATCTACATGCATATTATAAAACTGAACTATCATATCATATCATCATCGTCACCATCATTACAGCCTATCACCACTGCTGAACATAGGCTGTAATGAACATCTTGCCCCTCTCTATCAGACAAAAAGCGTTGCTTTCACCAATAAAGAAATAATTTTTATTTGTTTTGAAGTAAAAATTCTTTAGAATCTTTGTGATTTGTAACTCAATGAAACGAAAAAGCGATATTAAAAAGAGACAAACATATAAATCTATAGGATTTAGCCTGCGAAAGAATGAGATAGAATACAGTGTAGACCGCGAACTCAAAAGGTTGTATATATATATATAGTGGTTGAAAATGATCATATTAAATAAATCATTTGCCGTGAAATATTTTTATTTTATATTTCATTACATTTGAAGGTTTGACTTCTATCGCGTGTGAACTGCACACATATTTTTTTATAGTTTTGCTTTACAAAATGTATAAATTGAATAGAATCATTTTTATTCAATATAGATTACAAAAATGCTTATTGAAAAGTTATGCGTTTACCACTGGTTTGAAAATAACCTCCTGATAAGAAGCAGTAAGAAACCTTGCGTGTTTTTTTTTTTCAAAAATTTATTAACATTGTATTATACCTATTGTAGAATTAAATATCAAAATATTTAAAAACAGTATGGTAGCGAGCACCTCATTTCCACGGCATAATATCAATCATATATAAAAATAAAATAATCAATTAATATATTATATTCTGGGACTTTTTTGTAAAAGCGGTTAGATTTCCCAATAAAGGTATTACTAATGCTCCCTCCATTACTGATATAAAAGAAAACTTAATTCTCACACGCCAGAATTTTTAACAGATTATTAAGAAGAGAAAAGAAAAAAAATAATTACATCGTACTAATATATAATATGAACTAATTTTCTCGCTGGCGGTATGCTATAATAAAATCATGGCCTGTACCAAATATCTAAATAATTACTTTAAAAAAAACATAAACCAACCCATAACGGGCAACACTACAAATAACACGTACGCCACGTCACACAGATAACATATTAATCCCGTCGATTAGAAACGGTACACAGTAATAGATAACATTACAATACAGTTTTATTGTAAAGCTCCAGCATCATCGTTTTTTGTGATGCTACAATTGAAACATTTTAATAAAAGATATAATTTCTTCTGGTGTAAGCATAAGAGACAGCGGAATTATCACTAAAATTAGTATTTAAAATTATTAATTTTTATTGCTAAATCTAATAACTTTAAACGAGCAATTCTTGTATATTATAATCGGAATCTCGGAAACGGCTCCAACGATTTTCATGACATTTAGTATGCAGAGGGTTTCAGGGGCGATAAATCGATCTAGCTAGGATTCATTTCTAGAAAATGTCGTTTTAGCCGTGTTTTCAGGCAATGAAAAACTGCTACAATAATAGCTCAGGTGGGAAATCGGGCGGTCCCAAAACCAGAAAACCCCGGTTGAAGTCCAGATGTCTCCGGTCCGATTACTTTTTTCCTTTTTTTTTCAAGTTCCTTCTTTTGTGAGAAAAACTATTATTGAGAGTCCTTTATCAACGCATCTAATTTGTATCTAAGCATATATTTTAAAAACACCAAAAAAATGACCGAGCATTAAAAAAAAGAATACGGTAGTAATTACATTAGTAAAGAAACCGAAATTGTGCAAATATTTTTATCCTATTGGCGATGTTTCGGTGCAAAGATAAAAGTCAATCAATAATTCTTTATCGATAATCAAATATAAACTGAAAAATATGACTCTTCCTGACATCTATTGGCGAGTAATAATACTATTATTTTTTAATTGAAATATAATTTCCGATAACACGATTTCCAAAAGAAAATACCGAGCAAAGCTCGGTCATCCAGGTACTAAATGATTATGCATAACGTTAAATCAACAAACTAATACTATATATTTTTTCGGAAGTTAGATTAGGAAATAACACAGTGGAGTGGAGGGTTAAAATGCGGATCATAATGATAAAAAATATAATAATAATCCAGAAAACATTAATAACTTTACAAATAAATAATCTTTATAAATAAAATCCATTGCCTTATTGAGATTACAGCGTTAAAAAAAACTTTTAACAAAAAGTAAAAGCCGACTTGAGGGAACTAAAAAGAATAAAATAATTTCACATTATGAAGTCTGTGCTAAGACATAGTGTATAAAAGAGTTAAAACTCCGACTGATATTTGACCCTTTCAAATTAACTTAAGCAATATCAAAAGCTCGATTTAACAACTACAATGTTACAATAAAAACTTCATTCCCTTTTTGGCATCCTTAGGGGTGAAATTTTTCCGCCAAATTTATATGGAAGCACCCCTTATGTAAGAAGAGATCCACCTATAAGACTATGTTACCGTCGTAAAACTTAAGTCAAAAACAAACTTAATGATTTCTTAGACTTATTTACGCGAACACGACACATTGAATAAAACTATTTTTACGGATTTTATCGCGTTTAATTTACATACTTGTTTTTAATTCCTGATGTTTCGGGTGTTTTGCAGCAACCATGGTCACGGGAGGACTGAGGTGATTTTCTCCCGAATTAAAAATAATTAAATGAAACACAATAAAATCCGTAAGATTATTTTTATTCTAAAAAACTTATTTTTCAACTATTTAATACATATAAAGTAAATATGTTTGTAATGTGCAGCACACAACATGCTGCAGCAGTGGACTCAAACAGACAGATAAAGAAGAAACAATACGACCACGTGGCTCAGTGGTTTTCATGTCAGTCCCTCGAGTCAATGATCTTGTGAATCGAATGCCAGCTGGAATCTAATTTATGCCGATTCTAATTCTGAACTTTTGATATGAACATGGGTCAGGTAGGATGGAGCACGGGGAAAGACCTACCCTCTCTAGCAAATCTAGTTCCTCTAGAGTTGGACTCCTCTGCCTAGGAGTCTGTCTAGGTAATTACCACCTTGTTACTTATTTCTGTCGCCAAATAGAAGTGCCTGCACTTCTGTGCTCCGGTCTAAAGAGTATAGAGTCAATATAATTACAGACTATTCAGCATTCTATCTTAGTCCTCAGAGGTCACAAAGTAATGACAAGTTGTGAGGCATTACACCCCAGAGGTAACAACGCATCTGTAGCATTCTTTGTTTGAAATCGGTTGCAGGTATTCAGACTGCAGTAGCCACTTACCATATGATAGACTATAAATTTGTTTAACAATTCAGTTTTATATTTAAAAAAAACTGAGTCTATGCCTTCTTGGCACCAAAAACAAAAATTCCGTGATTGCGGTTCAGAACATACTACAGTACATATACTTCTATCTCTCTCTAACTATTATAAAGTTATCTGTGATCTATTAAAATTCGAAGTCATAAGAAATTGTAAAGGCAAATTTAAAAGCCAAGCCTAAATTAAATAAAAAGTTTTGACTTGAACTGTGAAAAAGTAGTAGTAAATTAGTCTACAATTATAGACGTTATTAAAAAGTCACTTGCGGGGTCATACATATCTTTATCGTTTACCAGGCACATAAAGTTTGATATCAGTTTTTAGAAATGCTAGTTTCAAAAAGCTTAAAGATGAAATTAAAACCAAAAAGAAAATATTTTGATATTTTTAAACAAATAGCATAGAAAAGCAGATAAGTTAAAATACGTACAGTAAGTCATAACGGCAGGTTGGGCGTAACCGAGCGATTTGTAACGCTGCCTACGATGCCCAGCTGTGAGATGACAACGCGATATTCATTCGACCACCCAACTCTACACAAGAGCTATGCTCGTAGAACTCATCTCATCATCTTTAAAAAGCGCAAAACTATCGGATAAATATAGCGCTGATTAGTTAGATAGCAATATTATGATTATACATAATTAAATTTACTTATTATTATATATTTATACAGCTTGCCTTATGCATAAATAAAATATGTCAGAGGGACCTTATGAAGCGGTAGAAAGTAAAAAATGTAAAGTTCAATTTTTATGTTTTTACTTCGAAAATAAAGAATTTATTATATTTTATTTTTCCTAAAATTAACGTGTACACGTCAGACGTAACTTTTACTTCTATAATCGCAAACCTCTCTGGTAAGAATAGTGATAATGAAAAATCCTCCCAGCTTATTATTAGTTCGTCTAACCGTGGATTCTAACATTAAATAAGATATAACCTAAAATAATAATATGTAATAATATGTAAGTCAATTGTAATAAAAAAAATTCGGAACATAGCGCTAAAAAATGTTAAAAATATCACTGAAAATATATGCATATTTTGATATAAAAAACACATTTTTTTTTTCAATTTCATTACGATATATTAAATCAACGGCCCCAAAGTAGCAAACAAAATTAACTCGCGGAAGCTTACCGGGAGGCAAACAGAAATACCTCATTAGAACTATCCCTCATTTTGCAGGTGGGAAGGGGAGGATAAGCCCTGAAAAATGTCAACAATATTTCATTGAGACGACCCTCGGCCTGAGACGGGGGACCCAAAACGGATTAAACAACTTCGAATCTCATTTACAAATACGAATTTTACAACGGCGTGCAACGGAAAGTTAAACTATGTATGTATATTTTACGAGTATATTCATTTGATATAATATGTACTTTTGGGTCATAAATATTTATTTTTTAAGCTATATGCATACTTTTTACGTTTATTTTAAGTCATTTGTGATATATAATTTAAACAGTATATGGTATATGTATGTGCTGGTTGAATTATAAAATTTATATTTATTTTTCTTTTGTATTCTTATATCAACTTTTTTTTCTATCTCTGCATCTACTACATATTATATTGTATCGTCGTAGAAAATGATTTAGGCAATAAGTCCGCTATTATACCACGTGTATATATGAAGTTCTAAATAAATAAATATATCATAAACAATAATTTTAATAGCTACAAATATATGAATTATATAATAATTTCATTCTATTCTTATATTTATTATAACTCTCATTATTACTTATACAATATTATTTTATTACAATAATATGTTTTGTCTATTGTTGAGTGTATAACGTTACCATAGATATAATATGATATTGCTTTCCTTACATTTAGTTGACGTTTTCGTTATAATTGCAACATAGGTAACGTTAAAAAAAGTTCATTACTGTTACCGTTACAGCCCATTGAAAGTCCGCTGTTGAACATAGGCCACCCTCAGTAGATTGCCTCAAATGGTGATATTTGCCGTAGTTGACACACTTGGCAAGCGGATTAGCGACCTCAGTTTTTGTGAATAATTTGTTGTAGTGTTAGAAAGACGTTGCTGCCTACCTACCTCTAGGTTTATTTCGTGGAGTCCAGTAACTGGTTTTGCTGAGTTATGTTTGTTGTAATATTTACAAAATGAAAATAATTTATTTGTAATATTAAAACAATGTTTCATATCATTACTTTATTTTTTAATAAGAGTATTAATTTAAGCCGTATTATATCTGCAGCAGGAATGAGTAGCCAGGGAAGGACCACGCTCTCGCAAAATATCATCTTAAAATAGCAATATATTTTGTTACTTTGTTTTTGTGGTGATGGTAAAAATATTTTTATTGGTAAATTCATTCCATCTTTGATATCTGGGGCAACAACGCATTTGCATTTTGATTCTCAATCAAGGATATATGTAGGTGTCTATTGGCCACAGCATCCACTTTCCATCAGGTGGACTGTGTGCTCGTTTGTTACCGTTATGCTATTAATTATTTAATTTAGGATTTAAATTTAATATTAACTTTAGACACCTACATCTCGAATCCTCGACTAAGGATTAAAATTCAGATTCATTGTCACCACTGAGGACTAAGATGGGATACATCGTTTCCCGTGAAAAGGTGAGTGTATAAACCGGATTCACCCTCACAATACGAAACCCAGCAGCATTAAGCTACTATTTTACGCTGGTGTTCTGTGAGAACATAATCCTTCACCGGTCGAGAGAGCCCATTCGTTCTACAACCATAATATAGCTGCAGCATGGCTCTACTCGTATAAAAACATTAATTTCAAACAAATTTCAAATTGTTGTCCCATAATTTTCTACACCATCCACTGGTGGATTATGCGTGTTTTTCAGCTATAATTGTATTCAAAATTAATAAAATATACTGCGCACTTTAATTTGTCCCGCAGTGTACCTCATCTATTTCGCTGACTAACTTTGCATCTCTGAGTAACAAATTCCCATCGATCCTGTCGCTTGCACTTACGAGATTGTTTCGAATCGATTATTTGTTTTAAAGGTCTTACAATGTTACCAACGTTCAGGCTGTATTAAAATTTATAGCAGCATTAACCGAGTCCTTATAAAGTTTATATTTGCAAAATAATATACAAATACTGAAGATCTTTGACTTTTGACTTACTACATCATGTTCACTTTAATAATGCATAATATAAACCATGATTGCATTGGTGAAAGCACCTGAATACTGGATAGCGGGTTCTGGTTCTCATCATTAATTCTATGTAGGATTTCATAGAATCGGATATCGATTTTCGTAAGATGATGGTACAACTATCACGCTTACAAAAGACATAATATACGTATATTACTGACGAGTAAACGCTCTCGAAATGAGAGGAGGCCTGTGCCCAGCAGTGGGACGTATATAGGCTGTAACTTTACTTTAACTTTTACCGACGAGTAACAACGGCAAAGGTGTTAGATGTACTGCGATCGTCAATTTGCCTGCCAAGCGTGGAGATTAGGGCAAAAAAAAACTTTTAAGGGCTGAAGAAGAAAGAGGAGAAAAAAATACATAAAATATAATAAGCGTTGTTAATGGAGTTGGCGCGTACAATAATGGCAAAATAATTTTGTCATGCGCGGCCAACTTCTGACTGTATTTTTTTTATAGGAGAGGAGGCAAACGAGCATGCGGTTCACGGAAAGTCAACCTTTTCTGACTACGAATCCGTCTGGACAGGTTTAATACCACCATCAAGCAGGATATACCCATTATTACTGTTTGATTAGTAGGAGAGAGTATACTTGCAGGCTGTGAGGCATCTTATATTACTTTTAGTGCTTAGTTTTAAAAACTCATATGTAACCTTCTTTGTTTAAAGCTTGTTACAGGTGTCCACGGACTGAAGTATCCGCTCACTATCAGGTGGATTATAAGTACGTTTGTCACTTTAGTTCTACAAAAATAAAATAAGTTAACATAAAAAATACTCAAAAAGTTACATTTTTATTTGGAGTAAAAATACGGTGTTGCTAACGGCACAAGCAAACAGAAACGTTTGCCACGACGTCGTAGTCGGCTGAGACGATAATACGGAGCGCCACGTGCCGCCTGCGCGGAATCAATTTTTTAATAAACTCGACGCTACGGAAATATGTAGGAACCCCATACAACCTAAAAAAGGAATCGGGATACAATAAGTAACTGTTGGAGCGCCTGCATCTTTTTTCTGAGCAACGAATGCAACAGAAAGCAAATATCCATCATAGCCTATCAAAAATAAATGATTTTTGAAAGGCTATGATGAAAGGATGGGTGGATTAAGTCGAAGAACGTTCTGCTAGTAGTAACGTCAGTAAGTTACGATGATTTAAGTACAGGTCCCTGCAATATTTTACTGCCCTCCTTACTGTTGTAAGATTAATACAAACGTCTTTAACCAAGTTGTATAAGTTTGAAATTCCCTTATATACCCCCTTTTTTGTTCTTTATAATTTCAAAGTACACACCACCTTAACACACCTCTTTAATATGATATTAGACACAGAAATGGTACCAAAGCAATGGTGTACATCTGACATTATATTAATTTATAAAAAAGGAAACCCGTTAGATATCGGAAACTACAGACCCATAAGTCTACTGACAAGTATGTACAAGCTCTTTAAATCTATCATACTAAAACAAATTACAAGAGAAATAGACGCTTCTCAGGCAATAGAACAAGCAGGTTTCCGCTCAGGATTCAGCACAATTGACCAAATACAAACTGTATAACAACTAATAGAAAAATACAATGAATTTAATAAATCTCTATATATCGGCTTTATCGACTACAGCAAAGCTTTTGACAGTATCAACCATCGTTTCATCTGGAATGCATTGAAATATCAAATGTAAATGATAAATACATAAAAATCATAAAATATATATACTTAAATAGTACAAGTAGGGTTATACTTGAAAGGAGAGGTGACCAAATAAAAATAGAAAGAGGAGTCAGGCAAGGCGATCCTTTGTCACCGAAACTTTTCATTGCTGTGATGGAAAATATATTTAAAAATTTAAATTGGACAAAATATGGCATTAATATCAATGGGCGTCGTTTAAATCATCTTAGATTTGCAGATAACATAGTCATATTTGCTGAAACAGCTAAACAACTTAATGATATGCTATACTCACTAGACCAAGAAAGTTCAAAAATAGGTTTGGAAATGAATGTAAGCAAGACTTAGGCCCGTATTAATAAACGTTACTCAACGACGAAGTCAAGTGCGTAATCATTTGATACGCCCTCATTATGAAATCAGCATCTCAAGATCGTTGCTAATTAATAAACACATAAAAACAGTATCTCAAAACGCTGTACTTAGGAATACTATTCTGTGACTTGCACTCAAGTATACACACTTGAGAGTCGAGTTTCGTTTATTAATCAGTGTGGCACTCAGCTGATATCGTAAACCTAAACCGCATCTTGAAATATGTTTATTAATAAGATTATAACCTCAAGATTGTACTCAAGTGCGTGTACTTGAGTTGAGTAACGTTTATTAATACGGGCCTAAGATAATGACCAACAGTCTCAATGTACCCATCAACATGAAAGGAAATAATGTAGAATACGTAAAAAGCTACATTTACTTGAGGAAACAAATATACTTCATGAAAACTAACAACGAAGATGAAGTAGAAAGAAGAAAAAACATTTCATGGAGAAAGTTTTGGTCACTAAAAGAAATTCTAAGAAAAAAATACAGTATGAAAATAAAGAGTACTGTAATGGACACCTGCATCTTGCCTAGTCTACTATACGGCTGCCAAACGTGGACATATACAAACAAAGTGAAACTGAAAATAAATACAACACAGAGAGCAATGGAAAGGAGCATCTTAAATATAAATACAATACATAAAGTCAAAAACAATATAATAAGACAAAGAACAAAAATAACAGATGCACTCACGCAAGCTCTAACGTTAAAGTGGAAATGGGCAGGACACGTCTCACGATACCCAGATAATAGGTGGACAATACAAACCACACGATAGAAGGGACCGGTATCTGGCAAAAGGAAAGTTGGAAGACCACACAAACGGTGGGCTGATGACATAATACAGTATGCAGGAAATGACTGGATGAGTAAAAGTAAAAATTAAGAATTGTGGAAGCAGATGGAGGAGGCCTTTACTCAAAATGAGATCCATATCTCTGAAAATATACATAGTTAACCGTACAAACAATAACTAATGTAAAATAAGCTAATAATACTAACAATAAGTACTAAACAACATTGCATTCCAATGTAGAAAATGTAGAAATGTAGAAATTTAGGGATAAGGAATAAAGAGGCTTCATTATTATTATTTTATTATTAATTTCAATGTAAAACATCTCCATTACTCTCTTTTATTTACTTACCACCTTTCACAACTGCAGACGGCTCTTAGGCCCGTATTAATAATGGGGCGTATCAAATGATTACGCACTTGAGTTCGTCATTGAGTAACGTTTATTAATACGGGCCTTAGCCGACTTCAAAAAGGAGGAGCCTCTTAATTCGATTATATGTTTTTACGCGACATCTTCGTCAATTGTGAGCTTCAGAAGTGATCCTAATTTTGAGAAAAAATTACACTCCTAAGGACGGATTCGGCCACACTTGTATAAGTCTTATCCTGCGAATAAAATCACAAATTACTCTAGATTTATAACACTTTTGGTTTTACCAAATCTGTAAAAACCAGTTATCCCAGATTATTTTAATTGCATTTCAACAACTGTTTTCGTACGATTGAAAAAGTTGGATATTTTACAGTTGTGTTTTTAGAACGTTTCTTTCTTTCCTCAGACATTTTATTTATTTACAATTACCACAACACACAACTACTTGAAAATCTCACCTTACTAAGTGACAACTCGTGTCAATATTTCAATGTGAAAATTCAAAATTTACCATTAAAATTGATGTTCAACACTTTTCTGTTTTAAAATAAACATGATATGGCCACCCTACCAAGGAATCCCCCTAACCACATTTCTTTACTCGTGTGCCCTAACCAAAGCTGAGATATTGTTTACATTACTGGGCTATATCCTCGTCACAATGCGCCGCTCGGTAAAAGCAATCAAGATATAGTCAATCCCTAAACTATGACTGTAAATCCAGTCCGAAAAAAATACTAAAGATATCTATTTTTTTTTTAATGAGCCGTGGTAGTTCAGGATCAGGGGCAATACAGCCTATAAAAGTCCACATTTTTTTTACTATTTTGAATAGTTATCAAGAAGATGCTGATGCAAATAACCTGGTTTAGTTTCCTCTGTCACCTGTAGAACAGTAGGCTGATAAACAGTTTGTCGGCAGAAACTGGCCTCGTTTACATTATCTTTACGTAGTAGAGCCATGCTGCAACTATATTATAATTGTGGCACGAATGTGTCGGCTCGACGGGGAAGGACCACGCTCTCACAGAATACCAGCTTAATGCTGCTGTGTATGGTGAGTGTAGACATCCGAAGACCCTTTTTACTGGAAACGAGGCATTTCATCTTAGTTCTCAGGTGTGACAACGCATCTGCATTTTGATTCTTAATTGAGGATAAATGTCTATGGGCCACAGCATCCACTTACATCAGGTTGACTGTGTGCTCGTTTGTCATTCTTGTTCTATAAAACTTTAAATGTTATACATTTTTTTGATTATCACTTTTATTGGTTCCTTCAAATAAAGTTATTTGTTGCAGTTTTAAGTTTAACTACCACATGCTCAGCAGTGGAAAAACACGTATATAGGCTGTAAGTCGATGTTACGAAAGGAAACGCGCTAACAGTAAAAAAAATAATTTAAAAGAATAGGCGAATCACGTATAAAGCGATTCAGCGCATATTGCAGATTGGATCGGGAAACGATCACGAGATTTTACGCGAATTTCTTCGCTTGATGAGGTATTTTGCGATGAGCACAATGCCACCGATGCTCTGAAAAAGGCCCACACGGATTGGTAGGTAAAGTAAAGTAAAAAAAGTAAAGTTACAGCCTATATACGTCCCACTGCTGGGCACAGGCCTCCTCTCATTTCTGAGAGGGTTTTAGCGCAAGGAAATGTCCGCCGCGCTGCCCCAATGCGTGTTGGCGAACTTCACATGTCTTCGAAATATTTTTTTTTTTGATTTCTCAGACATGCAGGTTTCCTCACGATGTTTTCCTTCACCGCCGAGCACGTGGTAAATCAGCACTTAAAATTGCAATTAACAATTTCATTGGTGCCGGCGGGGATCGAACCCAGGTTGCTCGCGTACTGTGTTACTTACAGCGAGCGTTAACCATCTGAGCTACCACGGCTCTTTGATTTGTAGGTACCGTTACACAATTACTGAATTTAAAGCAGGCTTGTCTCGTCGTTTTTACGACATTATTATAGGTGATGAACCTAAGACTTATCAATGCGATCCAGAAACGCCTGTCAAAGTGAAACGAGCGAGAAGCGCAGAAAAGATTTTGATCTTTTTATACTTATTATAAGCCAGTGCTTGATTACACTACTACTTTTAATCGCTAGTTTTTTATCACTTTGACGTGGGGGTATCTGGACACAATTCTTTTACAAAATTGAAGTAGCATCAATGTCTACTTATAATGTACTACCAAATACTTGCCAGAAATGTTCACTACTGTGAACAACAAGCGACCGAACATAGGCTCCACAGACTCCTGCTTTACTATGACCGCGTACTCAGCACCCATAACGAGGGACTTCTGGGCAGCGCCGGATAAAAGACAAGTCCTGACTCACTCATCAACGCCCAGCCCAAACCCTTGGACCTAAAAAGCTGAAATTTTGCACAGAGTTTCCCTTTATGATGTATACAAGGAATAAGGAATGATATTTCGAAATTCAACCCCTAAAGGGGTAAAATGGTGGTTCAAAATTTGTATGGCGAAACAATATTAAATAGACATTTCGATTCGAAACTTCGTAGGAGTACTCCCAAAAATAAATAAGCAAATACATCTTTCGTGATTTTCCGAAAATCAACCCCTTAGGGGGTAAAATGGGGTAAATAAACCTAATAATCGGCATGGGTGTCGTTATATAGGTTTTTTGGGACGTTGATTGCGAAAATGGCAGTTATTTCGAAGTCTAAGACGGAAGACATGATATAAAATTAATTAAATTGTTTCCCAATACAAACTCTGAACTCCCGTTTCACCACTATGGGGTGACTATTCAATTCGAACCTTCGCCCGGATCCGTTGTGCTTGCTTTTGGGTCCACCTACCTTACAGACCTTATTTGGCACGGCGTGACTTCTTTGACGTGAAACGTCTTTAAAATCACACGAAACATACGAGTAACAGGTCAGAAAAGTGATCTGTAACGAAAAGGTCTATATCGTCTTGCCTTAATATTTTTTTTTATTTATTCTAAAAACGTTACCTCCACACTAGGATTTTCTCCTGTATCGCGGGGGCAGTTTACATACATAGATTTCACAAGGACAAACATCCAGACCCAGAATAATTATTTGTAGGCCATACAAATACTTGCGCCACGGAGCCGTCTTAATTACAAAACTGTTAGTCTTAAAGATTTAATTGAAGCGTCATTATTTAACCTGTATAATCAGCTTGCTGTTACGTCCTTGAGTTTTCATCAGGGCCGGGCGGGTTGGCAGGGAAGGGACAACAGATTTACCAAAACCGGCACTCTCTCTCCTTTGTAACATAGACATTTCACGTTAAACCAACACACACCTCGACACATCGGATTTTTTATTCCGTTATGTAGTTTGTATTGTAAAGGGTACCTTTACAATAATAGTTTTCATCACCGTAAGATGCGCTAGCAGCGTTTGAGCCGTATACGAGGTGTCTAAAGAATAGAATAGAATAATTTTATATTCAATATAGATTACAAGTAATTCTTATACATCATCCCTATGAACATAGGCCTCTCCCAAGGAATGCCACAAAGCACGGTCTTGAGCCACCTGCATCCATCGACTTCCTGCATGTCTTACCAGGTCGTCACTCCATCTAGTGGGGGGTCGCCCTACACTTCGCCTACCGGTACGAGGCTGCCACTCGAGAACCTTTTTTCCTCATCGGTTGACAGTTTTTCAAGCTATATGCCCGGCCCATTGCCACTTCAGCTTACTAATTCTTATTGAAAGTCATTTTTATCTTTTACCACTGGTTCAGAAAAATCATCTGTCCTGGAAAGAACCAGGTTGTACAAACAATTTACAAAACTTATTTAAGAAACAGTTTGGAAGCGACCACCTCATTTCCAATAGAGAGTTATTTGAATAGATTTAATAATATTTTTTAACAATAGAACTTTTTTTTTACTTTTTACAACTTTATGAGTGGTTATCTGAATACCAGCGACTAGAGATCTCATTATTAGTGTACGTGATGTTTTATCTTATATACATCAGCGAAATCTGGAAATTTTAAATGAATTAAAATAAAATGATGTCACAAACCGCTGTAGCCGCGGCACGATCGAGAAAGACGCCGTAAATCTATCTGTCGATAGGGATGTTCTTAAACTATAGGTTAAAATTATCGATAAATTAATTTACAATACATAGGTACATTATTTTAATACATATTACTGAACATCACTGGATTTTAATGTAACAGCACTAACGCTACAAATTGCAATCAAGCACTTATCACTGATTCAAAGATGATAATAATAGAGAGATTCAGTAAGCGACGTGAGAAAATTCATCACTCCATTTGTACCTAGGATGTCATAATTTAGATTTTAGATTATATGATTTTTATTAAGTCATTTTTAGATTATGGAAAATACCAGAAAAATCTCATATCTTTCAATAGGGCAGTGTCTTACTTAGTACTTACGCCGGACTTAAAGCACCACCCGAAATCACTAAATTGCCTGCCAAATGTCCAATACGCTAAGTCAAATACTCCTGAAAATAAGAGAGGCCAAGTCCAGCAGTGGCCATGTTGTATCTCCTTTAAGAAAACTCCCTGATTTTTTTTTTTTAATTGAAAAGAAAAATATTCATTTAAAATTTAAGATTGTAGATCGGCAGTAGTATTCCCAGTACGAGAATACATATAGCCGTAAGTCAGGTGCTCAACGTGGTTAAACTAGTGATTTATATACCTAATCTTGAGTTTGGTCAGTAACCCTTGCTGCAGATACAAAATGTATCCCCTTAGTCACAACTGACTACTCAAAGAATTAATAAAGACAATAAGTGTTACATCTTCCAAATAATCTGGATCTGTAAATTTGACAAACTGTAAAGCAAAATTTAGAATTTAACGTAAAGGTGATATAAGATCTAAGTTAAAATTTACATGCCTTCAAAATGCAAATGTTTTGATTTTCAAGTTAAATCTAACTTATCTTTTTTCAATTATCTTTCAAAAGCTTTGAAGTTATCATAGCGTCATAAGAGTACGCACTTTGCCAGGATTACATTTACGTATAAAAATTTACTTGGAACTATAATTTGATCGATAATGCTTCTGCATCAATCCAACCAAAAATCTAGATTTCACATCGCATTTTAACCAACCAAACCACCTATAAAAATACTCTAAAACTGATTTTAATAAATAACTCGGAGTATATATAAAAAATAACAATAATATGTAATATTATATCAATTCATTATAACACATCGATGAAAATATACACATCACTAAAACGATCTCGATGTACATCGCCATTAATCTGAAGATGCAGGATGTATTCCAGATACCACTTTGCATTTTATTTGTTTCGGAGGCAAAGCCCCGCGGGGAACTGCACAGTCACGAACTTTGTACCAGCTACCAGTTAGCTGCCAACATCTGAACATGGTTAGTGGGTGTTACCGAGTACTACTACATACTTACAATTTTTCCCTACCATATTTTAGTCCTTAGTTTAAAAATAAATATATAGATAGCTATAACAATTGAATGCACTCTGTATGAAATAATTACCATAGAAAGTCCATATTTTTTCCAGACCAGATTTTATTAATAACATTAATAACATAAACATTAATTCGCCCCATCTTCCGTCGGTTTCTTTCCCTTTCTCCCTAACCCTCGGCCGTTTGGTCTCCCCTGCCAATGGCTTCCATCTGGTTGGGTTGTTATTTATTTATTTTCAAGATATATTTTATTTTATCATTTTTATATACATTTATACATCCCAACCAGATGAAAATACTATATAAATACTCCAAATAAATATTAAAAAACTTATCAGAATATAATTGTAGAGAAATTGATTTTACAATTAAATTTATTAAACAACCACAATTAAATTTAAGAATTTTTTTATCTCTAAGGAATTATTATATTTTTACAAAGATTGGTCGTTAATAAAATTAATTACTTAATCATTAAATAATCGTATAGTGGCGATGTAAGAATATCCACTACCCCATATCGTTTCGGGGGTGTCGTTAGGGCGACAGAGAAACTGAAACAGAAGATGGGCAGCAGCATCTTCTCGATAACAACTCAAAATTGCAAAATCCTCCATATGAGGCAATCTGTAGCAGGTGGAAGGAAAAGCGGAGATCTCCCGCCGGGCAAGGTGTGCTGCCTGGGGAGCGGCCTACGCTCCGAGTGGTAGTTCGGAGCTATTGTATATATACTGTTTTTAATTCGGAACTTTGATAGCACGATTTAGGCTTCGATGTATTTCGCTTGTGGCGGGACGACAGCGCAGCCACATCACCCCCCTGCTCAGACCGGAGGTCGATAGTGCAGTCTAGATGTTGACGAATGTGCAAGTGCCAGGGAATTGCCTTGTAGTCTGCGGTGAGTCGAGAACAAGGCAAGTAATCTGCGAGAGTGCCGTGAAGCAGAGGCGAGCAGTAAGGGTCAGAGCCGTGCCGAACACTGTAGCGCAGAGAGTAGCTTGAAGGAACAGGAAGCATTATTATAGTGCTGCGATGAACCTTTTTGTAAAGCTAGATGGCTTGCAGGATGTAACGACTGAATATTTGCTCGGGAGCGAATGAATGGGGTGTACTTGAGAACGATGACGAGGATTTGAAGTTGTAGTTTCCGAAGGTTGTTGGTTGCGTGTTCATATCACGTCAGGGGAGATCTCCCGCCGGGCAAGGTGTGCTGCCCGGGGAGCGGCCAACGCTCCGAGTGGTAGTTCGGAGCTATTGTATATATACTGTTTTTAATTCGGAACTTTGATAGCGCGATTTAGGCTTCGATGTATTTCGCTTGTGACACGGCGACAGCGCCGCCACAAATCTATAGGGGAGTTCATTCATCAATATTTTCAATATAATATGTGCAGCTTAAACGCAATTCACCATGTAGTGGCGGTGTGATAATATTCACTACCCACTATCGTCCCTACAAGAGACGACAAAGGAATAAAACAACAGATGGGCACCAGTGTCTTCCTAATAATCACTAAAAAAATAACAAAACTGCGGTTACCGACCCGCTTGCCAAGCGTGGCAACTTCCAGGTATATATAATGTACTCTGTGGTGGCAAGTATCGCAAATATCACCCCTATGAGGCACTCTATGGAGGAGGCTTATGTTCAGCAGTGGATACTTTTATGGATTTTCACGGTAACGGTAAACACGACTTAAACTATGCTCGCAATTACAATTATGATTATTCACGATTTATTTACCTACTTGATTCAGCGATACCTATGCAGGAATTATCATACTAAGTCTATGAAGAATTATTTCCACGTATTTCCGCCATTTTGAGTGTTGCCAAAGTAGATACTCAAATTATCCCCATTACGGACTCAAAATGTACCAGTCGGTGTTCTACAAAATTTACATAGATCCGCGTAATCTGACCCAGTGTTATCTTCGGCTTATTAAACGAGGAAGTTCTTGACTGTTATAATTATAGCAATCTCTGATGCCATTTTTAATTGTCCTTGTGATTTACTGAGCGCTTGTAACGTCAAAGCTTTACTCTGTGGTCAAAGTAAAGGGAACTACGCTTATAAATCTTATTTGCCTTCATTTAACTTTAAAACAGCTTAACATCAAGACATTTTAATTTTAAAGGGTAGGCACAAAAGATAAATATAAAGGCAAAATGACGTTATCGTGAAAAGTAATTATTACAATTTCACAACAGTCTACAGTCTCGCGTCTGACTTTAAGCGAGTAGCACGCGTTCACGCGCATTTCTAAGTGTTTACGTATAGATTGCTGTTCATCGTTTACTCACGCGTGTAGGTAGGGCCGCGCGGCCTGCTTCCGCGCAGGCTTACTCGGTAGTACTTGCGAGTATAAGCGAAAATGACGGACGAAAATGAAGAATTTAACAATAATATTATATATAACGAAGACGATATTACAGAATTAGAAGTGGAAGAGCGGGATAGTATTGATATAAATACGCCTAGAATTATAAAAAGAATCAGAGAAACGGAGGAGAGTGATGAGGAGTGGAGGGTTGTGAAGGGAAAGGGGAAGAAAAACGACTGCTCGAAGATGAGAACTTACGTGGAGAAACGGATATCGAGGTATATATTACATGCATTGAAAAGCTGCCCAAGCAATTTGCTTTGGCATGGTTATTCAAAGAAAACGGAATTACTGATATAATTAGAGTAAAATATTTAAATCCTTTTAAAGTAAGGTTGCAATTTCCGAACGAGGAAAGCGTTAAGAAATTAAGTACCTGTGCGATATTTATTTCTATGGGATGGAGAATTCAAAAGGCAATGGAGGTTAACTACTCTTATGGAATTATAAGAGACGTGGAGTTAGAAATATCAGAAGAAGTTATGAAAAATATATCTTGCTCAGATTCTACAGAATTAATATCCGTAAAAAGGCTTAAGCGACGAAGTAACACGAAACAAGAAGGTTGGTGTCCAAGTGAAACCATACGGCTTTGTTTCAAAGGGTCTTCCCTACCTTCATACGTATATATTATATTTTTGATATGAAAATAATTGTTCAGCCTTATGTTTATCCTGTTATACAATGCTCACAATGTTGGATGTTGGGGCACATTCGCAAGTTATGCCCATTCAAGAAAACGATCTGCCCCAAGTGTGGGGGAGAACACGAGAATTGTGATACTAAAACATTCAAATGTGTCAATTGTTCTGGTGCTCACATGGCTTTAGCTAGGACTTGCCCTGCTTATCTTAAAGAAACGAAGCGTGAACTTATGGCCGAGTTCAATTGCACATACAGGAGGGCTTTAACAATCTATGTTGCGCCAACACCACATTGAGAAATGGACGTAAAACTTACAGGAAATAATAACATCCAGCAGGAGATGTATAATTATAACACACCAAGAGGAAAGCGGCTACAACCCAGAATGTTCCTACTTTTGCTGAAGTGACAGCCAATGTTATAATGCATAACGAAGTTAATATTAGTCAATGTGAAAGTAATGTATCGTCGTCCCGCCGACGCTAAACAAAAAAGAAGAAAAGAAATACAGAGCGTGACACGTCATTACGAAGTAATAGATTTGAACCTAATATAGTGAGGAAAATAACAACGAATCTTCTGGTAAAATATATTTTAGTGAGCTACTTATGAGGTTAAAGGAAGTAATATTTTTTAATAATTTTAGTTTGCAAGAGAAAGTTTACAAAGTGATAAAATTAGGTGTTGAGTGGTTAATTTTGGTAACTGTGGGCAATATTTCGGAATAGCCAATGTTGAAAACTGTTTTAAACTTATTTAATGGATAAAACCTTAACTGTAATACAGTAAATCTTAATATCTTACAGTGGAATGCTCAAAGTGTTAAGCCTAAGCTAATGTCCTTAGAGCCTTTGTTAACTCAGGAAAAAATACATATCGTAGGCTTAAGCGAAACTGGGTTAAACTTAAACTCTGAAACTTATATTAAAATTAAAGATTATAATATTTACCGTAATGATAGCGATGACTCTTATGGGGGTGTTGCTGTGTTAGCACACAAATCTATTAAAACGGTTAGGGGACATTTGCAATTAAGTAATGATGGCATAGAAGCTATATGCGTAAAAAAATTTAATTGTCAGGATTTAGAAAATATTGTTTCTATCTATTGTCCATCGTCGGTTCGCACCTGCCAAAGATATTGGGATCAATTATTTTCAACGTTTAGTTGTAAAACCGTAATCATTGGGGATTTCAACGCTCATCACTCAAGCTGGTCGTACAAGACTGATAACAGAGGTTCACAAATATTTGATGCTCTTTTAGATGCTAACTTTGCTGTAATAAATAATGGAGAAAGCACTGAATTAGAGTTGTGAATGGATAATTATTAATATAATTATTAGTATCATTATTATTTTATTATTTTAAATATTTTTGTCTAATGTCAGATGATGAATCGTTTTATTCTACTTGCAACAGTTCCTCTTCCCTTTCATTTGCTGATGCTTCGGATGAGTCTGCTACGCTACGTACAATAATATATGAAGAATCTCAAAAATTGTTAAACTGTTTTCACATTTGCCATTTAAATGCACAAAGTATTCCTCAACATCATACGGAGGTCATGGATACTTTCTCTTCTAGTGCAGTTCATGCTATACTCATATCGGAAAGCTGGCTTAAGCCTGAACTCTAGTCCACGTCTTATAGTCTTCCAGGTTATATTTTACTCCGTAACGACCGCACTGGTAAAAGGGGCGGAGGTGTCGCTATATTTCTGCGTAGTGATATACCTTATAAAATATTAAACACGTCTCCTTCTCTATATTCCGGTTCAATGGAATACATTTTTGTCGAAGTTAATGTCAAGAGTGTTAAAGTTTTTCTTGGAGTTGTCTACTGTCCACCTCAAGTGGACTACTTCTCCGATTTGGAAGAAAATTTGTTCTCTGCCTACACACATCACATTATCATGGGAGACTTAAACACTGACCTATTAGGGTTTCTCTCAAATCTTGCAAACTGAGGTCGATCATGATGTCGCATAATTTCACTGTTTTGTCTCTAAATGCAACGTATCACAACTTCTACTCTGCTGACACCTGGATCGACCTTATAGTCATCTCCTTCGTTGAACACGTTGTCAATTATAGACAATTCCCTGCTTCTGGATTTTCACGGCATGACCTGCTTGCCCTGTCATTCTACAACTACTGCTCTTTTCAAGGTGACGGAAGATATCTGAGAGGGGATGAAAAATCAAAACTACCGTCCTCATCTTAATTGATTTTTCTAACGCATTTAATTCTGTTGATCATGATATCTTGTTAGCTCTTCTTTCTCATTTGAATATCTCGTCTTCTGCTCAGGAATGGTTTTCATCATATCTTCGAGGGCGCCAACACGCCGTGCGCACTGGACATATATTATCTGACTGGTGTGATGTGTCTACTGGCGGGACGCCAGTAGACACATCACACCAGTCAAATAAAGTATAGTCAAGGCGGTATAGTCTCTCCTCTTCTGTTTTCAATTTTTATCAATCTCATCACATTAAATCTCAAGTGCTCTTCCCATCTGTATGCCGATGATCTGCAGTTATATGTGCAAGTGGAACCCTCAAATATCTTTAATGCTATCTCATTATTAAATGATGACTTGAAATATATCTCCGAATGGTCCACTGTGTATGGCATAAACGTGAACCCATCTAAATGCCAAACCATAATCTTAGGTAGCCCACGATTATTATCGAAACTAGATATTCCCACCCTACCATCAATTATGTTTAAAATAATGTCATACCATTCTCTCCCCATGTAAAGAACCTTGGTCTGTATGTTGATGGTTGCTTAACATGGAACAAACATATACAGGAGGTGAGTCGCATAACAACTGAAACTTTGCGATCTCTATATCGATTAAAAAATTCCCGCCAATACTAAGATTTTACTTGTCCAGTCACTTATTCTACCGATTATTGATTATGTCGATGAGTGTTGCTCAGATCTGTCTCAACATCACCTTAATACATTGGATCGTCTACTTAACAACTGCATCAGATACATTTATGGTCTTCGTAAATACGACCATGTATCTTCTTTTCGTGCTCAGCTAAATTGCCTGCCTATCCGTCAGCGCAGATATGTTAGAATACTCTGCACCCTTTTCACAATTATATATATCTGAAATCCAAATTTCAATAAATGGGAGATTCTCATAATCGTTCTCTCCGTTCTTCGGCTAATCTTAAGTTGCTCACTCCTTTACACCGTACTGGTTATTTATCTCACTCTTTCGCCCTCACGGCCATCAGACTCAGGAACGACATACCTCTTAACATTAAAAAAGCTCCCAACAAGTTTGCTTTTAAAAATCAAGTCCGAAAGCATGTGAAAAAATCGTTGCAAGTTTGAACTAACACAACTCTTATTTTTATTTACTTAATTATGTATATTTGATATTTGTTCTGACATAGATAATATTTATATATATTGTGTATATAATATGTACTGTATTGTGTGTACTTAAGTATATATGTGTATGTATGTGTGTATATATGTATATACATTTTTTAGCTCTTTCTATTTTGATTATTGCTGCACCGCCTCTTGTTTGTCTATCTCTGTTTAACAACTTTGTGCATGAAAGCTTAAATAAATAAATGGAGTCTTACAAGCGTCATCTCCTGATTTATCGCTCATTACGTCTGATATCGTTCACAAATTTAATTGGAGGGTACTTCGAGAGACTTTAGATAGTGATCATCTTATGATTAAAATATCAGCTTTATGTCAAAAGCGATTAGAGTATGATCCTAAAAGAAATTTTAAAAAAGCAAATTGGGACGGATACATGAATACTCTTGAAAAACTTTTTCACCATTTCCCAATACATACAACTGACCTTCAAAAATGTTACAATATATTTTTAGAATATTTGAATTTAGCAGCTGACATTCATATCCCTCTTATTAAAATAAATCAAAACGCAGTCTAAATTTATACCTAAGCCTTACTGGGACGTAGAATTATCGAAGTCGGTAGCTATTCGTAGAAAAGCACTGGCCAGGTTTAGACGTAACTCAACACCTCAGAATTTAGCTATACTCCAAGACAAAATTAGAGACACACAGACGTTAATTCGTCAGGCTAAATTACGTAATTGGGAGAGGTTCTGTGATTCGGTAAATGAAAAACAACTATTAGGGATATGTGGCAAAAGATGAGATGGATGAAAGGTTTTAGATCACATAATACCCACCATATAGATAGAGAAAAAGCGGAAATACTTCTTCGCAGTCTAACGCCAGATTTTGCTTCACCAGAACAGGCTAGTTTTAGTTCTAGCAACATGCTACTAGAGGAAGAGGTCTCAATTCTAGAGCTAGATACATGTATTAAATTAAAAGATACATCTGGATGCGATGGCATAGCATATTCAATGTTGAAACACCTTCCATTTAATGGCAAATGCATTTTAATCAAGCTGTATAATGCTTTCCTCAAAAACAGTTTCGTACCAACACAATGGAGAGACATTGGTATTATAGCGATCCCAAAGCCAGGAAGAGACATTAATGATGTATCGTCCTTGCGCCCGTTATCACTTATGTCTTGCTTATGCAAAATCTTTCATTTAATTATTAATGGGAGACTAGAGTGGTTTCTGAAAAAAAACAGTCTTTTCTTCTAATACGATCGACGATACGACGGTTTTAGGAGAACCCGATCCTGCTTAGATAGAGTCTTAGTAGTTTGGTATCAAGGATACAAATCGGTTTTTCAGAGAATCAGTCCACGATAGGATACTTCTTAGATTTAGACAAAGCGTATAATAATGTTGACATAAATGCATTACTGCACACCTTAGATCAACTTAATGTAGGAACGAAAATTTGTCAATATCTTAGTAGTTTCCTTAACGAACGACATCTTAAAATATATGTGGATAACGTGTGTATAAGTAGATTTACAGGGCGAGGTCCAGCCCAAGAAGATCCGTTATCACCTCTTTTGTTTAATGTAGCTACTCTTTATATATGTAAAAGCGTGACGAACGTTTATATCTCTCAATATGCGGATGGTTTTGTTATATATAAGAATTGCGATAGTATCAGTAACGGAGTTATTGATATACAGTTAGCTCTAAATACTCTTAATAGTTTATTTTTTAAGTTAGGACTAGAAACATCTTCATCAAAAAGTAAAGTATGCATATTTAAGAATGGATGCGTAAGAGAACATATAAATATAACGGTTAACAAAAGAAGCCTTAAAATCGTTGAAAGCATTAAATATTTAGGGTTATGGTTAGATCGATCTCTTCGATGGGCCAAGCACATAAACGAAATAAAAGAGAAAGCCCTTAAGTTTGTAAATATTTTAAAAGTTTTAATAGGGCCAGGGTGGGGAGTACATCCAGTTCAGTTGCGTCGCTTATATATAGCTATTATACGTAGTAGATTGGATTATGCTAGCTTTTTATTTGATAATAGCCATAAAACACATTTAACAAAACTAGATATAATACAAAATCAGTGTATGCGGATAATTGGTGGGTTTGTCAAGAGCACTCCTATCCATGTAATGGAATCGGAACTGCTTTTACAGCCATTGTTTATTCGAAGAAGATATTTAGCAGGTAAATTTTGGTTAAAGTTGATGAAAATATTATTACACATTTAATGTGTATCCTTGATGAACTTAAAGAAAGCTTCTATTGGCGACGTAGGAAAACCCGCTGCTAATTACAATCCATAGATTATTTAAAGAAACTCGTATGTTTTCAAGTCCTCACTTAGAAATGTTTTCACTCTATTCGTGGATTAGCAAGTTGGATTTATCAGATTCTATAATCCCTCAAATAGAATTTGTAAATGCGCCTAAACATAAATACAATCCCCTTTACCTACGAACTTTGTCATAAACATTTAACTAAAAACTTTCCAAATTACTACAAAATATATACTGATGGCTCTAAGGATAAAGAAGGAAAGGGTGCTGCATTTTTAGACATTCAAACCAAAGAATACGTTAAGCTCTGCTTATGTAAGGAAATTTCAGTTATGCATGCGGAACTCATTGCAATTGCGGAAGCCTTATCTTATGTCAAGTCACTTAATTATGATAAATTGTTGATATTAACAGATTCTCGCAGTGCCCTCCAACATTTAAAAAGATGTACTTTACTGTCTCGCGGTTTTCCATTGGCTTACGACATATTAAGTAATATTTTAACATTAAAATCAAACCATAAAAGGATAGTCTTACAATGGGTGCCTTCCCATATTGGTTTAGAGGGAAATGAGGCGGTAGACGTTCTTGCTAAAGAGGCGATAAGTGATGGGGAGAATTTCGATTGTGTTCCTTATTTCTCTGAACTCTTATCTAAAGTCCGAGAAAACTGTACAGAAAAGTGGTCCGAATACTTTGATGAAAGGTCACTGTCAAAAGGTATTTGGTACAAGACGATACAACCGCATCTTTCCCGCTTCCTTTGGTTTAAAGGATGTAATATGCGAAGGCAAGAAATTATTACAGCAATGAGGCTTCGTTCTGGACATATTCCATTAAACAAATTTGTGTTTATGATGAGAAAAGTGAATTCACCAAATTGTGTCAAATGTGGAGTTCTGGAAGATACTATTCATATTATGATGGAATGTGAACGGAATGAAGCATATAAAAAACTATTAGGTTTTGACAAATATAGTGTTGGATTGTATAATAGTATCTTAGCTTTCCATTGTCGGATAAGGCTAGAAAACTTTATAAACTAGTATTGTTAGGTATTAAGAACAGATAATTTATGTTAATTATTGTTTACGTGAATTTATCATTGTCTGATTATGTGTATTTGATTGTGTACCTATGAGGGTGACATGATCTAATGGATCAAACCCTCTATAATCAATAAAGATTTAAAAAAAACAACAGTCTAAAACAGAATTACAACCCACGGAATATCAAATACCTGCAAGCGCAGCTAGGCAATTCGAATGATAGTTTACTCTGCTGGAATGCTGATCAGCGATCAGTGTCTTAGCACGAACAGATCCTACATTTAAATTTAAGCAAATGATTTATTTTATTTTTACCACGTTTTTTTAATTAGAGCACCTAATTTTTAAACTTGGCACCTAATTAGCACCTAAAAAGCCCCTAATTTTGGCATTTTCCAAATGCAAATTCCTGACTTTGCGTTGCTGGCGAGACACAACTGTTTTTTTTATAATATTCTTGCATTGTCATCCGTATTTGAGCTATATTCAAAATTTCAAGTTTCCAGCTCACCGGGAAGTAAGTTTAAAATCAATTACTAAATTCCACCCGGAACGATAGACAGACAGACAAACAAGAAAATGACTTGCATTAACTTGACTTAAATTGCATTTTTACCGAAACGTGAAAGAGGATACCCATTAAAAAAAATCTACTTTCGAAAAATAGTTTAAATAGCGTTTAAGCTAAATGTTTGTTTATTTATTCTTTTATGCATTCCCTATTGCAAAGTATAAAAGATAACGATAATTATTTCACGTTAGTATAGGGCCATTAACAGGTCGAAATGGCTTAAATCTAGTTTAATTTTTAAGAACTTTTAAGACTTTGCTTCTCTCATTGTTGAGATATCCAACTAGCTGTTGAAATATCTTTCTGTTCCTGGCCTGCGTATGTTGCTTCCAGTTACCAAAATACCGACAATCGATCACCGATTGTCTTCGATAGTCATGCCGACTCCGTCCATTTTCCAGCATTGTTGTGGCAATTCTGTTACTTCAGGTGTGACTGACTTAATTTGATTTTGTATTTTGAAAAATATAGACCAGGAATTAATGTTTTTATATCAATTTTTGTGACAGAATAGATAGTACATATATTACAATAAGTTTAATAGAATACTTATCGCATTTATAAAATATTGTTACGAGCTTGGGGTTCGAGACAATTTAAAACTGCCGAGTGAATTACCAAAATTGACACTTTAATTACAACTTTAAACCACACTAATAACAAAACACAATTTTACTACAGATCGCTTAAGTTCGCAGTTGTATCGCTTCGAAGTCTTCGCTTGTATCGCCAATTCAATACTGCCTCGGTCGTGGTCTATACCGGCCTTATATAGCGCCTCAGATACTTTCCAGAACCGTCTACTGTAGAAACATCTAGAATGTTCGAGTACATATCGTACTCGAACATATCGGTCCCGAAGTTTCTAGAAGGATATTGACTCTCCTAGTTCTGCTACTCGATACTAGAGGGCGCCAGTGGTAACTAGTGTTGTCATGTGCAAGACATTAATAGTGGCGCGCAACACTGCCCCCTCCTAAGACATGCTCGTCCCGAGCATTATTGGCCCCATAATAACGCGCCAGTCGATCCACATGGACGATCTTAGGAGTACCTCTTGCACCTTTCTGTATCCGGTAGGTTACGTCATTGATCCTTGTCACAATCCGGTACGGTCCGTCCCATTTAGCTTGAAGCTTAGGAGATTTCCCTTTGCTGCGAACTGGATTGTGTAACCACACTAGTGAACCTTCGTCAAACCCTTTGTTGTTCATTTTGCGGTCATACCGTGTTTTCATCTTTTCAGACGTTTGTTGTCCTGATTGTCTGACGTGCTCATAAATGTCATTCATTTTGTTCCGCAAGTCATTTGCATAATCGGTTATACTGCGTGGGGCATCAGGTGGTATTCCGGTGATCAGGTCTGCAGGCAGCCGTAATTCTCTCCAAAATTTGCTAAAGCTGGTGTCACTGATGTACTTTCGTGAACAGCGCTTCGATATGACAACAAAACGGTTGTATGTGCCTGTCCCAGTCTCGTTGCCGTTTTTCCACAACTTTGCTAGGTACCTCTCCAATGTCTGATTAAATCGTTCTACCATTCCATCAGATTGTGGGTGGTAAGAAGTTGTTCTTGTTTTATGAGTACCCATAACTCGGCAAGTTTCCTGGAATATTTGAGACTCAAAATTCCTTCCTTGATCGCTGTGAATCTCTAAAGGTACCCAAAACGACAGAAGACTTCATGAACTAGTTTATCTGCAACTGTTGAAGCTTCTTGATTTGGAATGGCGAAGACTTCTGGCCACTTAGTGAAGTAATCCATCACAACCATGAAATACTTGTTACCACTTTCACTTTCCGAAAACGGCCCCGCAACGTCAATGGCTATCCTCTTCCATGGTGCACCAACATTGTACAATTTCAATGCACCTCTACTACGAGTTTGAGGTCCCTTTACAGCCGCACAACTTGTACATTTGCGACACCAGTCCTCGACATCGTTACGACAGTGGACCCAGTAAAACCGTTCTCGGATCTTCAGTAGAGTTCGTTTAACTCCCAGGTGACCTCCTGAACAACCATTATGGTACAGCTGTAGAACATCCGGTACTTTAGCTTTAGGGACAACCATTTGCAAATGACAACTGTCTCCCCGGCCATTTTCCCATTTACGGCACAGGACTCCATCCTGAATCAGCAAGCTGTGCCATTGGGCCCAATAGCTTTCCGTGGTCGAACTCATCGCTGAGACGTCGCTCCACTTCGGCTTAGGAGCACTGGCCTTCATCCATTCCAGAATCGGCTTGATGTCTGAATCTTCCTGCTGTGCATGTTGTAGGCTGTCCTTCCACTCATTGCTGAGCTGGTCTGTCCTGAGCATCCTCACAGATACCACTTCCTTACCCTCTTGCCTAGTACAATGCTTGCAATCTTCAGGGCAGGTCTTCTTGACAATGCATCTGCATTGCCATGAGATTTCCCTGCGATGTTCGATCACAAAGTCGTATTCCTGCAGTAGTTCAATCCATCTCGCAACTTGTCCTTCTGGATTTTTGAACTGCAATAGCCATTTCAGTGCAGCATGGTCAGTTCGTAAGTGAAATTTCCGCCCCAGAAGATATTTGCTAAAATGCTGCAACGACTTTACCACAGCAAGCAATTCTCGCCTTGTGACACAATAGTTCCTTTCCGGCTTTGACAACGACTTGCTGAAGTATGCTATCACAACCTCTTGATCACCATTCCTTTGAGACAACACACCGCCAAGTCCTATATCACTTGCGTCTGTGTCAACTATAAATTCCTTGCCCGCATCAGGGTACCCTAAAATAGGTGTTTTGCACAGACGGTCCTTGAGCTCCTGGAATGCGATATCGCAACTTTCATCCCAGCAGAAATGTCGCTTCTCCTCGGTTAGCTTGTGCAGAGGTTTGGCTATATCTGCAAAGTTCTTCACAAATCGCCGATAATAGAGCACAATCCCAAAAATGCTCTAACCTGCGTCTTGTCTTTTGGGACCGGCCAATCCTTGACAGCGGCAATTTTCTCCGGATCCGTGCGGATACCTTCTTCCGACACTACATACCCCAAAAAGCTAACTTGCCGTTTGAATAGTGAACATTTCTTCGGACTCAACTTGAGGTTGGCACTCTGAATCTTCATGAGCACGCGTTCCAGGTTTACGATGATGATGTCATCCAAGTAGACCAGACAGGCATCGCCAATTAACCCGGTAAGTACAAGCTCCATCAACCTTTCAAACGTTGCTGGAGCATTGCACAATCCAAACGGCATAACTTTAAATTGCCACAGACCCTTTCCTGTCGAGAATGCAGTTTTCTCCTTGTCCTTAGGGTCAATTTCAACCTGCCAGTAGCCACTTTTCAGGTCCAGTGTGCTAAACCACTTTACGCCTGTAAGCATGTCCAGCGTGTCATCAATTCTTGGCAAGGATAGCTGTCCTTCTTTGTAACGTCGTTCAGACGGCGGTAGTCAACACAAAACCGCATGCTGCCATCCTTCTTCTTTACCAGCACCACAGGTGAACACCATGGACTAGATGAAGGTTCAATAACACCATCCTTCACCATTCCCTCAATCATGGTTTCCACTTCCTTTCACGTGCTACCGGCAATCTTCTTGGGCGCTGATGGATAGGCAATTCTTCTCCTGTGTTTATTTTGTGTTGAACTAAGCCAGTCTTTCCTATGTCAGCATCGTTTGACGAGAAAACATCGGCGTACTTGAGTAACAACTTCTTCGCCTTGACCACTTCATTCGGGAGAGAACGCTGCGACAGTCTTCTAAAAGTGTGGTCACCCTCGTTTGTGCATCCTTGCTGGGGTCCCAGTCGATGGATATTGGCACCTACGCAACCAATCCACTTCCTCAAGTACCAACCAGTGTGCCTTTTCCATAATCTGTTCCTGATCACAAAGGTTCAGCACACGTACTCTTGAGATGTCGGTGGTTCTGACCAAGGTTCGAGCCACTTTCCACGGAAGGTCATTGTCCACCCTTTCCACGAGTACACAACGATGAGATTGCCCAGGATTCCGAGGAAGACTAACCGGCACAATCGTTTCCGATCTCGGCGGCAGAACAATCTTCTTAAGGCTGTACACATTCCCCGGTATCGCCCTTCCACGAAAAGTTCCTCATGTCCACATTTCAAAACACCTTGCTTAACATCGATCTCACAACAATTCTTCCTCATGAAGTCTAGGCCCAGGATGCAGTCGTCCATTATATCAGCCACGATGACATTATGCAGGTAGATCATGTTGCCTAGCTTCAACTCCATCTCCTTCTCTCACGGACGGGTATGCGCTGACCGGTGGCTGTTACCAAATTAATGCGCTCTCGGTTGTATGCGGAGTCCCCAAGGAACTGACTTATAAGTTGGGAACTGACAACCGTGCGAGAGGCTCCAGTGTCTATGGTCAGTTTACACGGCGTTCCGTTGACCTCGCCTTTGATGATTAGGCTGTTCCCATCATGGGTTTGTGAGATCGAAACTTTGGGGCTCTTTAACATCAGCCAGCACCCGCCCCACAGTCCTGGCTTTTACTCGTTTCCTGTTGCTGCTGGGCGGTGCTGTTAGCCGCACTACCCTCTCGAGATCGATCACCCTTTCTACAGTTCGCTTAGGCAGCTGGATCGAAGATGGCCCTTTCCCCACAGCCGGCACCTAGGGCTGTATCCTTTATTGCAGTCGCGAACCGCAGCTGCTGCAACCTCCTGACGCGATGGGATCGATGATCCTGCCGTACGGCTTCCACCTCCAGTGCATGGGCTAACGCGTCCTGGCGTCTCTGCCCGAGCCTCACAGCAGCTCTGACTTCAAGGTCGCGGATGCCGTCGATGAATGTCTGCACCAGGTTCCCTACAATGAGCGCAGGTACAGACTGGTATGCTGAACCAGTCCACCCTCAAGGGCCCACTGCTGCAGGTTTTCGTTGCTGCGTTGCACGCGATCTTTGAGCTGCGCACGAAAGACGTGTTCCAGGTCTCATCTCGCCTCCAACGCCTCAAGGAGCTGCTCGTAAGTCACTTCCTTACCGAGAGCTTCCAGAACAGTTAAGGCCTGGTCGCGCAAGCCTAGGGTGAGAGCAGTCATGGCCTGACTTTTATTCCAGCCGTTCGCCTTCATGACAGCCTCGAACTGGATTCTGTACGCCGACCAGGAAGAAGTCCCGTCGAACGGCGGCACTTTGAATCCACGTAGCGAAGGTGCAGAAGCTACCACGGGGCTGTAACCCATCCCCAAGTTTGAGGTCGTCCAGCGTTTTCTTCACGTCAGCAATCACGTTGTCAACCCGATTGTTCACTTGGTCGATCGGGTTTCAGCTTCCGACAGGCGGTTGTCATGTTGAGCAACCCTATCCTTCACCTCCTTATCTCTTCCCGAAGGTAGCGTGAAGGTCCTTCATGAGGAGCATCTGCTCTTCCTGTTGGCGGCCTGTTCCTCCGTCCACGCTGCAGCTGCTCTTCCAACCGACGGGCCTGTTCCTCCTGTCGGCGGGCCTGTTCCTCCTGTCGGCGGGCCTGTTCTCCTGTCGGCGGGCCTGTTCCTCCTGTCGGCGAGCCTGCCCTGCAGCATCATCATCAGAGCACCTAAGTCAGGTGCTGCAGATGCAGGAGCTGCTGACGGCCGGCCTCGTGGTCGGCAGCTGGCCCCTGACGTTTGCGGCGTTGCATTACCAAATCGTCTCTGGTCCGTCTCGCTGGTGTTGACTTCTGCATGGATACCCTCCGTGTCGTCCTTTGGTAAAATCGGCATGATCTGATCCCACTTCTGACACCAATTGTTACGAGCTTGGGGTTCGAGACAATTTAAAACTGCCGAGTGAATTACCAAAATTGACACTTTAATTACAACTTTAAACCACACTAATAACAAAACACAATTTTACTACAGATCGCTTAAGTTCGCAGTTGTATCGCTTCGAAGTCTTCGCTTGTATCGCCAATTCAATACTGCCTCGGTCGTGGTCTATACCGGCCTTATATAGCGCCTCAGATACTTTCCAGAACCGTCTACTGTAGAACATCTAGAATGTTCGAGTACATATCGTACTCGAACATATCGGTCCCGAAGTTTCTAGAAGGATATTGACTCTCCTAGTTCTGCTACTGATACTAGAGGGCGCCAGTGGTAACTAGTGTTGTCATGTGCAAGACATTAATAGTGGCGCGCAACACTATTAAATTATTGATATCTATTTTTTTTTATTTAGTAACACAACAATTAGCTACTACTCTAACTTCTTCATCATAATATACCTAATACCATGTCTTTATTTTTTAATTTTACTGTCTCTCTTTTTAATTACACTTTACAGAAAAACAATATTTATTTCTAAATTTAAACTGGGATTTCATCAGAACTTAAAAAGTGCATAAAGTAAAGTTACAACGTTTATACGTCCCACTGCAGGGCACAGGCCTCTCATTTCTGAGAGGACAATGGAGCAATATTTCCCGCGCTGCCTTATTAGTACGTAAAAATATAAAATAGCTTCTGTCCTCACGGATACAAAACTTATTTTAATAAATATTATACCCTAGAAAAGTACTCCAAAACTATGTTTAACAATACAATATGTTCTACATAGGTTTTTAGGTTATAATTAATTTATAACCGCACATGCGTTTATTCATTCAAAACCCTCCGAATATGCCAACTTACGCTAATTCCTACTGCAATAAGAGTAGTTTGTGATTAGGGTGTAAAATAACGAAATAAAATACGTAGTTTAAAATATTTATTCCACAGACCTTGTTTATTAGGCATGTATACTCTAATACATACTTGCTTATGTAGATGACCATGTAGTGCTGTATGAATATCCACTACCCCATATCGTCACGAGGGTATCGTAAGAGGCGACAGAAGGAAACGAAAAAGGGAATGAGCAGTAGCATCTTCAACGTCTAACAAAACTTCAAAATAATAAAAAACTGATTTTGCCAACCCGGCTGCTAAGCGTGGCCAGCTATGGCAAATATTCCTCCTGTGAAGCAAATTTAGGTATAATGTGATTCAAATTACCAAACCTTTCAATTAATAACTGATTTATTTTTTAGTCCTCGGCTGATCCATTACTCTGACTAAACTAATCTGGGTTTACCATGTGTTAAAACATATTAAACCTAATATCATGTCTTTATTTTTTTAATGTTACTATCTCTCTTTTTAATTACACTTTACTATCGGTAGAAAACAATATTTATTTCTAAATTTAAATTGGGATTTCATCAGAACTTAAAAAGTGCATAAAGTAAAGTTACAACATTTATACGTCCCACTGCAGGGCACAGGCCTCTCATTTCTAAGAGGCAATGCAGCAATATTTCCCCGCGCTGCCTTATTAGTACGTATTGACGGACTTCAGATATCTTCGAAATAATTTTATTCCTCAGACTGAGACGCGGATCTGCATTTTTATTCTTGAATGAGGAAAGATGATCTAGTAGATGTCTGGGCCATAGTATCCACTTACCATCAGGTGGACTGTGCGCTCTCTTATCATCCTTATTTTAGTTCTATAAAACATAAAGGTTACCTCACGATGTTTTTCTTCACCGCTGAGCACATTGTAAATCAGCTTTGGAAATTGCAACCAACAATTTCACTGTTACTGGCGCTCTCACAGAATACCAGCGTAAAATAGCAGCTTAATGTTGCTGTGTTTCGTATGGTGAGTGTAGAGAACCGGAGACACATTTTACTGGAAACGAGACATTCCATCTCAGTCCTCAGGGGTAACAACGCATCTGCATTTTGCTTCTTAATTGAGGATAAATGTAGATGTCTATGAGCCACAGCATCCACTTACCATCAGGTGGACTGTGTGCTCGTTTTTTACCCGTATTCTATAAAAAAAGCCCTCCTTCATTTCCTAATCACAGAGCTAAAAGCTTTTGCCCCAGTTTCCTGATATACAAATCTACTATAATTGAGGGGTATTATCTCCAGCTTAGCGAGACAACGACTTTAGTCCAGTTGCGAGTTGAGCAATTTGGCAACGTGCGAAATAGGACGCAAAGTGGAGCCAAGTGGTGCCTTATCGCTGCTCCAGCCTGTACGGCGTGCAGCCCGGCAATCCTGATTTATATTCATGAATAATATAATACTATTGTTCAAATATAGGACGCGACTCTCAAGATAAAGGATTTGAACGAATAGATCATTTTAATATAATATAAGCTAGTAAATTTAAACTAGTATTATCTAGTAACTTAAATTAGTATAATAGAAACTAATATGCAGTACATAGTCAAAAATAAAACGTAAAACAGCCTACACAACGTATAACAAAAACCCTGTAGTTCCTGTTATCAAAATAAGTATTCAAACGTATAGAATAAACTTCAGTTCAAAAAACTCGACCTTAAATAATTTAAAATTTTGTACGACTTCAATATCAATTATTAAGATTAACTCAAAAACTATTGGTCAGACCTTGATCAAATTTATATGGGACCACATGTTAAGCACCAGCTTTCAAATAAAAAAAGAATCATCGAAATCGGTTCACCCAGAAAAAAGTTATGAGGTAACACACATAAAAAAAAACATACAGTCGAATTGAGTACCTCCTCCTGTTTGAAGTCGATAGAAAAATGTAATTTATGTGGTTTTATTACCTCTGCATTAGCCTGGGAGTAAGAGTATTGTCAAAGACCCCGCTTTACCAATGCGCGTGTTAGTTAGAGGTAATTAAAAAAAATATGGTCGAATTTTCAAAAGTTATTTCTGTACGTTTGAATACTGATTCTGATAACGCACTTAACGGGAACTACAGGGTTTTTGTAACACGTTGATGTTGTATAGGTACCTCCTCCAACTGAGCATAGGCCCCTCTCATTTTTGAGAGGAATATAGAGCAATTAGTCCATCGCTCTGCTCCAATACGTTGTCAAACTTCACATGTCCCCGAACCATATTATTCCTCAGATTTTTATATTTCCTCAGGTGTTCTCGCGATGTTTTCCTTGAGCGCATGATCTATTGGTATTATAATATATTTTTTTTATAGTATAAATATGACAAACGAGCACAATGTCCCAAAGTAGATGCCATCTATATCTACCCTCAACCTCAATTAAGAATCAAAGTGTAGATACGTGGTCACCCTTGAGGACTAAGATGGAATGCCCCGTTTCCAGTGAAAAGGGTCTCCGGTTCTTTATACTCACCATACAAAACAGTGGGGTCCCCCGGTCGAGCTAACCCATTCGTGCTACAAGCCATAATATTATAGCTGCAGCTTCGCTCTACCACGCATTATTGTATTTTTAGGTCATAGGACACCTTTTCTGCTAGTCCGTCTGTGTAGGTACCACCTTCTCACCTATTTCTAGCGCCAAATAACAGTGCTCGCATAACTGTGTTCCGGCCTTAAGGGTATAGAGAACCAGTATGATTACAGGCTGTGAGGACATCCCATCTTAGTCATCTGGGGCGACGAAGTATATGTAGCCTACTTTTTTCTAAATTAAGCTGCTATTTTACGGTGGTATTCTGTGAGGGCTTGGTCCTCCCTCGGTCGAGCCGACACATTCTTGTTACAACTATAATATAGGTGCAACATGGCTTTACCACGTATACGTACCACGTATGATCGTTGACTGACTTCAAAAAAGGAAGGTTTTGATTGTGATTGTGATGTGATTTTTATGATTAACCCTATTCTTGGCACTGTGTACAATTTGATACGTTCAACTTTTAGAAAATCCCGAGACTTTCTCAAACGAATTTTTAAAACTTTTTTTGTTTAAAATATTAGAAAATATACTTATATTTCTACCAAAAATACTATTTAAGTGCTTGCAACACCAAAAAAAGCTGTATAACGCAAGATGGCGGACCGATTGAATGCGTCTACGCATCGTAAGGTAAGAATAATCATTATTTATTATATTTTGTTCAAATAGTTGTCAAAAGTAGTCTAATTCGCATAGCTTATTATATATTCTAGTCATAAACGTTATTTTCATGTACCTAAATGAATAGTAAGTGCATGTAATCTTTTGTGTTTTACGAGTGTAGCAAATATGATACATTGCTAGATGGCGAACATTCTAGATATTTTTTGCTACGTATCAAATATGTGACATTGCCTAATTTGTATAGATACTACTCGGGTTTTATTCACAGACCGCGGCTATAACTAGGCGACGATTAGATTGGCTGTTGTGGCCAAAATGTGGTCAAGATGACAATTTTATTACTACTATTTTATTTTCTTCCGCAGTTACTTCCTCACCTTATTATTCAACAACAAAGAAGAGCTCGGCAACTCGTAGCTCTTGTTCCGAAGCCGGGAGCAAAATCGGAATTGGACGAAAGTGAATCATCTGATGATGAATTTCAGTACTACACCCGCCCAACGCACTCCGACAGCAGTTCACCACCTCCATCACTGCCATCTTCAATAGAAAACCTAAATCTTCTCTCAAATGACGATATTGAGGTAAATCAAGTGGTTGCTTCAACATCTTTGGTACTATATCAACAGTCATGAGTGTCATCACCATCAATCAACCCTTGTTCGCCATCAATTTTATCGCCCAATCCATTAGCAACTGAGACTAGTCCTAGGTGTCCGGTACCGTCACCATTATCACCATCTATACTGGCTACTCCCTCACAGTTACCTTCACCAAGAGTTAGTAACTTCAAGCGGCGTAATCAGTTACCGCCCCCATCGCCATTGTTTGCACCTTCTCCTTCAACAGCTACTCGTTCAAAGAGGCCTAGACTTGTCACAGTAAAGCGCAGAGTAATACCACCAAAAAGGTTAGAACCTAATTGGGGTCGCTTCAAGTTTACTGGTTGTGCAGAAGTGGATGATATCGCGTTTGAGCCACGTGAAGAGAAAAGTCCAATTGAATACTTTAGGCTGTTCTTTTCTGATGACATCATTTCTCTTATAGTGCAACAAACAAATTTATATAGCACACAATTAAAGGGCAATTCAATAAATAACTGATTTATTTTTAGTCCTCGGCTGATCCATTACTCTGACTAAACTAATCTGGGTTTACCATGTGTTAAAACATATTAAACAGTTATCAGTCTATTTCATTTTTTATTTATTATTTTCAAGCAAGAAAGAACACTTCAAGCAGTGCATGTAAAGTGTAAACTTTATATAAAAATAGAAAGTTATCAAAATTCTTTATGACATTCGGACGATAGATAATTCAGCAGCCAGATGAAAACTCCTAACCCACCAGGTACCAGATTAGACAAAATAAATTGAGATTTTTATCGACGTCGAGTTTTATCGTTCCAAAATAAATTTATTGTATTAAATGTTGCAACACATCAAAATCAAACAATCCTTTTATTTGAAAGATAAAACAAGCACCGTACTCTGCTTGCGGTAAGTTTCCGCTTAAAAACCCGATATCATAAAACGAAATTAGCATAACAAAAATACCTAACAAAACTAAACATCGTTAATTTTTTAAAATATTCTCATTAAAACCTCTAATGTGTATTTTGTTAAAATGATAAAAATAGTACAATGTAGGGCTTCTCAACTTGAGTTTTCATTTAATAACTAATTTTACTCTCTTATACAGGATTATTTTTCAAAGAGTAACCAAATTTTAAACTTAAGTTCAAAAATATAAATAATGAATAATGATATACCGTTATTGCAGTTTCTGAAAATACGAGTAAACAACGCTTCTAGTTTTATTTGAAATTATACCAAATTGAATGTGATTTATGGGCAACAACGTTTTTGCCTACCGATCAACCCTTACAAATGTAATGCAATAAAATCAGTTGAAATAATGCATTACCACGCATTTTGAATTAAAAAGATAAAAAGGACAGAATGTTTGAGATTCCATTTTATTAATTTTTCTTCACCATTTGCCTATATTACTTATTCTGAACCTTCTCTGCAAATTTGGCCGGTTATTGCAAAATAACCCTGTATAGGTACCAAGCATGCACAAGTGTTATACACATTGCCTAAACAATGCCCAAGGAGGGCAACTTATTATTGTTTGTTCACTAATATGGGATTTAGTTGTCCTAAATTCAAACATTTTCAAGTCAATGCATCTAAATAGAAAAATCTCAATATCAGTCTTATTCTAAGGCCCGATCATTCAATCCTCAGATAAAATTTATTCATAGGATAAAACCAATAAAAAAAACTACAGTTGTGTGAATAAACCGGTTCAATTTTTTCACTTTTATATTCAGTAGTACTTTCATTCGTGACTATGCGCAAGCTATGACTAAGCTATAACTCTCATTATGATTCTGTGCACTTTTTATGTGACCTATGTTATTATCATTTCAAATTTAATAGTTCAGACCATCCTAAATAAATTATTACCTGTTTTAATTTGGATTTAATACCCATAGTGCATTAAAACTTGGTCGGTTTTCTGTTTGAAGCTAAATTAGATTATTATTTAAAAATATACAAGTTACTGGTATCGTCATAACATTTCTATTTAATTGACATGAGTGCCAACTACTTACCGCTTGTCTATGAAGAAACAAAACTTCAATTTAAGACAAACCACAATTAGAGGTTGCAATCGAATATTCGAATATTCGAATTATTCGAATTTTATTTCCAAATTTATATTCGAATAGTAATAAATATATATTCGAATATTCGAATAACTACCAAAAAAAATACTAGTCAAGTCTATGTTGGTAGAACTTAAAATTGTTGTTGGCAACACTGCTTAACGGCTTGAGTGACTTGACGCCATTTTGTTGAGTTCATTCACTTACAGAACGCGTTGTTATATACTTGCATAGCTGTGCATTTTGTCTTTTGTGAAGTGATTTGATTCTGGTGTTTATATAAAAGTATTTGTGGATTGTTTTATGTAAGTATTGTGTATTTTGTTATTTTTTTGCAAACACGGTGGTTGAATTTATGACTTAACCTAAAAACTCACTTTGCACTGATCACCAAATACCTACGTTATATGTATTTACAAGTATCAAATTCAATTACATTGCAGATCAGTTGACGATGGATAAATTGGTTTTTAAAGAGTACACAAAACGTACGTTTGACAAATCTTCAGTATGGAACTCTTTCTTACGGACTGAGGATGGAAGTCACGCAAAATGCAAATTATGCAAAAGAATTCTTCAATGCTCAAATACCACCACATGCTTACACAATCACTTGAAGAAACAACATCCAAGATTTTCTGGCAATTCTTGATACATGGGTGTCAATAAATTGCCAGCTTATACAGATTATTGGCTAAACTTATGATGCGATAAAGTAGCTGATATAATGACCCTCAAGAAGTTCCAATTACTGAGGCGTTATTTGCATTTTAATGACAATTTGAAAGATGATGGTGATAGGTATTATAAAGTGAGGCCAGTCCTTCAAATAATACGTGAGAATTGTTTACGAGTAGAAGAAGAGACACGTTTCAGCGTAGACGAAATGATGGTTCCACATAAAGGAACAAGAGCAGGCAGCCGTAAACAATATATAAAAAATAAACCGAAAAAATGGGGTTATAAAATATTTGTTCGCGCTGGTGTCTCTGGAATAGTTTACGACTTCCTGATCTATGGAGGCGATGACACGTTCAGATTTCACTCATTCACGGATGAAGAAAATAGTACGGGCCTAGGGTCAAAAGTAGTTTTAGCTTTGGCAAAATCTATTCGACAACCTGCTTGCAAAATCCTGTGTTTCGATAACTTTTTCACATCTATTGAACTGTTACAATATTTACGCAATGAACGCGGCATTTTTGCAATGGGTACAATCCGAGCAAACAGGCTCCGAGGAGCGGAGAAAAGCCTACCCACGGATAAAAATCTAAAACAAAAGGGTAGAGGATCTCATGCACAAGTCGTATGCAATAAAAATAAGATTGCTGTTGTCAAATGGTTCGACAATAAATGTGTTACTGCTGCAAGCACTTTTGTGGATGCGTATTCTACCCAGATCGTGGTTCGTTACAAGAAATAAGAAGGTAGAAAAGTGCCAGTGACTTGTCCCAATTTAATAAAAGAGTACAACACTAACATGGGCGGTGTTGATCTCGCCGACATGTTGGTCGCTCTATATCGTACACCATTCCGAGGTCATCGTTGGTATCTACCAATATTTTCTCAAATACTCGACATTCAGAGAACAATTCCTGGCTTCTATATCGGCGTGACAGAAAAGCCAGGATGGATACCAAAAACGAAAATCACTAAAAACTTTAGAATGGAAATTTTGAAAGCCTACGGAGATATGAAAGAACTGATATGAGCGATATCAGCAGGCCTGGCATCAAATCAACCAAGACTATACAGAAGCCAACAGCTGAAAGACCGCCAGATGCTGTTCGGTATGATCAAGTTGCTCATTATCCAACTATAATAACCAGCAGAGGAAGGTGTATGTATTGCACAAAAGGGCTGACTAAATTTTTTTGTCAAAAATGTAAATTGAGGTTGTACTTATTGCCGGAACGTAATTGTTTCATAGAATACCATACTAAAAAGTAATACTTTATTTATTTATATTTTATTTTTTAATTGTAAGACTGATTTTTATGATTGATCTCAATTTACCAATAATTTAGATTTATAAGATACAAAGACTGTTTATTTTATGTTAATTTTTATACGTATGTAGAAGAACAAAATAATTATGATTTATTTTTTTGTTATTTCACTGATAATGTTCACATTTTAGGCTTTGTTTTGTTACAATTATATTTGAAACTCATTTATTGACTTCACTCAAACCCTGGCAGTGTAGCAAATTAGATACGTAGATTTTATAGCGTTGATTGTTAAGGGCCTGGCAATGTATCTAATATGATACGCTCAATAAATGTTGAATTACTTATATTATTATTTTTTTATTATTTTTTATCCCTTCAACAACCACCCAAGAACATATTTAACATTATTTTTTTCAATATTTCTAAAATATGTTTTCTTGCGAAGTATAGGGTTAATATCGCCGTAGTTTAGCAGTTTGCGCAAACCCTTCATCTACTTTTACAAAACGACATGAAAATGCAACTAAGAAATAAAACAACTATTTTTTTTTCTCTTTTATTATACGTTACAACTAATGTCTCGAACGCAATTTACATTACATAATTATGTGATACATGGAATAAAATAAAATAATAAACAATACAATCTGGTAGAATTCCAAAAAACAAATGAACGGTCTAACATGGGCCTACATAAACAAACAAACATACAGTAGTTAAAATTAATACGTAAAAATATAAAATAGCTTCTGTCCTCACGGATATAAAACTTATTTTAATAAATATTATACCCTAGAAAAGTACTCCAAAACTATGTTTAACAATACAATATGTTCTACATAGGTTTTTAGGTTATAATTAATTTATAACCGCACATGCGTTTATTCATTCAAAACCCTCCGAATATGCCAACTTACGCTAATTCCTACTGCAATAAGAGTAGTTTGTGATTAGGGTGTAAAATAACGAAATAAAATACGTAGTTTAAAATATTTATTACACAGACCTTGTTTATTAGACATATATACTCTAATACATACTTGCTTATGTAGATGACCATGTAGTGCTGTATGAATATTCACTACCCCATATCGTCGCGAGGGTATCGTAAGAGGCGACAGAAGGAAACGAAACAGGGAATGAGCAGTAGCATCTTCAACGTCTAATAAAACTTCAAAATAATAAAAAAACTGATTTTGCCAACCCGGCTGCTAAGTGTGGCCAACTATGGCAAATATTCCTCCTGTGAAGCAAATTTAGGTATAATGTGATTCAAATTACCAAACCTTTCAATTAATAACTGATTTATTTTTTAGTCCTCGGCTGATCCATTACTCTGACTAAACTAATCTGGGTTTACCATGTGTTAAAACATATTAAACAGTTATCAGTCTATTTCATTTTTTATTTATTATTTTCAAGCAAGAAAGAACACTTCAAGCAGTGCATGTAAAGTGTAAACTTTATATAAAAGTAGAAAGTTATCAAAATTCTTTATGACATTCGGACGATAGATAATTCAGCAGCCAGATGAAAACTCCTAACCCACCAGGTACCAGATTAGACAAAATAAATTGAGATTTTTATCGACGTCGAGTTTTATCGTTCCAAAATAAATTTATTGTATTAAATGTTGCAACACATCAAAATCAAACAATCCTTTTATTTGAAAGATAAAACAAGCACCGTACTCTGCTTGCGGTAAGTTTCCGCTTAAAAACCCGATATCATAAAACGAAATTAGCATAACAAAAATACCTAACAAAACTAAAAATCGTTAATTTTTGAAAACATTCTCATTAAAACCTCTAATGTGTATTTTGTTAAAAGATAAATGATGATTCTATTCGTGTTGGTATGTTAGATTATTTGCAATGTTGATTATTGTTCTGTTCCTAAAGCAATAAAAGCTGATATTTGAAGTGTTTTTTTTAATATATTCGAATATTCGAATAATATTCGAACAGCACTGAAAATATTCGAATATTCGAAAATCAAAACTATCGAATATTTGCAACCTCTAACCACAATATAAACAAGCAGTAATTTGTTCAACTCATCTCAAAGTAGTTTAATTACAATAGACTTAAATCCTGATTAATGTGCTTTCTAAAAGGACAAAATGGCACTTTGGTGATAAGAGATTCACACTTTGATGAATAAGTGTTTGCGTCAAGCCATGTTACTTGCAACAGAGTTCTTCCTTCTTCTAGTTGAACGCTTTGGTGTTTGATTGAACTTCTCGTCTGCTTCGTTTTCCTTTGCTACTTCCATTCTTGTTGACCTTCTTCTATCTTCTAAATTTTCACAGGACATATCAACCAGCGGTGTATTCATGCTCTTACGTCTGCTTCTTGTTAAAACCGGACTCCTATCTTCAAACGCATTCTGCCTTGCCAGCTTTGCCTTTTGCTTCACATTCTCTTTATTTTGTTCTGTTTCTTTCTCCATATCCATTGAGGACAGGCCGCTGTCTGTATTGCCCTCTGCAATTTTCTCATTTTCCTCTGGGCTTTGTGAAAAACTATTTTCTTGTGCATCGCCATCTGAATCGTGAAACAGTACCATTTTTATGGACTTCTTGCCCGATTTCCTCTTTGTTGATGGTACATTTGTAGACTTGAGAATGCTTCTTGCTGGTGTCGCCTTTAGATTTATTGGAGTTACTGGCACTTTGGACTGCTGCAGCAATATTAATCAATTAATTTTACTATTAAAGAACTATAATAAAAATGACTATTCATTCATTTATTACAGCCTATCAGAAGTCCACAGCTGAATATAGGCTTTATAGTCTGTTCACTAAGATAGTTTCGGTACACCCGGAGGCGCACTTATTATTTTGCTTTTATTTTATTTTTTTACTGTATTTGTTAAGTAAATATTTTTCTTTTCTAAAAATAAAATAGAATACTATTTTACGCTTATGATTATTGTAATAAAATATGAATATAAATAATAAAAACAAGTTAGGTAGGTAGCAAAGAACCTTTCACTACGGCGTTTCGTTTTAAAATTGCCAAATTCTCCTGCTGGTGTACGCCGCACGCGGCGACCTTTGAAACGATGCGGCACGTGCCGAGCCGGCGCGACACAAATACGACCGTATCTAAGCGAACAGGCTATACAATAGATTGCCTCATAATAGGTGTATTAGCCATAGCAACCACGTTTGGCAGGCAGGTTGGCAACCACAGTTTTTATTTTTATTATTTGTTATTATAGCGGCAACAGAAATACACATTCTGTGAAAAATTCTACCTATTACGGATCATGAGATACGCCCTGCTGACAGACAGACGGACGGACGGACAGCGGACGCTTAGTAATAGGCTTATGGCTGTAATAAATGAATGAAGAACTAAAATAGAATGCCTTTTTACAAGTAAAAAGTGTCACCCATACTCACTATTAAACATCAGAGTTATATTGGTTTTTTTACACTGGAATTATGTGAGAACCTGGTGGTTTTTAACCGACCGACCGACCCAACCCATTAATTCTGCAACCGTAACATGTGGCAGCCTGACTCCACCAAATTAATTAACCTGCGTGTTTAATTTAATAAAAGCTAGAAGTAAGGAGCAGTGCAAGAAATACCTGCCTTTCTAAATACAGTACGTAACAAAGAACCTGGTGGTCTTTTTAAGGACATATATAGATGTACATATAGGCATGGTATTTATGTCGGAAATTTTTTGGTCGTTTTTAAAAGGATTTTATTGTTCACAATATGTAACTTCTAAATTCAACCTTGTGTAAAAATGTTATTTACATCTGAACTATCTGACATGCATATTGGTAAAGTGGGGTCTTTGACAATATTCTTACTCCCTGGCCAATGCAGAGGTAATAAACCCACTTGCAATTTGCAAATAAAAATGTAAGTATTTAAATTTAATTTGATTTTTTATGGTCAAGTTTTCTGAAGTAAATTTATTTCTATATGTTTGAATACTGATTCAATAACGCACTAAACGGGAACCACAGGGTTTTTGTTAAATGTTATATAATTTAGATTGACTGCCTCGTTGGTCTAGCGTTCGTAAACGCGACTGATCTTGAGGTCCTGGGTTCAAATCCCGCGTCGGGTCAAAATTAGTTATTGGGTTTTTCTGAAAAGAAATTCTCAGTAGCAGCCCGGATTCAAGAAGTTGGCGGTGTTTCACCCCCGTGCCTCGGAAAGCACGTAAAACCGTTGGTCGTGCGCGTGATCTCTCTTCAGTTGTGTCGGTTTACCGTCCTATCAGACTATGAGAGTATGAGTCCTATCGGAGTATTCGGTCTGGAGGACATTATAATTTACATACCTCCAATGCTGTGTCATTATTTTCCACACTTCTGCCGATGATCGATGCCCGCAGCATTGCTAATGATGTAGTGTTCTGTGAAATATAATAAATCCGATTAATCAACAGAAATACCAAGACATTACCTAAATTATACTTTACATAGATGTGGGATAAGATTTTTTAAGTCTTTATAGAGAGTTATATTTCAAAGAGTAGCAGAATTTTAAACTTAAGTTCAAATATATAAATAATGATATATCGTTTTTGCAGTTTTTGAAAATACGAGTAAATAAGTCTTCTACTTTTATTTGAAATTATCCCAAATTGAATGTGATTTATGGGCAACAACTACGCGAACGCGCGCTCCTCTGTGTGCGATTCAATTCACATTTTTGCCAACCGATCGACCCTTACGAATGTGTGCGTGCGTAGTAAAATAGTAGGCGTTAAAATTTATGAATGACAATCAGTTAAAATAATGCATTACCGCGCATTTTGAATTTAAATGATAAATAGGACAGAATGTTTGAGATTTTATTTAAATTATTTTTTCTTCACCATTCACCTATATTACTTATTCTGAACCTTCTCTGCAAATTTGGCCAGTTATTGCAAAATAACCCTGTATATACATATAATTCTTCTGTACGTGTGTTTGCCACTGAACAATTAAACGGCTAGACCGATTTTGATGTTATTTTTTTTGTTTGAGCGCTGTTAACTATTCAGTGATGTCTCAGTGATCGCGAGGGTGAAAACTGGTAGCGATCACAGAATGGTTGGAGGCACACTGAACCTAAACGATAAGTTGGAGAGGTCTCGTCTAATGAAGTCAACGCTCCGTCCCCCTAGTGCTCTAATCCAAAGTCCCGAAACCTTTCAGCTCGAGTTACAAACCCCTTTTCAGTGCCTAGAAGACTGCAATGCAGTGGACGATATGAATGACAAGCTCGTGGAAACTGTCCATGCGGTCGGAGCTAAGTTCTGCAAAATCCGCCGTAAAAGAACACAAAAACTCTCCGATCACACTCTTAACCTCATGGTTGTTAGACAGAAAATGAGGCTGCAGTCTTCAACAGATTTGAAAACATACAGGCAACTGAACAGACAGATCTCCAAATGCATGCGGCAGGACTTACGCAACTTCAATACAGCTTGTATTGAAGAAGCGATCGAGCGGAACCAAGGCTCCAGTCTTTGCCAGAGATCTATCTGTCAGAAAGAACCAACTGTCAAAGTTGAAGACCGAGTGTGGCAGCATCGTTTCCGGGAGACCTGAGATTTTGAGTGAGATTGAGAGGTTCTATGGGCAGCTGTACACATCATCGTTGGAGCCACACGCAAATGTGAGTAACGATCCAAGAGCAAGCCTTATTCGACACTATTCCGATGATATCCCGGACGTCAGTCTGAGCGAGATTAGAATGGCTCTCCAGCACCTTAAAAACGACAAGGCCCCAGGAGAGGATGGAATTATAGCGGAGCTTCCGAAAGTGGGTGGAAAACCGGTGCTTGAAGTCCTTCAGAAGCTCTTTAATTCCATCCTCCATGGTGGCACTACACCGGAGGCGTGGAGCAGAAGTGTGATGGTCTTGTTCTTCAAGAAAGGCGACAACGCTCTCTTGAAGAACTACAGACCGATTTCCCTTCTGAGCCGCGTCTACGTGCTGTTTTCGAGAGTCATTACGAATCGTCTCGCACGCAGACTTGACGACTTACAGCCTCCCGAAAAAGCCGGTTTCCGAAAAGGCTTTAGTACCATAGACCACATACATACACTTCGGCAAATTGTACAGAAGACCGAAGAGTACATCTTCCACTTTGCCTTGCGTATGTGGACTATGAGAAAGCCTTTGATTCCGTCGAAATTTGGGCGGTGCTACAGTCCCTTCAGCGGTGCCAAGGTGACTGTCGGTATATCGAAGTGCTGAAGTGTTTGTACAGTAGGGCTACGATAGCTATCCGAGTACAGAATCAGAGTACGAAACCTACCCAACTGCAGAGAGGTGTAAGACAGGGTGACGTTATATCCCCGAAACTCTTCACGGCTGCCTTGGAAGATGTTTTCAAGCCACTGGACTGGAAAGGATACGGTATCAACATCAATGGCGAGTACAGCACTCACCTTAGATTTGCCGACGATATAGTCCTTATGACAGAATCGCTGGAGGACCTAAGCACTATGTTTAATGACCTCAATAGTGTCTCCCAACGAATAGGTCTTAAGATGAACATGGACAAAACAAAGATCATGTTTAATGTCCATGTCACACCTATGCCAGTAGTTGTTGAGAGCACTAAGGCTAGAAGTTGTTGACGAGTATGTTTACCTGGGACAAATAGTCCGACTAGGTAAGTCCAACTTCGACCGAGAGGTCAATCGACGGATTCAACTCGGCTGGGCAGCGTTCGGGAAATTACGACACGTCTTTACGTTAGGTATACCTCAAAACCTGAAAACGAGATTGTACAACCAGTGCATGTTGCCAGTGATGACTTATGGATCTGCGACGTGGTCCTTCACTGCTAGCCGTATAAGGACACTCAAGGCCACTCAGCGAGCTATGGACATGGATATGCTCGAGGTTTCTCTGCGTAATAAACTGAGAAATGAGGATATCCGCAGTAGAACTAGAGTGACCGACATAGCTCAACGGATTGGTAAGCTGAAGTGGCAATGGGCCGGACTATATAGCTCGAAGAACCGACAACCGGTGGGGAAAAAAGGTTCTCGAGTGGCAGCCTCGTACCGGTAGGCGAAGTGTAGGGCGTCCCCCACTAGATGGAGTGACGACCTGACCTTTCTTTTTAATTTTTGGTCTGTAACTTCAAAACTAGTACGTTGAGATAACCTTTTTAGCATGTTTTATTAAACTACGTAGCTTACTGTACAAGTTCTCCAAAATAACATGCGTTCTATCTCTTTTCGTTTTTAAAATAATAATCATCAAAGAATGCCAAATGTTTAAAATAGCTAAAGCTGCCTGCATGCCTTACGAGAACGAGACCCAAATCTCATTCAAACGACAATTCACTCTCTCACTCACTTGTTTCGCCTTTCATTGATCTATCTCTTTTTATCTTTACCTGCTATTGTTCGACCAGGGGTGTTCAAATTAGAGGTAGGTGCGGCGCATAAGCGCAAATCAACATACCGATGGCATTCTTTGATGATTTTTACCGATAATTTTTTATCTAGTATCCGCACATTTCGTTTGATCAAGTGTAAAATTAACACATTGTATAAAACACAAAAATTGTTTCTACCTATGTCCGTTATAGACTGAAACCATCCAACCGATGTGCCCCAACCAATTTCATTAGAAAGGCAATATAATTCGAAGATGGTTTTAAACCACTAAAACAATGCATTAGGCATTAAGATAAAGTTAATAAATAAAGAAAATTTCCTTTTTTTCCAACAAATAAACAAAATATATTTCTTTTTTTAGCGTAGTAGCACACGCCAGGTATCCGCTAGTGTTAAATAAAAAAGTATTATTTAATGTATAATGTTAGTGTTAGGATATAACGCGATGATAATACAGATTGAGTAGATATTATGAATGAGCTATAAGCGGGAGTGAGAGGTGTGATGTGAAAGAAAGAGGATCTATTCCCTTTGTTCAATTGGACGGTAAACCCACACAACCAGAGAGATCAGGCGCAGAACCAACTGCTTTACGTGTTTTTCGAGGCACAGGGTAAGAAACCGCACAACTTCCTGACTTCGGACTGCTACTGAGAATTTCTTGTCAGAAAAATCCAATAACTGATTTAGAACCGACCCGGGACCTCAAGATCATCAGTCACGTATATGATCCCTAGACCAAAGAGGCAGTCATAGTAATGTTATTATAATAGCGATACGAGTATTCTTAACTAACCAAAGTCAGAGAAGTTGACTAGAGTAGACATGCTTCTGATTACAGTTCTGTGGGATTATTTTTTTACTGGGGATTTTAGTTCAGCCTTTTTTAAAGGATATGCAGCCATTTATAGGTGGCCAGAGGCCCATCTCTTAGCAGGTTGTACCACATGCAGCTAAAGTTGGCATTTGGAGAAGACGTAACTACTTTTCCTATCTATCACCACTTGGCGGAAAGACTATCACAGTTCCAGACGTCTAGAATTTCAACTGCTACTCCATTTTTCGATAATAATATTATTTCTTTTAGGCAATTTGTGAGAAGGCTATTCTACCATACACCGTTTACCACAAAAATTCCCTGATGTAATTTTAAGAATATTTGAACTGAAACTGAATGAGACACAAAACAGTTGTTCCGATGGTAAATTTCAATGACTGACAGCAACAGAGGTTTACCTTAGAAACTGAAGCCTTTTTCGCCTCACTAGAAAGCACAGCCTTTAACAAACTGGGTTTGTTGGAAGGTGTACTGGGAGCGAGGGGTGACTTGACCGGTGAACGCACGCAGAAGAAACCTGCCTCGAATATTTTAATATTTGTCCCAGAGTTCGTTTGATCGTCTTCTGCTGGTACTACTGGATCTTTATCTTTCTTTGCTTTTCTTGCAGCTAGATATAAAAACACATTTAATTAATTTGACATTAAAGTTTAAAAAGTTAAAGTTACAGCCTATATACGTCCCACTGCTGGGCACAGGCCTCCTCTCATTTCTGAGAGGGTTTTAGGGCAAGGAAAAGTCCGCCGCGCTGTCCCAATGCGTGTTGGCGAACTTCACATGTCCTCGAAAATATTTTTTCTTATTTCTCTGACATGCAGGTTTCCACACGATGTTTTCCTTCAGCGCCGAGCACGTGGTAAATCAGCACTTAAAATTGTAATTAACAATTTCATTGGTGCCGGCGGGGATGGAACCCAGGTTGCTCGCGTACTGTGAAATTTACAGCGAGCGCTAACCATCTGAGCTACCACGGCTCTTGATTAAAGATGGTTGAATTATGAAATAATAATTTGACGAATTTATTATTTCATAATTCAACCATCTTTGGTATTTTTTTTATATAGAATAAGGGGATAAACAAGGACACAGTCCACCTGATGGTAAGTGGTCCATACACACCACTTACATCTCCAATTAAGAATCAAAATACGGATGCGTTGTCACCCTTGAGGACTAAGATGGAATGCCTCATTTCCAGTAATAAGGGCCTAAGGTTCTATACTCTTCTAGGTATATACTCGTTGTACGAAACAAAATAGTATTAAGCTGCTATTTTATGCTGGTATTCTTGAGTATTCTGGTATTGCTGGTATTCCAGAGCTTGGTCCTTCCCCGGTCAAGCCGACCCATTTGTGTTACAACTATACCAGTAATATAGCTGCAGCATGGCTCTACTACGTAATGCAATTAAAATTAAACAAAGTCAATTGCTCACCAGCTATAAGATCACGAAGGCGACTGGTTGCTGCAGGCTTGCTGTTATTTTTAGCTACTTTGGGGGCTCTTTTCTTTTGTTTCACTGGGGTTTCTCAACCCAGTTATTACCGCGAAGTTCTTCGAGTTTTTTGAAGCGCATGTCCACATTTTCTACCTTTAACACGAGAAATATGAATTATTTATTTTCAAAAGTCAAAATTTTCTGCAAAACCAAAAATTGTTAGTTTTCAAGTCTTATTTTGCTATAATTGTGGTAATTGTGGGAGTTATGTATGTTAATTTTTTATATGGTGAGGAGTGAGTGCCTCTATTTAAACATGTGCACTTATAGCTAAATACTATTTTAGTTTATTTAGAATATTACTAGCGATCCGCCCCGGCTTTCTGGATCTCGAAAACAGCGCCACCAATCCAATTGTGAATCTAAACCATTATCGAATCAACTTAATCCCACACACAAAATTTCATCAAAATCGGTTCGTTTGGGGAGTTCAGTCACATACACACGGACTGAAGAATTATATAATATATAATATGCATGTATTATACACATAAACCTTCCTCTTGAATTATTCTGTCTATTTATGAAAACCGCATCAAAATCCGTTGCGTAGTTTAAAAGATCTAAGCGCACAGACGGCAGGAAGCGACTTTGTATATACTAAGTAGATATAATGTTTTAGTTATATTACTATAAGGTAAGAAATAACTAGAAATCACAAGGTGGTTGCTGTGTCCAAACACGGATGGATATTGCACTTATTGGGTTTTGATCGTTGTACACTCTAGATTTATTAGTAACTAACTTTGTCCGGCGTGCGAAATTAAGCCTCTCTTTAACCGGCTTCAAATTAGGAGGAGACTCTCAATTCAACTGTGTGTTCTTTTTTGTATGTATGTTACGTAATATCTTCGTCAATTCTGAACTGATTTAATGATGACTCTTTTTTTATTAAATAGGTTATACTTCAGGAGTGGTCTCATATATTTAGACAGCATACTTGTTGCTATCTTGAGCTGAATGAATATCTTGTGATGGAATATCACTGTGGCGGTGGAAGGAAAAGGGGAGATCTCCCGCCGGGCAAGGTGTTCTGCCCGGGGAGCGGCCAACGCTCCGAGTGGTAGTTCGGAGCTATTGTATATATACTGTTTTTAATTCGGAACTTTGATAACGCGATTTAGGCTTCGATGTATTTCACTTGTGGCGCGACGACAGCGCCGCCACATCACTGTGCGAGTGGAAACTCAAAAGGGTCAAAATTTAACTGTTAATGAAAAGTAAAAACTGACTTCAAAGAAATAAAAAGATAAAATAATTTTCACATTATCTGGAGTTGAGTTACTGGTTTAAAGGGTGAGAGAACTGGTATAACGATAATATCCTCCAGACCGAATTTCGGTCAGAGAAACGGTGGTCTGTCTCAATGTAGACTAGCCAGGATTAAAGTGCACAAGTATGTGCGCAAGCACAAGTGCACTCTCTATACACTCTCACTGTCATAGTCCGATGGGACGGCAAACCCACACGAGCGGAGAGGAGGTCAGGTGCAGAGCGACTTTACGTGCTTTCTTAGGCACTGAGATGAAACTCCGCCAAATATCTGAATCTGTGCTGCTTCTGAGAATTTCTTGACAGAACAGACAGTCAACCAGAATAATTACTGGCTGTGAATCATACTGCAGTAGACATTCAGGTAGGATATAAACTTGACAATACTAATTAAGAAAATATAATATATAATAGAAAAAAACTAGCTGGTTCCCGCGACTTCAGCCGCGTGGAATTTATTACGACTGGATTTTATGGGTTTTAATTTTTTTTGCGCGGAACCCTAATTATTTTTCTAAAATAAAAGTAGCCTAAGTTACTCCTTATAACATTAGCTATCTGCTAGTGAAAGTCCCGTCAAAATCGGTCCAGCCGTTTCGGAGATTAGCCGGAACAAACAGACAGACAGACAAAAATTTAAAAAATTGTGTTTTGGATATAAGTACCATATATACTTTCATATGAATTTAGTGAAAAGCTATTATTTTGACATTACAAACAGACACTTCAATTTTATTTATTTGTATAGATGTATAGATAATGAATTGGTACAAACACATTACTAATGAATCACCATTTATCTCGTGTTCATTGTGTAATTAAAATCTTTGATAATAAACAGAAGTTGTCCAAGTCAACATTTTTTACAACTGGAATTTCAGATAAAAAATTGTAATATTTACTTTCTGAATTCATAGCAAAATACAACTTTGTAATAAACTAAAAGCTAAAAGGAAAAAAGGGGCATGAAATGAGTGGTCACTTGCTCACCTGCATAAAGACCATGTCCCAGAAGCCGTGGAGGTCGGTGGGCGTGATGAGCCCAGCGGTGGGGTCGGGGCGCTCGCAGGCCGCCACCAGCGACCCGAACTGCGCCAGCTTCTGCGACACCAGCAGTCGGGCCTGCCCCACCGCGCCCAGCACCATCTCCTACAAGCAAACCATTGTTATATGTGATAGAGCCTCGCTGCAGCTCATAATGTAGCTGTAGTATGTTGTAGCACGAATGGGGGCAGAACCACGCTCTCAAAGAATACCAGCGTAAAATAGCAGCTCAATGCTGCTGTGTTTTGTATGGTGAGTGTAGAGAACCGGAAGTTTTTACTGAAAACAAGGCATTTATTCTTAGTCCTCGGAGGTGGCAATGTATGTGCATTTTAATTCGTAATCGAGAAGTCCATAGGCCACATTACCATCAGGTGGACACTGAGTGCTATTTCGTCACCCTTATTCTATAAAAAAAAAACAACAATCTTTACTACATGCTCGTACCAGTATTGTGGTGCTTCTTTTATCTGTTGAAATATTCAGCATGGTGCAATTTTGATGTGAATACTTTAAATTTGCATGTATAGTGGGAGGCAATTCAGAAAACTGATAATAACATAATCGGGGGATACAGTTTGGTGTGGTGTTACAGTTAACTACACCACTCAATAGCTAAAGGATCAGCAAGCAGCAAAGGAAGGGGACGTATTCACCCAAAACACACGGCCGTGTCCACGACACAGCCACATCGCGATTTTTTTATTTATACTAAGATTCAACTAAGCACAAGGTATGTGAAGGCAGGAGTTGATGCTATTCAAGTCGACCTATCTCCTTAAGGAATCCCAACAACTTTGTAGCAAAAGCTAAAGTATTTTATTTCTAACTTGCGTACCACACAATGCAGTTCCGGGAAGACTGCAGTGTGTGAACATATTTCAGGATCGTCCCCGCCATTACATTAGATTTGATAGACTACAAATCCTCGCAAAAGAACACCGATTCCTACCAAGGATGATTCGCGAGACTATTGAAATTAAAAAAACATCCTAATTTCAATAGAGAAGATGGATGGGTGCTGCCATCTGCTTGGGATCCTATAATTAATAAAATTAAATCCAAACCCAAGTGTACCACTGCAAGACTTTAAGATACTGTAAGCTCATTCTGCATAGATCGGACCAAAAATTAATATTCCAAAACTGAAGGTAGCCGGGCTAACTATGACATCAGGACGTACGTCAAACACCTCAGTCCCACCGTAACCATGGGTGCTATAAAGCACCCGAAACGTCGGGAATTAAAAAGTTACACGCGATAGAATCCATAAAAAAATAGTTTCATTTAATAATTAAAGACCGTTTATTTTAACAAATTTACGTTTTTTCAAAAAAATCTCCAGACCAGAAAATAAAATATATCCTAGATTACTCCTGGCATTGCTCTATATCTGTTTGAGAAGTTTCATTACAATCGGTTCAGCCATTCCAAAGATTAGTCCAGACAGAAAAAAAATTTATGAATGGTTATTTATGTCTTAATATAATGCAAATAAGTAATTTCAACATTACAGACAGATATGACAATTTTATTAATTATTAATATAATAAATGTGTAGTAAAAACAGTCTTACCTGTGCAGACTCAGACAAAAGTACTTGCTGAGAGATCTTGTCCCAAGTGTCACACATCTGTGTAATACGCTTGATTTCAGAGTCTAGTTGACGTCTAAAGTAATCCACACTCTCCATATCACTATTATCGTCGTCCAACAAACCTGACAAAGAAAATACTTTTTGTAAGTAAACTAATGATAATAAATAAAAGTAAAATAATAAATAATGTAAATAATGATGTAAATATATTTATAGCATTGCTAGTAGGTGGGGAAACAAATTATATAAAGACGTTAGGCTCGTTAAAATCAATTTTATTTTATACTTGATTTTTTTACCTATTAGTTATATTGTTGTAATAATTATTAAAAAAATATATGTAAGAAAATAAATAAAAAATATACATATATTTAATTACTAATTTGAACTGGCTAATCCTCGGGAATCCACAATATGTACCCTCATGCGAACAGTTGTGATTAAACGCAATATGAGCATGAGCAGGGATGCGCGTGTACTGTAATGTTCATATGTTGGACGCTGGCAGAATAACAGCGTTGTAGGCAACTGTAACATTTATGCTGAGCTAGACCCCATTCATTACTACACTATGTGATTTTGGTTATTTCTGTGTGTACTCATTGTAACTTTATTGGTGGTAATGAATAAATTGTGTTTATTATTATATTTGTCATGGTTTTTTTTTCTCCCTCTGAATTAAAGGGTTAGAAAAAACGGACACACGGGGATGTTTGTGAGCTAGGTTTTGGTGGATAATTGCAGCAACTTGGTCATATCTATGTTTGTAGTCTGTTTGAACTATAGATTTACATGCTCCGGTAATATGCTAAATTGTTTCTGAACTATTGTGACATCATCTACATAAGTCAGTGGGTGGGTTGAGAATGCGAATTATGTGTTTTTGATAGTTACGAGTATCATACACTTGATCCTGAATAGCAATCACAAAAGCCTCCGTCTCTGGGAAGAGCTCTCCACGACGTAGCCACTCGTTTGATGCTTGCTTGATTGAGATCGGCAAGGTGCCTACCATGCAGAGACTTTTGTGACCACAAATCTATTTTCTGTTGTTTGCTTATTATCCTTGGCTGAAAATTTCTGTCATTTAGGTTAAGGAGAGTTAGTTTTTTATCAATATCTGTAATATATTTGTGGAGTTGCGAGTGTTCAGATTTTATATAAAAATATTTGCGTAATTTGTCTATTACATTGTGTAAATTTTGTATATCGATGATGCCTCTTCCTCCATCTTGACGTGGTAATGTGAGACGTTGTGTACATGATCTGGGATGGTGTTTTCTGTTTATTATTATTATTATTATATGGGACCCTTAACTTAGAAAAGAAATAACATACCTATATTTACTTTTCAAGAAGGGTCTCCTTATAATTCAGAGCCCACTAGGTTTAGCTATGTTACTAACTGCAGATGTAATACTAAATGTACATGGCAAAAATAAATTCAATATGTAACCGTGTAGTAGTGGTGTAAAAATATCCACTAGCCCATATTGCACCATGGGTGTTGTAAAAGGCGTGAGGGAAACAAACGAGGAGATATACAGCAGAGTCTTCCCAATAACAACTAGAAAATAAAAACTGCGTTTTTTTTTTTATAGGATAGGGTAACAAACGAGCACACAGTCCACCTGATGGTAAGTGGTTGCTGTGACCCATAGACATCTACATTTATCCTCAATAAATAATCAAAATGCAGATGCGTCATCACCCGTGAGGACTAAGATGGAATGCCTCTTTTCCAGAAAAATGGGTCTCCAATTCTCTACACTCACCATACGAAACACAGCAGTGTCAAGCTGCCATTTTACGCTGGTATTCTGTGAAAGCGTGGTCCTTCCCCGGTCGAGCCGACCCATTCGTACTACAACTATACTACTAATATAGCTGCAGCATGGCAACTATTCCCCATATGAGGCAATCTATTGTTTAGCAGTGGACTTCAATAGGCTATAATGAATGAATATGAAAATATTAATATGAAAATTAAATATGAAAATAATGAACAGTTATTTTTCAGAGTAGTCAAATTTTAAATTTAAGTTATTACATTATTGCAGTTTTTGAAAATACAAGTAAATAAGGCTTCTACTTTTATTTGAAAAGATCCCAAATTTAATGTGATTTATGGGCAACAACGTGTTTTGCCTACCAATCAACCCTTACGAATGTGTAACAGTAAAATCAGATAAAATAAATGCATTACCAAGCATTTTGAATTTAAAAGATAAAAAGAAAAGAATGTTTGAGATTATTTTAATTAATTTTTCTTCACTATTTGCCTATATTACTTATATTCTGAACCTTCTTTGCAAATTTGGTCGGTTATTGCAAAATAACCCTGTATATAGGATACATGTATAGACGTAAAGGTATTTCAAATGAAAATAAACACATTTTCATTTTAAATACCTCTTCCTATTGTACGATCGGTCAAACATAATAAAAATGACCAAAAATGATTCATGTACAACTTGGCCATAACAATTACGTGCATGACAGGAATGTGGTTTCGACGAACGCATCCTGCCGCTATCCCCACGCTTCCCCTAGTGACCAATCACCGTTCTGGTATTCCCTCCCTAGTTCTAATGACGTCTTAACTGCGCTTAATTGTTTTGTTCACATAGTAAGAGTATTTTAATGTTTGTCACTGCTTTCTGCATGAAGCGAATATTTTAAAATATTCATTTTTATTATTTATATATCATTTGTAAATAAGTTCAATAATTAATATCTTACTAAGATTTATCATTTTAAAAAAAATAGCCTTTCTAAATGATGTCTGTTTCATAATCATAAAAATATCATACCTTCTTCCATTTTCTTTTTCATTTCCTTTCTAGCATTATCCTTCCCTCGAGAAAGTGTGACACAGGGACTTATTTTTTTAACTTCTTCTGCTATTTGTTCTGGACTCATCGGGGTATTTGTTAAAGGCTTAAGAGGTGTTTGTTGCTCTGTGCTCAAAGACTGTGGAGATCTAAGCCTTTCTTCTGAACTTGATTCACTTTTTGGTATACTATTTTTGGGTGTGTTATTTTTATATTGAGACCGTTTGGATTTTCTTGGAGTTTTATTTTTACTTTCAAGATATATCTCTTTAGAAGATGACTCCATGTCACTATTTGAGGTGCTACTGTGTAATATTTTTTTCTGTATTGAGGATTTAGAATCTTTCACAGATTTATCAATCATTTTTAGCCTACTGCGAGAATTAACCTTTGAAGGCATAGTGGCTGATATAGTTAATGAGCCATTTGATTTCTCTAAGTTCGATAAAGCCTTCTTTTGGCTAACATCTGGCACTACTGGCTCAAATGTTATATCAATCTTTTGTTTCTTATTTTGTACCCGTGCTAAAGTAGGAAGCTTTGTTATAGTTTTTAGCTCCGGAGGTTTAAATGATGCGTTTCTTGGTGCAAATGACTGAAAATGTTTGGTTGATTTGGAGGCTTTTGAATTTTTCTGTGTAATTTGACTATTAGTTTTAATAGACTGAGACCTAGTAACTCTTCCTGATGTACTAGGTATTGGTCTAGGTGGAGGTGGTGGAACATATTTCAATGGGGGGTGTGCAATGCCAGCAACAAAAGGTTTCTTTTTCTGTGCAGCAGCTTCTTTCTTTTTTTTAGCTTTTTCTTCCTTCCATTTCTCCAACTGCATTCTTCTGTGTTCCACCTTTTTCTGACTCTCAGATATTGGATCAGGCACTTCACATTTAGGCAAGTTTCGTATACTGTCAAAAACCGACAGTCTACTGCTTTTTCGATGGCTAATATTCTTTTCTAAACGCTTTTGAACCTGTAAGATCATGAATATCGATTATATCATAATGTAAATGGGTATAATATTTACCCTTTATAGTTTTCAAAAGATTTTATTATCATACCCCATGCATGATTGAAAATTAGCAAACTAATGCTAAAAAAGCTACAATACGATTATTTAAAGCTTTGACAGTACCCCGCCAGCCACGCTTAGAATTTGTGTAGGTTTGTGTTTGTGCTTCTTCTCATGATTCTTCATTAAAGAAACCAAATCAAAACTCTTATCTGAAAAACAAATACAAAAAAAACTGTTACTAATATACAAAAAAAATAGCATTGACCACTGTGTAAATCTCAAAACATAATTATAGGAAAAATTAAAAATTAATAACTCTTCAGAAAATTAATTATTTACCCATGGGTGATACCTGAAAACAGAAAGATAAGTTTATGACAAATATTTATTTTAGAACTCAATTAACTAAACAAACTTAACTGACACAAAGCGATTCAAACATTTAAAAAATATACATAGACAAAACAAAACTTGGTGAAAGAGCTAGGGTTGCACGTTGCACATAGGATTTTTATGTCTATGGGTTGCATTAATAACTTAGAGTATATGATTTCACTCCGTTCATACCATAGAGTATTTCACAAGCTATTTTCCGAATAATATCCAAGGATTTATATTATTATGTACTTCATAATATAAGTTTATGTGTGTTGCGTACACTTTAACGCTGGCATTACATGATCGTCCAACCATCAAATTCCAAACTTAACTCTACATGCGAACTCGTTGGAAGCCCAAACTGAGCCTCTATGTATGTGTAGACGATACTTTTTGCATAAGACAGTTTTTATATGCTTTGAAACATATAAAATTAAAGAATGATGTTATAATATTTTTCAAATGGCATGGGTACGGTGAGGTTTGCGATTTAAAGTTTCTAGAGATATAGTGACAATAGAATGAAATGAATTTTTTTTCCATATTTTATCAGATTATATTTTTGTAATGAAGAACAATTTTGGTAAAAAATATTTTTGGAATGAAATAAAACAATATTAATAGCATTTCATCAATTCTTATACAAACGGATAGTCAGCGAATTTATAATACTATTTATTTTAATACCCCTTTCGCGGTCACCGTGAGTTTTATTTTTATTTTCATGATGCTACAAAATTTTATCCTATTGCTATTTTGATAGTCCGGGCTTCGAGTACAAGAAACTAACAATGATCTTTGTGAATTAGTAGAGAGGGAAAATAATAAAAAAAAATTATATTTTTTATGCTTGTTATTGAGTAGGTAATGTGTATTTAGGTACATTAATTTATATATACTTACTGATTTTATTTGATTTGGGCTTAATCTGAATTTGATTAAATTAAATCTGTCTAATCTTCATTAATAAACTTGTAACAAATTAATAGAATCAGGCGTTACTTTGCGGAAATCCATTATATTTAAGTTAGTAAAAATTACTTTGCCTATATCAGCTCAATGAAATAAAATTATGTATCTTACCTAGTTTGAAGAGCATCTCCCGCTCTTCCGCAATTACGTGCACTATCCCCGTCACCACTTATCCCAGCACTACTACTCCCAACACCACTACACTAGGAAAGACACATCACCGACGATAATACGACACGTGTTTCGCCTCTACACAAAGAATCCTTAGGTGAAGTAGACTCTGCGGTGGCTGACCGCTAAGGTCCTTATTAGTGGATTAGTGGTGACGGGGATAGTGAACGCAAATGAGGGAGGTCAGGTGGTGCTCTTCAAACTAGGTAAGACACATCATTTTGCGTGTATTGTGTATTGAGCGGATATAGGCAAAGTAATTTTTACTAACTTTAATAAACTTGTAGCTAATCAGTAGAACTTTATTTTTGCAATTATCGAAGATGAATGAAAATATTGTTACTCCTTTTGAATGAATATTATGTTAAAATAGTCAAATATTACTGTAATAATTAATGTAACAAAACAACTCAAAGTAGGTATGGCAATTTTATTTTCAACTTCCGGCTGTCAGCTGATTGATAGACTCGTCGTCGTAATTGCCATAGATAAAGTCTTAGTACCTAAGTGCTTTCCAAAACCCATTTCGATTTTCGCAGAGAGAAAACGTCAGGCACCATTCAACATGGGCTTGAAATACGCGATCAAAAGCTAGTTGTAGCTAAAATATTGTTCTAATTGTAGTGTTATTGTTAATATAGTTTCATTTTACATGTACATTGTGTAACTCATGGATTAGTCAAAAATGGATACAATTATCTTAGGATACCCCAGTCATGGCGTTTGTTGATCATTAAAAATTAAGTTCGGTTGATCATTTTCTTTCTATTTAATGTCCGCTTTTCATTTGTGATCGTCTATTTTGTTCGTGTTTACGTGTTTATTCGAAATGGTTAAGGAGAAGCCTAATTCTATCCGTATATACGACGATGAAGGATTCCGACGCCGCGCCGCTTGTATCTGTGTACGATCGGACGCCGAAACAGAGGTTAGTGTGTCATAACATTGGGTTTTGAGATGATTATTTAATATTAACGTGCGATGTAATGAAGCGTGTTTTGAACACGTAGGTGTTACTCGTGACGTCGTCTCGACGACCGGACAACTGGATCGTGCCGGGTGGTGGCGTGGAGCCGGAGGAGGAGCCGTCGGTAACAGCTATGCGTGAGGTGCTGGAGGAAGCCGGCGTCATTGGCAAGTTGGGCCGTTGCCTGGGCGTTTTTGAGGTGAGACATCTTTAATAACATAAAATTTTGACAAATATTTATTATATTCAAAAACAGTACCTTTCTTTACGTTTGACTCATTAGCTTATTACATGATTGTGGTACATAAAATGTGTCTATCATCTCAATAAATTCTTTGTTTTTTAAGGCTTGACGTAAAGAGTATTTCTTTCTTTGTAAATGAATTAATAATATTTATATATTTACTGATCAAAATAATCTTACACCTGCATATTTGTTTTTTATTATTTTATATTTCCCTATATAAGAGGATACAAAGGGTACGCATTAAGTACCATATCTGCCTAAAAGCATTCTCTACCAGTCTAAGTACAGATTTCTTAAGTTACTAATACTCAACATAGGCTGGTTGTAATTGGAGACCAAACACAACCAAAATTAATTAAGATAACGTAAATTGAATTTTTTTAAAACCCCAGAAAAGAATCCTACCGCTGCTAACAAAACAGCTGATGAACTTGAAACAGCTGAACCAATTATGATAAAACATGTCTAAGAACCACCGCTAGAAAACCTGCTTTTAATTAAAAAAAACCACACCCAAATCGGTTCAGCCATTTAAAAGCTACAGTGCTACAGACAGACACACACACACATGGTGGTCAAAGTTATAACACCCCTCTTTTTGCATTGGGGGTTAAAAACAAAACATTGCAAATAAAAACCATTTGAGAAACTGACTGGCAGATAATGATAACTGCCCATCTCCTATTTCTAATAAGGCTTTATAATGAGGATATCTGGGCTGCAAGAGATTTGAAGAAAAGGTTTTTAACTACATAATGCTGTGCCTGAACAACCAACTGGACAACTGCAACTTTGGATGGAACATACTTATGAAATAATGATGAAATCATCATCATCATCTTTCCTTAACCAAATGTGGACCGACAGTTATTTTTTTTTTCAAGAATGATTGTTGTGTTTTTCTCTTATGTTAAATTTGTTTTGTAGGTGTCTAATAACAGTATATAACTTGGTAATGTTATAGTAATTTTAAAAGATTCCTATTTTTCAAAATATTTAATCTATGGTAAAAATCAAAATGTGGGACATGGCGGTTATAAATTCTACTAGTTTTTGCCCGCGACTTTGTCCGCGTGGAGTTCGGTTATATCGCGCCCATGTGTGAAAAAGAGTCTGCTGGTACAAGTCATAATTATAACTGGATGTCACGGGCATAAGCTAGTAAACTACAACACTTCTTTATACACCACATTTTTTGCTAATCTATTACTGTGTGCCAAAATTATCAGACTACTGGGCGAGCTTACACGTGAGCAAGCCACATGCGTTGCCCGTGTGAAAAACAATTTTCTCAAGTCTATACCCGCAAATTTTAATGTCTGCCCTTGTGATTTGTTTATGGTTATTGCAAAGCAGACTTTGAGGGGAAACTGTATTCGTTTGAATTCAAAGGGAAGATCATTCGGGATCAAGGGAATTCTTGGTACAAATACAGTTTCGCGTTGCGCACATCCAGTTATAATTGTGGCTTCCACTACATTGCGATGTAACACTTTTACTTTTAGTCTGGTTCCGTTGCACAGTTGAGGAGGTTTTAAATTTCGCAACAACATAACAGGAGTGCCCATGCGTAGAATAAGCTTATGATGTGGAAGACCCGGTGGTTTCCGTGAATTAAGAAATTCGTCAGGGTAGTTAATTGCGTCATCTGTGTTGACCACAGAGTCTATTGACGTGTACACCATTTCTTCCCCCTCAAAAGACGTTAACAGTATATCGTTAATTGCCGCTGCTTGGTCGTTTTTCGGGGTTAGTATGGCACGTTCACACAACCATTTCATTGGCTTATCGTGGATATGAGCAATATCTGGGTAAATTTTGGATATTAACTCCTGTAACGTAAATACAACTGTGCACAAATTATCAGGGATGGTTATCATTCTGTCATTTATAATAATCACCGTTGCCGATTTCAAGTAGGAGATTCGCAAATCCACATCAGACTCTTTTTCTTCTAAGTGTACCCGCATATTTTTCGAGAGCTTGAGGATTTTAATTAGAGGCCATAAAGTGGATCTCTTAAGACACGCCTTAACTTCATCTGCTCTAGTTCCTTTCGGCACTACTGGTAGAGTCTGTCTAAAATCTCCAGCCAGCAAAACCGTTACACCACCCATTAACATCTTAGTTCCTCTTATATCTTGTAGAGTTCTGTTTAAAGCCTCTACGCCACCCTTATGAGCCATGGTTATTTCATCCCACACTATCATTTTCGTATGTTTTAATACTTCAGCAAAATTACTTTGTTTCGATATATTACAAATGGGAGTATCAGCTGTTGTGAAATTGAGTGGTAACTTGAAGGTAGCATGAGCAGTTCGTCCACCCTCAATCAGTGTAGCTGCGATCCCAGAAGAAGCCACAGCCAAAGCAATTCCGCGAGTACTTCTAACTTTTGCTAATAGCAAATTTATGAGGAATGTTTTGCCTGTTCCACCGGGAGCATCTAAAAAGAATATTACACAATCATTTGATTAAATTTTTGTGTTAATTTGATTGTACACTGCTTTTTGTTCGTCATTCAGTGATCCTTCATTATTTTTAACTGTTTATAAAAGATGTAACAGTTAAATGGTCAAGCTCTGAAAAAGGATCACGCTCTTCGACAGGTACCTCCATGCGACGCTGTGTAATTTTGTTCGCAACAATAGGCAGATAGGCGTCAAAATGTCCATTAGATAAATCATGGCTAAATCGTAATCGCCTTACTGGACAGATATCTGTTCCGGACTCTGTGTATAGCAGACCGTTTCGATATACTTCAAACCGAAACGGAAATATTAATCCTGCAGCTACCAATTCACAAAGTCCGCCGTAAGTTTCATTTTTTAACATATCGGCTGAATATTAATTTGCTGTTGAATAATTATCGCTATTTCTGTCGTGGGTCATAACTGAAAACCTAGGCCAATCATTTACCACAAATCTAACAATTTGTGAACGCACCACCATCGCATTTTCTTGGGTTCCGTACATTAAAAATGAAAGAGCACGAAACAAACAGGCGCCGTCACCTAAAGCAAATCTTAAACCGTAAGCAAGCAAACAAAGTCGAAGTCTAGTCAAGTATCCGTTAACAGTGAATAGGTACCGTATGTGCTACAGGTTGAAGCGCTCATTCACCATTCACTTTATATTAGTTCGAAAAAACACAACGTTACCGCGTTCTAAAACGATACCAACGACATCTATCGGTAGGGATTGGAACTTGAAAATCAATACAAATTAGGTATGTACCTAAGTATTTCTTTTGGTTTTGCCATTTTATTAATTTGTAAAAAAATATATTTGGTTTGGTTGTTTATTTTCATTGTTTTTTAATTTTTAAATTAGTATTTTTTTGTTCAAGTGTATTTTTGTGCAAATTTTTTGTACAAATCTTCTTGTCTATTTTGTTTTATGTTTTTGTGCAATAAAAGTATTAGGTCCTTACATATGAAATTGGCGTTTTGTACGGGAGGAATATAAAGTCATTTTTTTTTTGTAAAATATATTTAATTAATCAAAGTATGCACCCTTGTTATCTATGCACTTTTGCCATCTCATAGGTAGTTCATTGATCCCTAAAAAAAACATGGGGGCGAGAATCAATAAACTCTTTGAAGGCGGTTTGGGCTGCCGCATCGGAGTTGAATTTTTTTCCTTGTAAGAAGTTCAAAATCCGGGAAAAATGGTAATCTGTTGGAGCAAGGCCCGGGGAGTACGGTGGATGTCGCAGACATTCCAATTGTAGCTCATCTAACTTAGTGGTTGTTTGTTGTGCAGTGTGTGGTCTTGCGTTGTCGTGAAGCAGCAGTGGCTTAGAGCGATTGACCAATCTCGGTTATTTAGCAGCTAGTTCTTCCTTCATGGTTTGCAGTTGCTGACTATAGATATCTGCCGTAATCATTTGGCTACATTTTAGAAAGCTGTAGTGAACGACACCGGCGCTAGTCCACCAAACACTCACAAGTAACTTTTTCTGTGTCAATTTTCGTTTAGGGCAGGATTTGGCTGGGTCTCCATCGTACAGTATCCACTTTTCATCATAAGTAATGATTGAATTTAAAATCCCTTCATTATTGTGTCGATTGAGCAAAGTAACACAGCAGTCGACGCGTGTTTGCAAGTTCGATTCACTCAATTCATGAGGTACCCATCGTTCAAGTTTTTTTACTTTCCCGATTTGCTTCAAGTGGATTAATATAGTTTTATCACTTACCCCGAAGCCTGCAGCTATCTCTGAAGTGCTTTGTGATGCCTTTAATTCTTCATTTTCCACTTTGGTCTCCGGCCGTCCACGGGGTTGGTTCTGAAGGTTGAAATTTCCAGAACGAAAACGTTGAAACCAAAAACGTACCGTGCTTTCTTTTGCGACACCAGCGCCGTACACATCATTAATCCTTCGAGCTGTTTCTGCAGCACTGGTGCCACGGTAGAACTCGTACTCGTAAATATACCGATATTTCATGTTTTCCATTGTGCGGTAATAAGCGACGCCAAAAAAAAAAATAATGAGGAAAAAACAAATGAATGACTGTTTTCAAAACTCAAATGTACCAGCTAAATGAATTTATAAATTTGAATTTGGAATTTTTAACCAAAGAGGAGATATTTCAGATCAAAGTGGTCAGTACGACAAAACGCTAATTTCATATGTAAGGACCTAATATATTCTATTCTATTGTAATAAATTAAGTTTAAAATATTTATCAATATCATTTACGTTATTTACGACCCAAAAACCTTAAAAATGACACCCAAGTCACCCAACCCATGATGATTTTTACATACAAACATACATCCATCCATCCTTTCATCCATGTTGGTTTCAAACCATAATCGATGCCATTTTCTTAATTAACGTGCCAAAAAACCATAAAACGACACCCATATTGACATTTCAACCACATCGCACCCCCACAGGGGATGATGGTAGGTATTTCCCGTCTGCTACGTTGAATTTTGAAATAGTTGTTGTTTTCGTAATCAGCGACCCGATAAACCATAAAAACGATACCATAATCATGTTGATTTTCAGAATTTGTCACCCCTTTTCCACCTTTTAGGGGTTAAATTCTGAAAGAGCCTGAAACACTTGTTTACTCATTTATTTATAGGAGTACTCCTGTGAAGTTTCGAATAAAATAGTTTAACTAATCTTGTTTCCCCATACAAACTTTCAATCCCTTTTTCATCCCCTTAGGGGTTGAATTTTCAAAAACCCTAGGACACGTAATTTTTTATTTCTAATCGTTAACCTAAAAACAAAGTTTCAGGCTTCTAGCTCTAAAAATGACGAACTTCCATACAAACTTTTAACCCCTTTTTCACCCCCTTAGGGGGCGAATTTTCAAAAATCCTTTCTTAACGGATGCCTACGTCATTACAACTGTCTGTATGCCAAATTTCAGCGAAATCCGTTCTGTGGTTTCGGCTGTGCGTTGATAGATGAGTCAGTCAGGTTTGCCTTTTATGTACATAAGATTGTAGAAAAATATTGCCTCTTATTATTATCTGGAGAGAAAGCAGGGGAATAAATTTGTATGAAATTAATGCCACCTGAATATAATTTTGAAAATTTATATATTACATTCTACCTAAGAGCTGTGGTAGTTCAGATGGTTAGCGCGCAATGAAATTGTTAATTGCAATTTTAAGTGCTGATTTACCTGCGTGTCTGAGAAATAAGAAAAAAAAATTTCGAAAACATGTGTTCGCCAACATGCTCTGGGGCAGCGTGGCGGACACTTCCTTGCCCTAGAACCCTTTCAGATATGAGAGGAGGTCTGTGCGCAGCAGTGGGACGTTTATAGGCTATAACTTTAACTTTTTTATTCTACCTAAATTTTACAATTGTACAATATTTTTACTATATCCATTAGTTTGGTCACTGCACACCGATAAAGCAGCAAGCAGTGCTTTTTTTCTGACTTGTGAATGCATCATGCCAAGTGCACTATGACACCAACTTTAAATATGACATATCTATTTTTATCAACTGAATGAAATGAAGGAAACGCTAAATTGATTGATTGCCCAAGCTTATCTCAATACACTGAGCTGCATCCTAATAGGCCATTGTAGAGGTTAGCATGCACAGACAAACGAAAAAAAAACCTGTTCATGATTTTATTGCATATATCTTTTATACATTTAGATAAATACCCATTTATGGCCTAGAAATATTACACTTACCAACTTACTTTTATGAACATTAAATCATTAGTATGTAAGTTAAAAAGTTAAAAGTAACTTAAATAAGGTTATTGTTTCTACAATTTACTTTGGATAATCTGTCTCCGCAGATTATCCAAAGTAAATTGTAGAAACTTTACTTTTTTATATATATAACTATTACGGGAGCCCTTGTGTGTTTTTATATATTACGGTTGTAACATACGGTTGTAACATTACACACAATGTAAATACGAATGTGTCAATTCAACCAGAGAAGGACCACATACTCACAGAATACCAGTGTAAAATAGCAGCTTAATGCTCTTGTATTTCATATGATGAGTGCAGAGAACCGGAGACGTTTTCTACTGGAAATAAGGCATTCTTAGTCCCCAGGTTTGACAACGCACCTGCGTTTTGATTCTAGATGGGGAATAGATGTAGAGTCTATGGGCCACAGCATACATTTACCATCAGGCGTACTGTGCTCGTTTGTCACTATTATTTTATTTAAAAAAAATTGAGTTTTATAGTTTAAACTAAATTTAAATCAAGGCTAATTAATCCTGTTTAAAACCAGTTTTTTTTTTAAATAAAATTAAAGTGACTAACAAGCTTACATTCACCTTATGTCAGTGACTGCTGCAGCCCATGGATGCGTTGTCACCACTGAGGACTGAGAAATACCTTACAGCTGGTAATTATACTGGCTCTCTATATCCTTCAGACCTTATATAAAATGGATATTTCTATATACTTAAGTATCTTCGTTATATATTGTTGCATTTGATTGTTAACAAATGTCCCTTGTATTTAAAGTACACTGTAGTATTTCAAATAGCAGAAAAAGTTATGGGGATATTAAATGTATGTATATGCAGCCGGGGTAACTCAGAGGCGTAGCATTCGTTGTAAATTTCACAATATGTGAGGAACCCAGGTTCAATCCCCGCCAGCACTATGAAATTGTCGATTGCAGTTTTAAGTGCTAATTTGCTACGTGCACATCATGTCTGAGGAATGAATTAATTAATTCTTGTTCTTAAAGTATGAAAAAAGCAAGTATCAAAACTATACATTGTTGGTTTTGTATGAATTATCACTGCCCCGTTGGTCTAGTGCCTGTTGGTCCAATAATATTTATGACTTAAAAAAGCCACTGTGTTCATTTGTCTTTGCGAGAGTGATTTAGAGAGTGCATTATTAGAATCATGTAAACGGTAGCTTTTAGTGATTAGCACTACTCGCTTTAGTACGATCCTAGGTATGCGCTATTCTCACCTTACTTCTAAAATCAAATAGAATCGCTTTTTTGTTTTGCATTTGAGTGCTTCTATTGTACTCACTTAAAGCAATAAGTTATTGCAAAGCGGGCCCCGTACTATGAATTTAAACATATGCAGTTGGGTTCATTGTTTAAATAATTATATTTTTAGTATCATCATTACAGCCCTTCATAAGTTCACTTCTGAACATAAGCCTCTCCCACAAAGTACGAACGCCACAAAGCACGGTCCTAAGCCACCTGCATACATCGATTTTCTGCACATCTTGCCAGGTCTTCACTCCATCTAGTGGGAGGCTACCCTACCAGTACGAGGTTGCCACTCGGGAAGTATTTTTATTATAATATGTGCTAAATACCTAAGGCAAGAGGGGACTCCTCCACAGTATTTTATGAAGTTATAATAGAATTTATTGCTATTGTTGTAGTAAAGTGTGTGATGTAAATGACTCATATGGGTCATTTGAGTCATTTACATCTGGGGTAAATGACTCATAATATAATATATAATGTCCTCCGGACCGAATTTCGGTCACGGCGGCCAGTCTCAACGGAGACCGGCCATCTGTGAAGGACAGGATAATATAGTGCCTGAGTGTGTGAGCAATCACAGTTGCCTATTCCCTCACTCTCATAATCCAATGGAACGGTAATCCGACACGACCAGTGAGAGATCAGAAGTAGGACCAATGGTGTTTACGTGATTTCCGAGACACGAGAGTGACGAGATTGAGAATTTCTTGACAGAAAAAATCAATAACTGATGTTCGTCCAACCTGGGATTCGAACCCAGGACCTCATGATCAGCAATCGCGTTTACGACCACTAAATCAACGAGGCAGCAGTACATACTTTTCCCATTTATACAAAAAAAAATCTTATGTAAATTCCTCAAACGTATAATAATTTATAGATTTACGAAAGCCAATGTCTTCAGATGATTGATCCGCGTGACCTTGGCTGAAAGTCGTGTAGAACGGATGGTATAAACTATTTTAGAATTAATGTTTTATTCGCTCAAAAGCTAAAATACGATGCACGTTTCACCATTAGTAATCTATTGGCATTAGAACGAAAGCGTAACGTTTTGTTTAAAAACAATCTAGCATTTGTAAACTAAAATATTTTGTTCAACAGAAATAATAGGTGCAAAGTATAATTCACATAATTTTACTGTTTCAGTCAAATATTTTATTCAAACATTGGAAGTGTGGTAACTAGTGTTGTGTAGGTTTAAAAGTATACAATATCGATAAAAAAGTAAATTAGTGAGGGTATTTTGTTAAAAAATTAAAAACCATTATAAGTATACAAATAAATAAAATTGAAGTGTCTGTTTGTAATGTTAAAATAACAGCTTTTTACTAAATGCATATGAAAGTATATACGGTACTAATAACAAAAAAACAATTTTAGTCTGTCTGTCTATTTGTTCCGACTAATCTCCGAAAACGCTGGACCGATTTTGACGGAACTTTCACTGGCAGATAACTGATGTTATGAGCAGTAACTTAAGACACTTTTATTCTAGAAAAAGAATTAGGGTTCCGCACAAAAATTTAAACTCATGACATCGTAGTAAATTCCACGCGGGCGAAGTCGCGGGGGACAGCTAGTAAGTAATATACTATCGAAATGTGCGTGTACACGTTCAACCGCAACTAAAGCCCGTTCGAGTTCGTGAATTGCAAGAACCTTAACTATTTATATTGTATAGTGGTGGCATAAGATAATCCACTAACCCATATTTCGTGGGTGTCGTAAAAGGCGACAGAGGAAAATAAAACAGGAGATGGGCAGTAGCACCTATTAACTATGCAAAATAATAAAAAACTGCGGACTGCCAACTCGAGATTGGACTTAGATTGCCTTATTAAGGGGGGATATTTGCCATGGTTACCACACTTGCCAGGCGGGTTGTCAACTGCAGTTTTTTTATTTTCTAGTTGTTATTAGAATGACGGACATTAGATAGGATGTAATGAATAATGAATAAAAAAATTGTAACTTACGGCACAGTGGCACAGGAGCTAATTATTTAGTTCGTTGTTAAGCTAAGACAGTGTATTGAATAATTATAGCTTTTAACAAAAAGTAAAAACCGACTTCAAATAGCAAAAAAAAAATTCATTTGATATCTTAGGGGTGGAAATTTTTGTCCAAATTTATAATAAAAAAAGAATCATTAGAATCGGTTCTCAATGTGCGAAGATATCATATGAAATTCCTTAAACAATAGTAAAATATGAAACTTCCCCCTATTTTCCACACTTGGGGGCGGAAGTTTTTCTACCTATTTAATAAAAAAGATACATTAAAATCGGTTCACAATCTGCGAAGATATCGCGTAACATACATACATACAAAAAAAAAGAACATACACGCGAATCGAGAACTTCCTACTTTTTGAAGTCGGTTAAAAATTGAACCTCCTATTCTTTTTAGTTCTTTTTATTGAGTTTAATTTTTTCACTCTTTTGAGTGGACTAAGTAATATCACAAGTTCAAGAGAACAACTATAACTATGAGTGACTAGGAGTGACGCCCTGGCAAGATATGCAGGAAGTCGATGGATGTAGGTGGCTAAGGATCGTGCTTTGTGGCATTCCTTGGGGGAACTAGAATATCACTTACATCGACAACAATTTTCGAAGTTATATGTTTTAGATCTTCCCTTTTCGTGGTCTGTTAAAACCATGGAAGAATGTAGCCATATCTGTGTGTGTGTATGTCTCATATTTCAACCAGATCCGACAATGATTGAAAATGGTGTGTATTTTTTAAGTAATCCATTTAATATAATATTATTTTCATGTAGAAAGGTGGTCCGGTCCACATTTGAGGTAAAGCATATTAATACAAAAAAAGATTTTCTAAATCGGTTTATAATAATTATCGAAGATATCGCGTAACATTATACTTAGTCGGGTCATAAGTTTTGTCAAAACCTTATTATTTCAAAATTTTGAATTCTGGCTAGATGAACTTCACCAATTTTAAAAATATAACGTTTGCGCTTGCCGAAAATAAAAATAAAATATTAATTTTCATTCATTTTCAAATATGGAGAGGTCGAAGAAAAAAGATAGAGTAACGGTTGTCACGTTGCACCGCTGTGGTTACGCGCCAAAAGTGATTTTCAATATTCTACAAAAATTTAAAATAACCCTACAATTTGTTTATCGCACTATAGAAATGATTCACTGAAGCTTCGAAGATCGTAAGAGGACCGGCCGCCCTCGTACAGTTAGGACACCCGCGATCATCAAAGCAGTGAAAGCGCGAATCCAACGAAATCCTGTTCGTAAACAAAAAATCTTAGCTCTTCAGATGGGCCTAAGCAGAACCACGGTCAAAAGAGTGACCAATGAAGACCTAGGACTACGAGCTTATCGTAAGAAGACCGGACATTTTTTGGACGAGCGTTTGAAAAAAATTATGCTGGATAGATCCCGCGCTTTGTTACGGCGGTACGCGGGAAAAAATACCGCGAAGTTTTGTTTTCGGATGAAAATTTTTTAACATCGAAGAAAGTTATAGTAAACAAAATGATAAAGTGTATGCCCACAGCAGTGAAGAAGCCAGCACGCGTATTCCGAGGTTCAACGAGCACATTATCCTTCGTCACTCATGGTTTGGCTTGGAGTCTCATATTCAGGCTTAACTGAGGTGTTTTCTGTGAAAAGGTGTAAAACCAGTGCCGAGGTGTACCAAAATACCGTCCTAACAAACATAGTGGAACCTCTTTCTCAAACAATGTTCAAAACAGACATCGGATATTCCAACAGGACTCTGCACCAGCTCATAGGGCACGAAGCACGCAAAACTGTTTGACCGTCCATGAAATTGACTTTATCGGACATGAAGACTGGCCTCTTCTAGTTCAGATTTAAGCCCACTGGATTAGAATAGAATAATTTTTATTCAATATAGATTTATAGATTACATGGTGTAATTCTTATTGAAAGTAATTTTTACTATACCACTGGTGCGAAAAAAACCTCTGTCCTGGGAAGAACCAGCAAGAAACCCAGTGGGACTTTTTTAAAGTAAATTTTACATTAATGGTTGTACAAACTATTTAAGTACAAATTTTATTTTAGAAACTGCTTGGAAGCGACCACCTCATTCACAGGGTTATTATCAACCATGTATTCATATATACTATAATAACCCTTTTATACAGTTTCATCTTAATAAAACATTTAAACTTGGTACACGTTCCGGGACCTTGTTGTAATAACGTATACATTGCCCCAAGAATGAATTACTGACTCTGTGGAGTCGAGAAACTGGTATCACTAGCTTGTGTTTGTTCCTAGTGTTTACAGAATGCATATCACTTTTTTACTAAAACTACCTTTGTTTTTGTGAACATACATTAAATTTTCGTAAATATATTGAGAGGCAAAAGTTAATATATTTATTTCTTTAAATTTATCTCTAAGAGACTCTCGGTTTTAGGTTGTAAATAGCTCTAATGGCCCTCTTATGTAAAACAAAAATAGTTTCTGAATCAGCAGCATTTTTTTGATTATAAGATATGGCAACATTTGGAGGAGAAAGTCTGCGCTAAACCTCATCAGAATTTGGAATCTCTCCGAGCATCTTTGGCTAAAGCAGGGGCAGAAATAGATATGAGTGTGGTGCGTGCTGCGATTGATGATTGGGCATGTATTCAAAATAGGGGAGGGCATTTTGAATAATGTAAATAAAATTGTATTCTAAATTAAATTACCTTTCATTTCATATATAATTATCAAAAAGTGTATCATTAATTTTATAAAAAATGTTTGACAGAACTTATGACCTGACTAATACAAAAAAAAAACAATAAAATTGAGGTTTAAATTTTTTTTTTTTAATTAAATTAAATTTTGAAATTTGCTAAAAACCATTGAAGAATGTAGCCATTATATATTTATTATTCATTCTTTATCTTTATGTATTTATTGTTCATTCTTTATTATATAGTAGATATTAAGTACATATGTATATTATTACTTATTTATTAAATTTTTGTAATGTTTGTGTACACCTGCCACAGTTTATCAAATCATTTAGGGTTGACTGGTAGAGAATGCCATAAGGCATTAAGTCCGCCATTTATATCCCTTTTTATAAGGTATGTAAAAACGATTAAATAAATTATAATATAATATTCAATTCTTATCGGACTTAAGTCCAGAGCTAGAGCTAAAAAGACAAGTGTGCTAGTCACCACTTAGTCGTACGGCCTTCAAGAAATACCTAAAATAACAGCGACCGCAAGAAATATGATATGTGTCTACTTTAATTACATTTATAAGTGTAATACATGTTCGTTCATTCTATGTAAAAGCCTTGCAAAGAGTCACGAGGCCTTACCGCTGTTGTCTTAATTAAACTGGCAACGTTATAATTAGGTAACAAGCGACCCGCCTTGGCTTCGTCTGGGTAAGATGCTGGCTAAATGTGGCAAGTTAAACATGGCATGCAAAAAACATACTCAGCTCAATATAAGATAGTAAATTCGATATTACAGACATACACTTCAATTTTATTTATATTGTATAGATTTTAGTACAATTTTAATAACGATGTTAAAAATTAATTAGCTAAGATCCGCGTAATAAATTAAAATGATGTGTCTTACCTAGTTTGAAGAGCACCTCCCACCCTCCCTCAATTAATAATAATAATGTTTATTGATAAACAAAATATGGTACACACTTATTATCTAATCTTTAACATTAATGTTTCGGGTAGATTTTTTTTTAAATAGGTACATACTTGCATGTATGATGTTTCGTTCGAACAAAAACCAAGTTGTAGAGTAACAAGAATGTAATTTTTGTTGTGTATTTAATTGTAGAGAAAATTGGAATTTTAATTAATTAAATTTTAATATTTGGAAAATTGGAAGAAAAGTGTACACTAAAAGATAATAATTGCTAGCATTTAAACTAGGCCAAACTGTGTCTTAAATGCTAGTTTCTTCCTTAAAGTAAATTAACATAGAATAAGCACTTAAACGCTTTACAAATTATGTACTACTTTTAATAAGGTACTTATAATTATTTAAAAATGTTTTATTTTAATTTAAGTTTAAATTTTAGAACTCGGCTCATTTTTTTATCTTCAATGTCATCGTTTGTGATTTGAGCTAAACTGTCAACTTTTTTTTGCAATTGTATTTATTAAGCGGGTGTATATTAATCATTTGGTTAATTTTATTATATAGAAAAGGACCAATAAAACATTGAAACTTTTGCGCGCACTATCCCCGTCACTAGCTACTAATCTCAGCACTACTATTATCAACACCACTACATTAAGCCGCCTAACATTTTTTTTATAAAATAAGGGTGACAAACGAGCACACAGTCCACCTGATGGTAAGTGGTTGCTGTGGCCCATAGACATCTACATACATCTATCTTCGTTTGCGAATTTAAATGTAGATGCGTTGTCAGCCGTGAGGACTAAGATGGAATGCCTCGGTTCCAGTAAAAAGGTCTCCGGTTCTCTACACTCACCATACGAAACACAGCGGCATTAAGCTGCTATTTTACACTGGTATTCTGTGAGAACGTGATCCTTCCCGGTCGAGCCGACCCATTCGTGCTACAACTATACTATTAATATAGCTGCAGCAACAACGGCAACAGCGAACACCAAACAACAAACACGAACGTGTGGATGGGTGTTTGCCTGTTTTTGTTTGTGTTTGCCAGTGATCGGTGTCGGTGTCGGTTTTGTGCACAAATCAAAGGGTGTTCGATAAACGTATTTGCGATGTATCCAAACGCTTGGCAATCAGTAATAGGAGTTACTAGCGGTTATTATTATTATATCCTTCGATGTGCCATTGTGTATTTAGGTACTGGTGTATTTTATGTTCTTTTGTTTAATTTCATTTTGCCTTTTTTTTATAAAATAGGTCAACCCGAAAGTAGTCGCTGCCACAAGCTCGTCGTCCGCCATGTTTGCCCATTCGGAATATACTAGCACGTTTGCCAAGCATGTGGATGCCGTGTTCGTTTTGGGTGATTGTAGTCGGTGTTTGACACGTGTCTGGTGATTCTTGGTGTTTGTGGCAAACACCAAGCATGTGGAGGCGGCTTTAGGAATGACACACCACCGTCGATAACACGACACGTGTTTCGCTTTTAAACGAGGCATCCTCAGGTGAAGTAGACTGCGGTGGTCTTCAAACTAGGTAAGACATATCATTTTGTTATATTATGCGGATCTTGGCAAATAAATTTTTAACATCTTTAATAATATAATGGATTTCCGCAAAGTAACACCTGATTCTATTAATTAGTTTAATCTCTACAATCTACATAGTATAAAACAAAGTCACTTCCCGCCGTCTGTACGTTACGTAACGGATTTTAATGCGGTTTTCATCAATAGACAGGATGATCCAAGAGGAAGTTTTATATGTATAATACTTGCCTCTTATATATTATATAATTCTTCTGTCCGTGTGTATGTGACTGAACTCTTCCTAAACGGCTGGACCGATTTTGATGAAATTTTGTGTGTGTGATTAAGTTGATTAGATAATGGTTTAGTTTCACAATTGGACCCGGTAGGTGGCGTTGTTGTCAAGATCCAGAAATCAACCGTGCTAAGCCAGGGCGGATCGCTAGTTATTAATTAAACGTCAAAACTCCTAGCTCCGTAATCCTATATTTATTGTCATTGTTATTAGCTTAAGCATACCGTTATTCAAATGCTATTATATTCTTATCAACACATACATTTTATAAGTCATGGTCGCTGTATAATTATATGCTTAAATTTCACGTGAGCAAACACCCCGAAACTTTTGTATTTTCACTTTTGGTTTCGTTGTACTGTATTGAATGTATTTAGGCCCGGATAAGCCGACGTCTTCTTGATACATCATAGGCTACATCATGAAGCGAGCTTCCATTAAAACATACTTCAAGCCGCCGAAGAAGATTAGTCAATTTTTACCATCCGTCAAGTGTCATATCCCTCTACAAGATGCAGGAGTGTACAAGCTCGATTGTGAATGTGGTCTCTCCTACATAGGACAAACAAAAAGATCTATAAAAACCCGCGTAAAAGAACATATAGCTCACTTGAAGCACTGAAGTTTAGGGAAGTCTGCAGTCTGTGAACATGTTCAAGATCGTCCCCGCCATTACATTAGATTTGATAGATCACAAATCCTTGCAACAGAACACCGATTCCTACCAAGGATGATTCTCGAGACTATTGAAATTAGAGAAATTAGGGTGCAGCCTTCTGCTTGGGATCCTATAATTAATAAAATTAAATCCAAAGCCAAGCATACCACTGCTATAAGCTCATTCTGCGTAGATCGGATCAAAAATTAATATTCAAAAACTGAAGGTAGCCGGGCTAACTATGACATCGGGACGTCAACCACCTCAGCCCCCATGACCATGGGTGCTGTAAAGCACCCGAAACGTCGGGAAAAAAAAGTTAAATTAAACGCGATAGAATCCGTAAAAATTAGTTTCATTTAAGAAATTCTCAGTAACAGACCAGTGTTTTACCGCCGTGCCTCGTACGACACTCTCCGGTCGTGTCGGTTTGCCATCCCTTCGGACTATAGAGTGAGGGAATAGAGAGTGCACCTGTGCTTGCGCGTGTACACTTGGGCACTATAATCCTGTCTTGCGCAGATGGCTAGTCTCTATTGAGACTGGCCACCGTGACCGAAATTCGGTCTGTTTTTTTTTTTAATGAATTATTAATATCATAAAATTACTAGCTCCGTCGTATGGTATTTCAATGTTTTTAAACGCAGAATTTTCACCTGTATCGGGGAGGCGTTTTACATAGGTACATAAATTGCACATGGGCATACATCCAGACCCAAAACACTTTCCGTTCGGGAGTCAAACCCGTGGGCCGAGTGCTGTCAAATTTGTTATTACATTAACTATAAATTAAGTTAAATAAATTATTTTACTGTACTTTTGTACTTTTATTTTGTAAACTGTATTTTATAATATACTAATCTTTAACTTGACCTCTCGCCGTGATGATTGTGTTTTTGCGTTTTTAGATATTTTTAGGTAAATGTTGATTCTTTTAACTTGGTAACAATTCAAAAACTGATTGCGCTATCTTCCATTATAAGCAATTAGCCATTAATCATGTGACATTATGATAGTAAAACGTGACGTTTGTGTGCGGAGATTCATTACGATTTTAAGTACGACTAAGGCAACGAACAAGTACAACCAAGCTGGCCAAGACAACAGTACGATCAAGCTGAAAAAAATTAACATTATAATATCATAAAAAGACAAAGATAGCAACAGGAAAGTGGTTCGCTTGTGCTGTATTTTTTTTTTATAGAATGAGGGTGACAAACGAGCACATAGTCCACCTGATGGTAAGTGGTTGCTGTGGCCCATAGAGATACATCTTCGTTTGCGAATCAAAATGCAGATGCGTTGTCAGCCGTGAGGAATAAGATGGAATGCCGCTTTTACAGTAAAAGGGTATCTCTCCGGTTCTCTACACTCACCATACGAAACACAGCAGCATTAAGCTGCTATTTTACGCCGGTATTCTGTGAGAGCCTGGTCTTCCCCGGTCGAGCCGACCCATTCGTGCTACAACTATACAATTAATATAGTTGCAGCATGGCTCTGCCACGTTTAAATGCTGTGACCCATAGACATTTACATTTATCCTCGATTAAGAATCAAAATGCAGATGCGTTGTCACCCCTGAGGACTATGATAGAATGCCTCGTTTCCTGTAAAATGGTCTTCGGTTCTCTGCACTCACCTTACGAAACACAACATCAATAGCACCATGCTTGATACAGCAGCATTGAGCTGCTATTTTACGCTGGTATACTGTGGGAGCATTGTCCTTTTACGAGCCGACCCATTCGTACTAAAACCATAATATAGCTGACACATGGGCTCTACCACGTCTAAAAATAAATGTAATGGTACCGTAATCTTGTATACAGCTGGTTTTCAGCCATTCACATCTCCCTGAGGTGTCATGTAGGAGCATCTACAATATTTTGTAAATTTATACGATGCAGCCACATGAGTTATATAGAGGATAATATTTGTAAACTTCTTTTACATCGTGTACAAGTGAGATTCATAATTAAAATTGCAGATCTATTGTTATCCCTCCGGACTAAAAGGGAAAATGGCCCGTGAAAAGGGTATTTCTTAACCTGTTATTCTATCTGTTTTATGGTATTTCCATGATGGAAATAATATTAACTATAGTATTTGCGTTATGGCATGGTGCGAGTGACAGCTTACACTTTTGGAGTCTCTAGAGATGGAACATTGTTAAATCGATTTAAAAAAGGCGATTAACGATACACAAAGCAAAGCAAAAAAATATCGATTAGCTATCGATATAAAAATTAAAACCGAAACATATATTTCTTTATAAACTACAATGCATGTAAAATTAAGTTAAAGTTTAGTACAAATTATGACATAATAGTGACATAATAGCTGTTCCCGGACTTCGCCCGCATGGTATTTATTACGATTGGATTTCATGGGTTTTAATTTTTTTGCGCGGAATCCTAATTTTTTTTTCAAAAATAAAATTAGCCTGTATTACTCCTTATAACATCAGCTATCTGTCAGTGCCAGCTATAAGCTGGAACAAACAGACAGTAAGTCAAACGTTTTAAAATTGTTTTTGTCTTTTTGTTATAAGTACCGTATATACTTTCATATGTATTTAGTAAAAGGCTGTTATTTTGATATTACAAACGGACACTTCAGTGTATAGATTATACTATGTATTAATTTGAAAATAAAAATCATCTTCTATTTCATGTTGATTGCAACATTCATATTGACATTTAAACAAATAGAATGGCTGCCAGCATCTGTAATTTTCAGTACGGAGTAGACTGCACTAGCAGCTTTTCAAGGTACGAGTGCTAGCGCCTTTTGCTATATGTTTATTAGTTTTACCAGGTGCAATGGGCCAAATATCGGGACGGAAGGTAAAAATAATCGAGAATTTGGTTTATAAATCTAATGAAATAAAAATAAAAAAATTGGTTTTTGTAGCCATTTTGGCCGCCATGAGTTATGATAGTCTTTTTGACACAATGCGTAATTTGCTTTATAATTATTGTTTTTTGCCTGAGCTGACCAACGAATAATTTATCGTCCATGCATCGGAAACACTGCATATTCGTCTATGTGAGTTTTGTTTCCGTAAATCAGAATTTGTTGAACGATTAGTTCCAATTCCAATACATATTTACGTGATTTTTATATATTCGATTTATTTCAAAACCGATTTTTGATAATCTGTGGCTGTTCGTTATGGCATGGCATAGTTTAGCGTGGCACATCACTGTCGTAAGTGGGCGGTACCCATCCATGAAGTACAGCAATATCTGTATGACAGTTTGTCTAAAAAAATACGAAACTTCATAGGCGTGAGCTGTCACCCGCACCATGCTATAACGCAAAGACTATAATGAACATGAACACGCAATCCACCTATATCTAACCTGCCTCGAAGGCATAGTGGTCGTAACGGTGATTGCTGTTCATGGATTCCCGGGTCGGACCAAAATCAATTATTATTTACATTATAATATCTAACAATACATACATAACATACATAAACACTCACGCCTGTCACCCAGAGGGGTAGGCAGAGACTATGGACTTCCATTTGGCACGATCCTGACACACCTCTCGCCTCCTCCACATCCATATACCTACGCATACACGCTCGTCGGTTAAGGGTACTCGTCGGTTAAGGGTACTCTCTAATATCTAACCTCAATTAAGAATCAAAATGTTGATGAGTTGTCACCCCTGTTCTTCTCGTCACTCACCATACAATACACGGCATCATTATTCTGCTGTTTTACGCTGGTATTCTGTGTCAGCATAGACTTTCGTTATATCTGCAGAAACTTATTGTAATTTTTTAATCTTCCAGAACCGGGAACACAAACATCGAACAGAGGTGTACGTTATGACTGTCACCCAGGAGCTGGCGGAGTGGGAGGACTCGCGTCAGATGGGCAGAAAAAGGCAATGGTTCTCTATAGACGACGCACTCGCCCAGCTGGCGTTACACAAGCCAATACAGCGTCATTACTTGCAGCAGCTGAAGCGCTCCAAACAGAAACCCGACGACCCGGGCAGCTAAGCCAATATCGCTCTTAGGTTATGGAAGCTGAAGCCCAGCTTGCTGCGATACGTCGACATAACGCTAGTTTCACAAGTTGCAGTACCGTCTTGTTCCTATCGCTTATATAAATCACTTTCGTGACAGTTACACAGCTAAAGAGAGCTTGGTAAACTAAACTAATTCTTTTAAAATATGATTTTTTCTATATATCCAAAGTTAATCACCAGTAACATTCTCTTCATGTACATAAGACCGTACATTTAGTTAAACATGAAATCACTCGATTAGTACCAGAAAAACATTATAGTTATTGCCAACTGGTCACAAAGATAATTTAAAAAAAAACTCATTAAAAATTCAAATGTTAATTGTTTGCTGTAATATTCATTTAAGTTGTTAATGTACATTTTTCTGAATAAAAAGAGGTTAAATTTTGCATTAACTCTAACTTTCTTTGTCATGATATTCAACTTAGATTTATCTTGTATTTTTTAAAAGAGACGACTTATGTATGTGTATTTATAGTGTTCTCCACTATAATACACAAAAAAGGACTTACGTACTAGTTTTCCTGTCTAATATAATGTCAAACATAATCACAATACTCTTTAACTTTGACTCCTTGATAGCCAACAAAAATTTTACAAAAATATTAAAACAGCTTGTAATCTAATTGGTACCTAATTGTAAACATGTCAATTTGGATACATCGAGTTATGTCTATTATACCAATCAGTAAGTAGGTTTTATAGAGATATATGAAGCAGCGCACAGTTGAGCAATTTTTTATGTTTAAATCTGTTTTAAATCTAATGTTTACTAACATGACATTTTATTTTACAACCGATCAAATTGATTTTTTGGCGGGAAAATGACTGCAACTCTTGTATTGGCGTTTAAGTAATGTATAGAAGAATTTCGAAATACTATCTTCATTGATTCCCTTGGGTTAATCTATAGTCCGACCCCATAAATCGCCCAAATATTCGAATTTTTGGTGCAGGATATTGTAAAGAATTTTAAGAATAAAATGATTTCCACGCAAACCATACCCAAAAACTCTTTAAAACAATGATCAATTGCAAATTATAATATGAATTTTGGTGGGAATATTACCATTCTTTTTGTTGCAAATGAATTGTCGTTCTAATAATGGTTTAAGGTAGATTTTGATAAGTAAAAGTGTCTCTTGAAACAACTTCAGTGATTGTGATATAAATTGCAATATATTGCGCCCGTTTTGGGGCCTTGAGATACTATCTTCGTCTACTGTCTGCTGACTTAAGCTATCATCGAAATGCCAGAAACTTCGCAATGTGATGCATGAACATATTGTGAAATAATTTTTTAACGTTTTTATATACTGGATAATGTATTACAGCGTTGCATGCATAATTCTTTTTGGCTGTAGGCCTTGTAACCAATACGACAATTATACTAAAAAAAATATTTTACATTTTGCTTGGCTTTATCTTAATAAACCTTACACTAAACCATTTTTTTAATTATTTTAAACCAGCAAATTCAGGCGTACAATCTATTGACAAACGCACAAGAAAACCATGATTATAAGAATTGAGTGTGCTGAGACTAATGTAGACCATTTAATACCAATAAAAAGAAATTTATTAATATTACATAATATAATGAAACAATACAATTTACGGCCGGTATTATTATAAACAAATCCGCCATTTAAATTCAGCAAATTCAAACAACTTATCACAGCTTGATGGTGTCTAGTTGTTAACATGTCAATACTAAAAATCGAGACATTTCTATAATACTTATCATTATAGGTTATGTTATAGGGATATGCGGGGCAGCACAGTTAAGTAACTTTTAATGTTTGTAATTTTTAATCTGGTTTTTAATTTATTTAAGGCGGGAAAATGGCTGCAAATCGTTGCTCTCGTTTTAACGTTCAAATAACGTTTGGGAGAATTTTGAAAAAATATCGTCATGACTCTGCTGCCTTTACTCGATTCTAAATTTTCTAAATGAACTAGCGTAACCCTAATAAAACAATAATTTTAAAGAACCACTCTTTACTGTATGCAAGTAATGGCCATTAGCTTACTAAATTATAATTAAAGGCTGACTTTACTATGTTAAAATGTAACGCAATAAGGAATTTGTATCGTATAGTGTACTAATTTATCGTCGTAAATACAAATTTTTAGCATTGTATGTCACAATGCTTAATTTATTTGTATAATCGATGTAAGTTTGAAGCAAGGTCGGAATTATCAATTAATTAAATTTTTTAAATCTGTTTTCATGGTTTAAGCTAATTATAGATTATATCAGAGATAATTAAAAATTATAGATACGTGATGCGCAAACAAAATGTTCGTCAATCATTAAATGCACACATGGATATAATCGTGTCTATCCGGTAATTAAAAAATAAGGTGACAAGTTTATAAAAATGAATGTGTAATATGTACGTCACTTGTAACTATAAGTCAGATAATTGTGGTAATTAATTACTAAACACGTATTTTGTTCTTTGATTTCGAGACACGATTAACGTACCTATATTTTTCAAATATCATTATTATGTCACATCTTAAATATTCTTAGAGCTTTGGTAAAGTTATTTATTTGGCTTAGTGTAATGAAAATATTTGAAAATGTGTTTGCGGAGGGATATCACGGTACTGCATGTTTGCCCGCTAGATGCGTATTGTTGACGGACACCACTGAAACGTCAGTCTTCACAAGATGGCAACGAACACTCACCTAGCTCTTGTAACATCTCTTTTTTTTTCAATTTTTACGTATATTTTTATACTACGATGGAATAAATGTTAATTTTATTTTGTTAGCATTAAAACAAAAAGACATCCAATATCTATATTTTATTTAAATTAATTTGGTGTTATAATATTCCTCGATGAGTTGTAAACATTGAGTTCTATGTACTACGTACTAGAGAAGCTATTCCAAACAAAAAATGTGCATTACTCTGTTTTCGCGCATGCGCGGGAGATAGTAGATTTTAGTCTATGATTGTAGATAGCGTGGCATATAAATGAAGAAATTTATTTTTTCTATTGTAATATTATTACCTATTTATTCACTTGAACTACAAATAATTTTACTTATTTGACTACTGAATTATTAATTACGTTCAGGTTTAAACTTTAATTTGAAATCTCGTATTATTAGCGCAGCTCCACACTCTATGAATATTGAAGCCACACTAAATGACACTAAAGGTGTACGGATTGCAGTACAGTTCATTTGAATATAGTGAATGTTCGGAATGCCAAATCTAGTACGTAGTACATATATATCGATGGTTGTAAAGAATAAATTTTATATTGCTCTTCTGTCGAGTTTTGTTTAACGCCGAAATCGCCTTTCCAATTTTCCGGTTTCAGAGGCAGTCTGAACTATCCTTTAAAGTCATCATCATCATTCTCATCATTACAGACTATAAAAGTCCACTGTTGATAATAGGCCTCCCTCATAGATTGTGACATAAGGGCAATTTGCCCAAAATCGCCGCCATACTTGGTAGGTGAATTGGCAACCGTAGTATTCATAATTTTGAGTCGTGATCAGAGAGACGCTGCTGCCCATCTCCTGTTTCAGTTTACCTCTGTCGCCTCTTACGATACTCATGGGACGATAGGGTGGTGGGTATTCTTACATCGCAGCTGCACTGTTTTTAAATTCATGTAAGTCATATTTTAAAAAAGATTTTTTTTCTTTTCCTCAAATAGTTAAGTAACTGCCTGCATACTTCTTTCTATATACCACAGGAATTGCTTAAATACACGTTGGCGAACTTCACGTCACGTCTTCTAAATATTTTATAAATAAGACTAATATAAAAGTATAAAAATAAATGGGAATGTCATATCTTACGTTAGAACTTACATTGATTTCATTTATTTGGAGATGGATTCTGGTTGAGTACGTTCTATGAAATTTAACCAGAGTGCTCAATTCGGTTGCCAAGCGTGGCAACTATGGCAAATATCCCCCTATGAGGCCTATGTTCATCAGTAGACTAATAGGCTGTAACGATAACGGCTCAACTCCTGAACTAGCAAGGCGGCTCTTATAATGTCTTCTCTGCTCTTATCTTGCTGCGTAACGTAAGTAGATACCTAGTTTTATATACGCTCGATAAAGGTAGAATGAATACGCAGTGGGTAAGCGGTGCTGGTCAAAGATTTTTTTTTTATAGATTAAGGGTGTTAAACGAGCAATCAATCCACCTGATGGTAAGTGGATGCTGTGGCCCATAGACATCTACATCAACCCTTATAAGAATCAAAACGTAGAAGCGTGTCACCCCCGAAGACTAAGATGGAATGCCTCGTTTCCAGTAAAAAGGGGTCTTCGGTACACAACCACTCCCTTTTTAAAACAACAACACTTCAACTATTTATGAATTGTTTAGTTTTTTTCACTTTGGTAGAGTCATGCTGCAGCTATATTAGTAGTATAGTTGTAGCACGAATGGGTCGGCTCGACCGGGGAAGGACCACGCTCTCACAGGATACCAGCGTAAAATAGCAACTTAACGCTGCTGTGTTTCGTATGGTGAATAGAGAATCGGAGACCCTTTTTAATGGAAAAGAGGCATTCCATCTTAGTCCTCACTGGTGACAACGCATCTGCATTTTGATTTTTTATTAAGGATAGATGTAGATATCTATGGGTCACAGCAACCACTTACCATCAGGTGGACTGTGTGCTCGTTTCTCACCCTGTCCTATAAAAAAAAAACCTAAGTTGCTGAACCAATAGTATGTCATATAAACTGTTTTTACATGCACCTCGTATGAAACGGATCGTTACGACGAACGAAACGTTTCTTGGATGTAGGAATCTGGCGTAATCGTCATGCTTGGCAGGTGCATTGACGCTCGCAGTCCCAAACCTCTCGCACCTTTAAGACGCTGCTGCCCGTCGCCGGTCTGAGTATTTATACGTCTGGAGCAAATGAGTTGTTATATATTTATCGAAAGGCATTAATGTTTTTTTGTTTTTTTTCATAGTCACCACTTACGGTTCCCGTGATTATCTTACGCTGCCGCCACACGGCAAAAATCCAATAAGTCATTACGTTTACATCAAAATAAAAAATAAAACTTGTATGCACTGAATATTTTTATTTCATATCCTTGTAATACTCGCTAAGAAAACCCACACACTAATGACGTTGTTAGGGTATGGGAACACTTGTACAGCGAGCGCGAACTCCACGTCTGGGTCGTCGTTTGCGTGCACGGCGCTGGCCTTCACGTTAGCCAACACCGACTTTGCGTTCACATAGTGCATGTTTAGGGGGAAGCCGTACATCTAGAAGCAATATTACCAAGTTATTATTTGGACCTCGTAGCTTGAGAACCGACCGCTGATGGAGAAGAGAGATTTTTATAGAATATGGGTGACAAACGAGCACACAGTCGACCCTGATGGTAAGTGGATGCTGTGACACATAGATATCATCTATACACTCTATTTAAGCATCAAAATGCAGATTTGTTGTCACCCCCTGAGGATTAAAATAGAATACCTCGTTTCCAGTTAAAAGGGTCTCCGGTTCTCTACACTCACCATACGAGCAGCATTAAGCTGCTATTTTATTTTGGTATTCTGTGAGAGCGTAGTACTTCTCCGGTCGAGTCAACTCATTTGTGCTAAAACCATAATATAACTGCAGCATGGCTCTTCCATATAAGACATACAGGTATTCCTTGGGAGGCCTAGGTTCAGCAGTGGACTGGTGATGGGCTGTAATGATAATGATGATGATTATAATGGCAATACCTAAGCTTTTCCATGGACATGAGAAGGCTTTTATCCCTAATGTCCTGCGCAGTTGTTATAATTACCTTATATGAAGCCATCAACTGTTTGAGTCTATGGCCTGGTTCTGGTCTGAAGTCAGTAGAGTTGAAGGCCCAATATTCCCATTGCGGCAATGTTTCCCGCAGCAAAGTACAGCAATATCTGCTCGGAATTATAGAAACATTAAATTTTATAAAAAAAGAGTTCCTATAAAAAAACAAAAACAACACGCATTGACCTTGAGCTTTAACGATACTAGTGAGTACCATAGCAGACAAAAATTGTGAAATTTATTGTATTGTCATAGGTACTTAATACGTTAGTGAAATTTAAAATTATTCCGACATCCGAAAGTAAGCGAAAACTAAAAAACATCCATTACTCTAATACATACATATATACCTACCTACATTTAAAAAGAACATTAGACCCTCACTAGAATTTTTCCTGTTTGGTGGAGACAGTTGGGAAATGCCAGAAAAACTTATGACTATAGGTGGCACTATAACCACCTTGTTTACGCCAGACCTAAAATACATTCATACGTGGTAGAGTCATGCTGCAGTTATATTAATAGTATAGTTGTGGCACGAATGGGACGGCTCGACCGGGGAAGGACCACACTCTCACAGAATACCAGCGTAAAATAGCAGCTTAATGCTGCTGTGTTTCGTATGGTGAGTGTAGAGAACCGAAGACCGTTTTTACTGTAAAAAAGGCATTTCATCTTAGTCCTCACGGCTGACAACGCATCTGCATTTTAATTTGCAAACGAAGATAGATGTAGATGTCTATGGGCCACAGCAACCACTTACCATCAGGTGGACTGTGTGCTCGTTGGTCACCCTTATTTTATAAAAAAAAAACTCAGAACAGCGATGAGCAGCAGCGTCGATGGTGGGACTATTAGTACTAATGCTATAGTGAGCTAATAAATTTTTCAAAGATTGTATACAAATTCGAACCTGTTCCAAACAGTCTTCATGCGCGATCGCCATTTTTCAACCTTACTAGTGATTTTAGTTTCTAGTGCTTCCTGCAATCTCTCGACTTCGCAAGGCGCACTGTACAGGCTCTCGGTTGACAATGTCGGCGGCCTTGGAACTGGTAACACTGTGTTAAACACCTGGAATGATAACTGTACTTTGAATCCAATCAAATTCTAAATACAGCCGATACCATTATGACTTCAATTAATTCATCTCAACCCTTACAATATAGTAGCTTACTTTGCTTTTAGGTTAATCCGGTAGTACCTATAATAGACAAAAGGACTACGAGGTGATTTCATAAGTGTTCCATTGTTACCCACGACGGAACGGAGAAGATATGCGTTTAGGGTGATAGGTAGTTTGTGTGTGCAAACGAGTGTTCCCATTTATTTCCGAAATGGTTTGACCTATGGTTATAAGTAAAGGGTTTGTGGTTCATCGGCGATGGTTCTAAGATAGGTGTTATGGTGTTAACCTGCCAGGGAGCACTGCAATAAACATATTTCGCTCGTTATAATGAGCTTTAGCTCTAGCTCGGTTTTTTAAAAGCTACTTTTCAAATGTCTTGCCACCGTAATAACTTTATAAAGTCCATCAACTTGGCTTACACTGAAGCAGCATCATATAAATTCTCGGCTATATTACCGTTTAAAACAGATATCCTTTGGCCATTGAGACATGGACCGTCACCTAAAAAAAAGTATTATAACTTACAGGATGCCAATCTGACGTCTTGGAGAAATCAAAGGACAGGCTTTCGCAATCTTGTGACGATTGTATGTTTACCCATATCTGGAAGAAGAAATTCAATGATGACAATAATTACGATTCAATTATATATTACTTAGGTGGTGAGGTTAAGAATTCATCACCATCACCTTAACTCGTTTCGTGGATGACGTTTATTTTATTTTATTTAGGATTAGGACAAAAAACAGTTACAAAATAATAAAAAAATAACATGTTATAAACAAAATGGTATAATTGTGTAACCAGTGACCTTATCCACAGCAGAGGTATAAAAATAATAAGAAAAAAAATTAAAGCAAAATGGTTCTCTTGGCATCCGACATAATATATCAACCTCTTTAACTAGCTCGTAAATAAAAGTAAAGTAAAGGTATAAGTAATGGCACGAAAGTCTAGCGGTGACCGTTATTACGCATAAGTCGCGCTGATTGGCTTATTGCGCATAAGTGGCGCTGATTGACTCATGCGTATCGTTCGCACGCGCTGATTGGCTCTCCAGTCGCATTCGTGCAATTCAGTTCGTGCGCGTCCCCTCCACGTTTCGTTCATCGCTAGACTTACGTGCCGCGACTTGTACAGCATACATAGTACAGGCTCTATCTCAGTATTAAAAGGATTTTGAAGCAAATAATCCGCATGTTGGCGAACTTCACATATGTTCAAAATATTTTATTCATTCAGGACATGTAGGTTTCCTTGCGATGTTTTCTTTCACCGCTGAGCTCATGGGAAATCAGTACTTATAATTATTGTAATTAACAATTTCATTAAAAAAAAATTAATAAAAAATAAGATCAATACCAAAAATTATGTTAATGTATGTAAAGAAAAGCAAGCATTGATATATGAACTTAAGTTGTTTTCAATTGAGGTGGATAACATAAAAAAATGTTATGAAACTGACGTAGAGTGCCTTAAATCAGAAATTTTATCACTTACTAACTCCCTTCAAACTGTGTCCAATAAATATAAATCAGCCCCAAAACGAAATAAAAGAGCACATACTGGCAATGGATAATCTGGTAAAGACATGTAAATATAATGAGGAGTGTTTTGACTCCTTAATGAGGAGTGTTTTGACTCCTTAGTAAAACATCAATGTGAGTGTCAGCATTCAATACCAGCTTCTTCAGGGTCGGTGTGTGCTGATAATATTATACCACCACTAAAACTCTATGACAGTGCCATAGCAGAGGGATTAAAATAAAAAATAAGTCAAATATTAACAAAATAATATAATTGTGTATAGCGATGACATGGGAAAAAATTACAAATTGCTGCATGCCTGAAGCATCTTTTAGTGACATCCTAAATAAAATTATAGATACTTAATTTTGCCCAAATAGTACAATAATAATTTTTGTTGGTAGAAGAGGTAGTGTAAACAACAAACAATTATTAATATATATTGAACAACTTAATAACTTAAATGTACACAAAATTGTCTTGTTCATCCTTCCTTACATACAGGGATTACCACAGGAAAATAATCTAAGACATAATTTAAATTTACAAATGAATTATTTAAATTTCACATATAATTGTAATGATGATAATGACAAATTTCATTTAATTGACATAAATAATTTTATAAAAAAGTTTTGGACAGAAGATAGGTATTACCTATCCAAATATAATTTAAGACTGGTAGCAAATGTGCTATCTTATTATTTACTTTTTAACTCAGCCAAGTCTTTGGCTACCAAGACTGCTTCTATTGAGCAGCATAATCATTTGACATTTAGCTTGCAATCAGTTCCAACTAATTTAAATTAGTGAATGCGACAATAGGGGCAATCTCTAGCAATAATAAGAAATTAATTAATTTAGAATGCAGCCCACAAATAAGTAATAAAAATTGTTTACACCTGGTGCATCAAAATATATAAGGCATGATGGGCAAAGAATTGGAAGTTGAATTGTTTTTAAATAGTAACAACATACATATCTTTTGTATTACTGAACATTGGCTAAAAGATTATAATTTCATGTTTAATTTCAGAAATATCCAGGTGGTCAGATCCTTCAATAGAGAAAAAAGTTTACGTGGTGGCTTCTTAATATTAGCAGATAAATCATTATTATATAAAGAACGTAAGGATATTGTGAGCCTCTCTGTTGAGCGAACTGTAGAAATGGCTTGTGTGTCACCTCTTTGTTGGAAGTGTTTACAGACCCCCCATGTGCTACTTACGACTATTTTGAAAAGATTGTGGAAGAAGTTTCGCTGAAACTTAGTAAACAGAACATGTCTATTGTAATATGTGGAGACTTTAACATCAATCTCCTTGAAACTTCTTCCATTAGTATTAAGTTTAGCTCATTGTTTAAATCGTATAATCTTGTTAATTTATTCTTAGAACCAACACGTATTGCTGGGCCTAGTGCGACCTGTATAGATAATATTTTTACAGATGTTAAGCCCTTGCATAAATCAATTATTAAAAATTTAAAATTAAAAATTTAATTAAAAAATTTAATTAATAATTTAAGTTCGGACCACTGTGAGCAGTTGGTCTCATAGCCTTACTTACATACACAAAAAACAGAAAAATAAGGAAGTTGTGTTTGTTCCAATAAATGAACATCGCTTAGAGAGGTTTAAAAGTAATATAGTAAAAAGACTTCCATCACTTTCATTTAAAAATAGTGCTGATTATTTGTATGGTGCGTTGTTTAATATTATAAGTGGTGAATTTAGCAGAATATTTACTTCTAAAACTTTCTCTTTTAACAGTCGCAAATAATTTAATGAATGGGCGACAGTAGGAATTTATAAAAGTAGGCGAAGGTTATACGAGCTTTATAATGAAAGATCATATAATAGTAGTGTTATATTTAGAGAGTATGTAAAAACAAATTCCAAAATATTTAAAAAAGTTTTCTCCACTGTTAAGGCTTTACATTTAAGCAACAAAATTAAAACTGCATCCAACAAAATTAAAATGACGTGGAGAATAATTAATAGTGAAACGGGCAAGGTCAAACCGCGCAACTCGGATTTTCAATTGAATATTTTTTTATTTTTTTTTATTTACATAACATAATATACAATATTTTATTATAAACAATATTAAAAACTATAATTTAAAAAAAACCTAGTAACTTAATTATCACACAGTCCTACTCCCCGCGGTATCGTGCCAAGAACGCTAGCTGCGTTTCCCCGCTCAATGGCTATACTTAGCCTTTAAGCGAGAAAAGAAACATCCCTCTTATCACCAGCAGCAACGACCAGCCGCAGATGGAGTTCCTTTAGGAACTTCACCGCACGTGGACCCCACGAACCGATAGTCTCTACAGCAAATGGCACAAATATGTAGTCATCTCTCAGAGACTCATATTTGCGCCACTTACTCAGTTCAGCTGCCTCTGATGCCACCCCGGCTCTAAACGAGGTACCCCTAAGATGAGAGGCCGCTAAAGTGTCTACGCAAGTAGCATCCCACACTAAGGCTTTACCTCTCTCCCAAGGGACCAATGTCATACCGTCAGGTCTCCTGCCATCGTCAATCACCGTTCAATCGTTCAAAGAACCGTGCCGTGAAAACCTACCAGCACTTTTCTTACATGAAAGTCCGTGGAGCCCAAACTTGTCGACGCTGCTACCACAGGGACACCGATGGGGTTGACAAATCGCCGCTCCTAATCGGATTCCTACGGCGATGCGCAAGCTTTCCCCATCAAGTAATGTGCCGAGATTACTTGATGGTAAAGCGTGTAACCAGTGACTAGATTCCTTAGTCGAAACGGCTAGAAGGCGTGCCTTATCTTGGTCACTATGGAAATTATGAAACAAATCTTGCTGCACGCTCTGTACCAACGGAATATCCCACTGTTTTTGTTGGTTAACTTCCAGTTCCAGTGGAACATTTTCGCCGGGATAGAGCGTTTGCCATGTCTGCTCTGCCTCCGTAGCAAAGCACAGGTCTACTTTATTATTTAAAATTATGTTACATAAATCACTGACACTATGCACGGAAGCAAGGAAAGCAGGCAATGCAACGCTAGAAAGATTTCTCACACCAATACCACCAAATTTTATAGGTAAAGTAGCTTGAGTCCAGGCTGTTGTATTTAAAGTTAAATTTAGAATTTTTACTATAGCTATTTTAAGAATATATAGAATATTAACAATAATTTAACTCGATCTGATCAAGAAGTTGCTATGGCTTTTGAGAAACATTTTACTGATGTTCCTTTTTTGACAATAAAATCATTAAATTCTTTGCCTACTGTCGCCGAATCATTGCTTAAACAAAATGTAAAGGCTTGTTCAAATACTTTTAAATTCCATAGAGTATTGCCAAAAGATATTGTTAAATATTTTTAAACTATTGATGTTAAGAAAACGGCAAACTTATGGGGGATTTCCGTTAAAGTTATTTTATCTATAATAGGTACAATAGTACCTTATCTAGCCACTATATTTAATACAAGCTGTGTTTCCAGATTTAATGAAACGTAGTAAAGTCATACCTTTATTTAAATCTGGTAGTACATTAGACCCCGCCAATTTGAGACCAATTTCTGTACTACCAACATTTAGTAAAATTTTGAAAAAATAATTTGATGCTTTGGGTATATTTTGTGTTTCCAAGGCCTTCGACTGTGTTCACCATGAGATATTAATCAGGAAGCTACAGTAATATAATGTGAAGAACACATCGCTTAAACTTATTAATCATATTGAAGTAATAGAACGCAGAAAGTTATTATCAATGGTAAAAGTTCTTCCGGGTCACCTGTACTAATGGGTGTCCCTCAGGGCTCAATTCTCGGCCCACTCCTATTTCTAGTGTATATTAATGACTTACCTTCCTTTGTAGGGGATAATCATGATATAGTATTATTTACTGATGATACTTCCTTGATTTTTAAACTTAAACGTCAATCATTTAAATGTGACGAAGTGAATAATGCTATATCAAAATTAGTGCATTGGTTTAACGTTAATAATCTATATTTAAACGGAAATAAAACTAAATGTATTAAATTTACAACATCAAATGTTAAAAATCTGAATACCAATGTGTGTTTAAATGGGGAAGAACTAAGCCCTGTTGAATCCACTGTTTTTCTTGGCATCACTCTCGACGCAAAGCTTCAGTGGGACCCCCATATATCCAAACTAGTAAGCAGACTAAGTTCTGCAGCCTATGCTGTAAAAAAAGATTAGAGGTGTCACTAGTGTCGAGACAGCTAGATTAGTTTATTTCAGTTATAAGTATTAATTCCTTAAGCATAATGTCTTAAGGGATTTTGCTATGGGGAAATGTGGCTGGTTGAGAAACTATTTTTGTTTTACAGAAGAGGCCCATTAGAGCTATTAATAACCTAAAACCGAGAGAGTAGTCTCTTAGAGAAAAATTTAAAGAAATAAATATATCAACTTTGGCCTGTCAGTATATTTACGAATATTTAATGTATTGTTGGAATGAGGGTAAAAAAATTAAATGAAATACGAACAAATGAAGGTAAAACTGTAATCTCCTACTTGTTCTTGCAGTATAAAGTATAACACAGTTGACTAACAGAGATCATTCGGTAATTCTACGAGTCTCACTGTCGTTACTATACGCGTTGTGGTATTCTACTAGTACAGGCAAGGAAGATCGTGTTTCTGAGAGTCTGCCCTGTTACATTGAGATGGGTAGTGATGCTGTTGGTTTGCATACTTTGGTGTTATCATGTAAATGGGTCCTGATAGTAAGGAGGGTTTGTTACCGAGTAGTTTTATTTTATTTTATTACTTTTGAGAATAATTTCTAACATCAGAAGTGGGATTAAAGCCTTTTCCTGTAGCTCTACATTCTAGTTTCTAAAAGTATGTTCACAAAAACAAAGGTAGTTTTAGTAAAAAAAAATATACACTCTGTAAACACTAGGAACAAATACAAGCTAGTGATACCAGTTTCTCGACTCCACAGAGTCAGTAATTCATTCTTGGGGCAATGTATACGCTATTACAACAAAGTCCCAGAAAATATAGGTACAAGCTCTCTCTCTTTAGGCCTGAATTCCTCCTACGCTGACGTCGGTCGCGTACGTCGGTCGCGCGTATTAATGTACATTGTGTTCTATATAGCCCCACATTACGACGCTGACGACCATAGCTGACGACAGCGGCGCGTAGGTGGCTACGCGCCGCGTACCGCGCGCGTCGGTCTCGCTCGTCAGCGTCGGTCGACTGAAGAGCGTGGAATAGTACGAGCGCCCTCACTCTATTACCGACGATCCACGCGTGCACGTACAGTTGCAATGAATATCGATACAGAACGTCTTATTTATCTAATGATTTGTACAAAGATGCGAGAGCAAAATACTGGGTAGAAGTTTTCGAGGCTTTATTTCCGGATTACAATAATGAGGACGATAGTAAAGAAAAGGAGATCGGTAAAATACAATGTTAATAATCATAATTATAGACATTGTATTTTACTTACCGATCTCCTTTCCGAAATCCACTTAGCAGACGACTGTACCGTATAGAGCTCGGTATCGCAGTATGGTATTTTATTTCTCGTTGACGTACGCGACCGACCGTACGCAACCGACGTCAGCGTAGGAGGAGTTCAGGCCTTAAACTTGGTAATAAATTTTAAATATTTTATTAAACTAAAACGGTATAAAAAGGGTTATTATAATATAAATGAATACATTGTTGATAATAATAACCCCTGGGAATGAGGTGGTCGCTTCCAACCTATTTCTAAAATAAAGTTTGTAAATAGGTTGTACAACCAGTCATGTAAAATTTACTTTTAAAAAAGTCCCGCTGGGTTTCTTGCTGGTTCTTCCCAGGACAGAGGTATTTTACGAACCAGTGGTAAACAATGACTTTCAATAAGAATTACACATGTGATCTATATTGAATAAAAAATATTCCATTCTATTTCATTCTATTCATTGGGATCGAACCTGGGTTCCTCGCGTACTGTAAAAATAGAGAGTGCACCTTGGCTTGGCGCAGATGGCTAGTGTCCGTTGAGACTGGCCGCCGTAATCGACATTTCGCCTTTAGGACATCATTAATAGAGAACCGGAGACCCTTTTTACTGGAAACGAGGCATTCCTTCTTATCCCTCAGGGTGACAACGCATCTGCATTATGATTCTTAATCAAAGATAGATGTAGATGTCTATGGGCTACAGCATCAACTTACCATCAGGTGTTCGTTTGTCACCCTTATTCTTCTTATCCTTCTATAAAAAAGCTACATACCATCGGGTTGACTTTGTTCGTTTGTCACTTCAATTTTATAAAAAAAGTGTGTGTGAGTGCGTGCGTATGTACGTGCAAGCTTTTGTGTGTGCGTACGTGCGAACGTAACATGTATAATTTAATATTGTTTTCAGTTGGTACCGTCTACAAATATAATAAAGACTTACATTCTCCTCATTAAATACATAGTAAACGCTCTTCAATGGACAAGCGACATCTCTCAGTTCGTACCGTTCACCAGCGACTGCATCAAACACATGCCACAGAAAATCTTCGTTTTTCTTCAAAAACTTCCGGCTTTTATATATTTGGTCATCTACTGTTACATATGTATTTGTGACTAAATCATATTTCACCAACGCGTAAGTGCTTAAGCCATACGGCAAAGCTAGGCCGGTAACTATCCAGCATTTCATACCCAAGTGAAGGAAGTAGCTGGCTAGCAAGATCGTGTGGTCTGTCCGTGATCCGTACAGGACTTTAAGCAACTCCTGAGAAATAAATTATACCCACAAAGTGTAAACAGATATTTTTCATCCAAATGTCCAGTATTACGACCAAATACTCAAACGCTACTCAAGTTTGAGATGTCGTTAAGTCTCGTGGTGTCACTGTCACTTAAAGTAATAGAGAACGCACTAGACTTAGCGGCATCTTAAAATTGAGTTTGAGTATATGGTCATTAAAGTCTTTGTTAGACATTATTATATAACAATATAATTAAAGGGCAAGCCAAGTATATTTTTATACATGGTAGGATGCATTTTTATACGTGATAGTCAGCTGCAGCTATTAGATCTTTCTGGTTTTTCCCATAGTCATCTCTTTCGATACCCATGAGACGCAACTGGGTGATAAACTCTCTTACGCCGTTACTACACACCCGCACCTCACCTATTTTTGATACGTAATCATCATCATCGTTACAGCCCTATACAATTTCATTACTGAACATTTACCAAGTCGTAATCCATCTAGTTGGGTTTCGCCCTACACTTCGCTTATCGCTAGGAGGCTGGCACCATAATCTTACTTTCCCAGCAACTGCCGGTTCTACGAGCTATATAGGTTATGGTGGGCTCATTGCCATTTTAGATTACTGATCCGTATATAACATTTACATGTTGAACACTTGATCAGGGAAGATCTAATCGTGAACTTGGATGTAATTTCTGAAATACATGGACATTTACTCATTCAGATCCAAAAACCTCCAATTAATATTTTTGGACAAATATTGTTCCGGATGTTAGGTAATAGATGTAAGACAGTCTATTATAATGAAACCGACTCACCTGAGCTGTCAACGTGACCACTTGTGATTCTATTACTTCATATGTTGGTATCAAGGATACGTATCTGAGACATGTATTCACCGTCTTCAGCTGATTTTCCTCACTTCTCCAGTTAGCCGAATAGCCACTGTACATGGAACCCCTATCTTCTTCATCCACAAATGAGTTTATTTCGTCTTTCCTCTTTACGCTGCTTTTTGAGGATGAACTTCTTGATAGACCGGAACTTTTGGATTGCGCTGATCCTAATCTACTTTTTGGATTCTTCGGAAAGCAAACCAAATCCGGGTAAGGTATCGGCTGCAGCAACTCCGTGACGCATCTATTTCTTCCAGAACTATCTACAAATGTTAAGGAAATACTTCTAGAAGGGAAGTCATTCAAATATTCTGTAACGAAGTTATTTAAATGCTTGATGACATGGTCGTCTGTAGAAGTATTCGGAACTGGTAGACTATATGCTTGAACACCGCCGAGTTGTAAAAGACTTGTCGTGATGTGTAGCGTGATAAAAGAAATATCCTTTTTCATTAACCGCCTTACTTCTGGTATGAGAGTTTTTGCTTCCTTCGACGTTGGATTCTCATAGCCAATTATAAAGGGTGGCGTCGTTAATTTAAATGTACCGCGGAGCTGGAAACATGGAAATATAATTGACAAAAAGGCCGAGCAAAAGGAGTTCCGTGTTTCGAAAACTAGATATTACATGTATACATAAACTCGTGTAGTGGCGGGTAAGAATACTCACTACCCCATATCTTCCCGTGGGTGTCGTAAGAGGCGACAGAGGGAAACTGAGGCAGAGGATGGGCAGCAGCATCTTTCTGATAACAGCAAAACAACAATAATAAAACTGCGGTTGCCTACCCGCTCGCCAAGCGTGGCAACTATGGCAATATCCCCTCCATGATAGTAACATAGAGACGGCCCCCAGTCCCCGGCGGCCCCGCTATACCTGGCTACGGTGGCGACCATAGTAACGGCGGGGCAGGGGGTGCTAAGAATCTCCGGTGGAGGTTCGGTTGCCACCTACGACGACTCGACCTGGCAACTTATAACGCACGCACCCTGAGGACTGACGAGAAGATCCTGGAGCTGGAAGAAGAGATACACAAGTTGCGCTGGAATATTTTAGGATTATCCGAGGTCCGAAGAGAGGGGGAGGACACGGTAATCCTCGATTCCGGCAACTTGTTCTATCACCGGGAGGGCGACCATCTGTCCCAAGGAGGTGTCGGATTTATCGTCCACAAGTCTCTTGTTAACAACGTTGTAAAGATTGGGAGTGTGTCGACGAGGGTTGCGTACCTTATACTCAGAATTACCAAACGGAATTCGCTGAAGGTCATGCAGGTTTACGCACCAACTTCGGCACACCCCAATGAGGAGGTGAAGGAAATGTATAAGGATATCCCTAGAGCCATGCATTCCTCCAAAACCCACTATACGGTGTTAATGGGAGACTTCAACGCAAAACTAGGCACAAGAGAGAACGGTGAGCTGAAAGTAGGGAAATTCGGAATAGGGCAACGGAACCCAAGGGGCCAGCAGCTGACCGACTTCATGGAGAAAGAGGGACTCTTTATGATGAACTCTTTCTTCCAGAAGCGGCCCCACAGGAAGTGGACTTGGTCGAGCCCCGACGGTTCGACAAAAAATGAGATTGACTTCATTATCACAACCAGACGACAACTGTTCAGTGATGTGTCTCAGTGATCGCGAGGGTGAAAACCGGCAGCGATCACCGAATGGTGACAGGCACACTGAATCTAAACGTTAAGTTGGAGAGGTCACGTCTAATGAAGTCAACGCTCCGTCCCCCTCGTGCTCTAATCCAAAGTCCCGAAACCTTTCAGCTCGAACTACGAAACCGTTTTCAGTGCCTAGAAGATTGCAATACAGTGGACGATATGAATGACAAGCTCGTGGAAACTGTCCATGTGGTCAGAACTAAGTTTTGCAAGACCCGCCGAGAAGAACACAAAAACTCTCCGATCACACTCTTAATCTCATGGCTGTTAGACGGGATATGAAGCTGCAGTCTTCAGTAGATTTGACAGCATACAGGCAACTGAACAGACAGATCTCCAAATGCATGCGGCGAGACTTACGCAACTTTAATACTGCTCGTATTGAAGAAGCGATCGAGCGGAACCAGGGCTCCAAAGTCTTTGCTAGAGATCTGTCTGCCAGAAAGAGCCAACTGTCGAAGCTGAAGACCGAGTGGCAGCGTCGTTTCCGGGACACCTGAGATTTTGAGTGAGATTGGGAGGTTCTATGGGCTGCTGTACACATCATCGTTGGAGCCACACGCAAGTGTGAGTAACGATCCAAGAGCGAGTCTTTTCCGACACTATTCCGATGATATCCCGGACGTCAGTCTGAGCGAGATTAGAATGGCTCTCCAGCACCTTAAAAACGGCAAGGCCCCAGGCGAGGATGGTATTACAGCGGAGCTTCTGAAAGCGGGTGGAAAACCGGTTCTTGAAGTCCTTCAGAGGCTCTTTAATTCCGTCCTCCATGGTGGCGTTACACCTGAGGCGTGGAGCAGAAGTGCGGTGGTCTTGTTCTTCAAGAATGGCGACAACGGTCTCTTGAAGAACTACAGATCGATTTCCCTTCTGAGCCGCGTCTACGTGCTGTTTTCGAGAGTCATTACGAATCGTCTCACACGCAGACTCGACGACTTCCAGCCTCCCGAACAAGCCGGTTTCCTAAAAGACTTTAGCACCATAGCCCACATAGATACCCTTCGGCAAATTGTACAGAAGTCCGAGGAGTACAATTTGCCACTATGTCTGGCGTATGTGGACTATGAGAAAGCCTTTGATTCCGTCGAAATTTGGGCGGTGCTGCAGTCCCTTCAGCGGTGCCAAGTTGACTGTCGGTATATCGAGGTGCTGAAGTGCTTGTACAGTAGGGTTACGATGGCTATCCCAGTACAGAACCAGAGTACGAAACCTATCCAACTGCAGAGAGGTGTAAGACAGGGTGACGTGATATCCCCGAAACTCTTCACCGCTGCATTGAAAGACGTTTTCAAGCTTCTGGACTGGAAAGGATACGGTATTAACATCAATGGCGAGTACATCACTCACCTTCGATTTGCCGACGATATTGTCCTTATGGCAGAATCGCTGGAGGACCTAAGCACTATGCTCAATGACCTCAATAGTGTCTCCCAACGGATAGGCCTTAAGATGAACATGGACAAAACAACGATCATGTTTAATGTCCATGTCACACCTATGCCGGTAGTTGTTGGGAGCACTAAGCTCGAAGTTGTTGACGAGTATGTTTACCTGGGACAAATAGTCCGACTAGGTAAGTCCAACTTCGACCGAGAGGTCAATCGACGGATTCAACTCGGTTGGGCAGCGTTCGGGAGATTACGACACATCTTCTCGTCAGGTATACCTCAAAACTTAAAAACGAGACTGTACAACCAGTGCGTGTTGCCAGTGATGACCTATGGAACTGAGACGTGGTCCTTCACTGCTGGCCGGATGAGGAAGCTCAAGCTCGCTCTATGCTATGCTCGGAGTTTCTCTGCGTGATAAAGTCAGAAATGAGGATATTCACAGTAGAACCAGAATGACCGACATAGCCCAACGAATTAGTAAGCTGAAGTGGCAATGGGCAGGCCATATAGCTCGAAGAACCGACAACCGATGTGGAAAAAAGGTTCTCGAGTGGCAGCCTCGTACCGGCGGACGAAGTGTAGGGCGTCCCCCAACTAGATGGAGTGACGACCTGGTAAGATATGCAGGAAGTCGATGGATGCAGGTGGCTCAGGACCGTGCTTTGTGGCATTCCTTGGGGGAGGCCTATGTTCAGCAGTGGACTTGTGAAGGGCTGTGATGATGATGACATAAACTCTCAATCCTGTCACTCTGGGTTAGGCAGAGACTACGGACATCCATTTGGCACGATCCTTACACATCTCTCTTGCGTTTTTTACATCCATATATCACCGCTTACATGCTCGTTGGTGAAGGGTTAAATACCCTTCACGAACGAGTTCTTTATATGGCTCATCTTCAATATATCGCCAATTAGGTCAATGAACCTTGCCGACTCAGCCACTCACTCCGCTTCCACTGTCGCCCTCGGTTTGTCATTATCAACTTTCTTCTTGTGCTTTTTCTCCGGGTGACCAGGAGGCTTATTAACCTCGAAATTTACAAAGTAAAATTATAATGTTGAAATTGCCCGAAGCAAAACGATTGAACCAATAACGCAGAGTTCGTTCGTTAGTAGTGCTAGGTCCGTATACGATACGTCATTAGTATTACGCGCCGTTTGTGACGTATTGTTTCCACGTCGGAATTCATAAAATACAAAAATAGTATTAATTTTCTTAGAGTCTATGGTTATATTTACGATAGTGCAGAAAATTAATTTTGAATAACCTTTTAACAGGCATTAAATATAAAATTTCTTTGAATTTGGAATTTCATTTCATAAGTAAAGACCTAATATTATAAGCCAGTCATCAAGGACTACTATCCCACCTGATGGTAAGTGGAGATGTAGCCGAAGATACTTAGGCGTAATGGTTTAACTGAACAAAAGCCTATTCACTCTTGGCTTGAACACACTTGGCAGAAAGATCTCATGTCCTTCGATAGTTGGCGGTGCTTATAGACACTTCGTATAGAGACATACCAAATGTAGATGTATTTTATGGCGTTCTGTTGTTTTGCAACTTCGAATAAAGTTTCATTCTTTCTTTTAGTTTAAAATAAGTCCTCTGCTGTACAATCTACATAGGCTTCTCCCGTTAGGAGGCAATTGCCGGTTTAACTGTTACAGACTAATAAAAAAGGTGACAAAAATATAAATCTACTAACTGTTCCCAAATCAAGCACAGTGAAAAGTGGCACTAGCAGTGTTCCAAGCCATCGACTGCACCGTCGGTAGTGTACGGTTCCGACGTCCTCTTCCGTCCCCATTCCCGTCAAGTTCTTCCTACATTCGTCGTATACGTTTACGTGGATTGAAGAAAAGGGTGTGAATCTGTCAAAAAAAAAAAAACAATGTATTGCTACCGTGTAGTGGCGGTGTAAGAATATCCACTACCCCATATATCCCGTGGGTGTTGTAAGAGGTGACAGAGGGAAACAAATCAATAGATGGGCAGCAGCAACTTTCTAATGACTAAAAATAAACGACAAAAACTGCGGTTGCCAACCCGAATGCCGAGCGTGGCAACTATGGCAAATGCCTACGTTCAGCAGTCGATTTTAATAGGTAAACATAATAAAAATGGTAACGGTAACGGTAAGGGTAACGGCACAGTCTAACTACTACTTACAGTCGGTCTAACTAACTGTCCGCTAGGGTTGTCCACATACACACTACATGTGCGGTAAAAAACTGTGGGTCATCCTCATTTGAAGATAAGGAATTGATTTCGTCAGTTTCTACATACACATTAATTTGTTTAAACATGAAATAAAATAAAATCACTTTTTTATTGAATAAAACTAATTTTACGGATTATATCGCGTTTAATCAACTTATTTAACACCTATATAGAGGTATATTTATGAGCAACGAAATATTTCGATTTATAAAATAATTATTGATATGTATTTCATAAACACATCCAGGCGGATCGTGCGTGTATCTGTGGTTATGGCAGAATCATCAGCGCTGCAGGTTACCCTGCAGCATTACGCTGAGTCATAACCTTTTCACTGGCTCGATACACACCCCATCTCTTGTAATACCATACTTTTAACTGTTTATTTTTATTTTTGTGATGTGTACAGTTCCAGTGAATAAATGTCTTTCTTTCTTTCTTTCTTTCTATTTTTATTAATTCCCGACGTTTCGGGTGCTTTACAGCACCCATGGTCACGGGGGACTGAGGTGATTGACGTCCCGATGTCAGAGTTAATCCGGAGTACCTTCAGCTTTTTAATTATTAATTTTGGTCCGATCTACGCAGAATGAACTAACTGTGTCTTGAAGTCTTGCAGTGGTATGCTTGGGTTTAGTTTTAATTTTATTAATTACAGGATCCTGCAGGTAGAGTTTGTTTTCCTCTATTGAAATTAGGATGTTTTTTAATTCGATTCGCAATTCCTGCCAAGGATGATACGTGAGGCTATTGAAATTAAAAAACATCCTATTTTCAATAGAGAGGGAGGCTGGGTAACAACAGAATAAAGACAGAATGATTAAGTTAAACTATAGATACACTCATTTTGCACTGTGACGCCGGCAGTCTGGCGAGAAATCCCAACAAGTTCGGATTCGACGGTTGATGGGCCGTTTTCGTGCGTCATCGGACGATGAAGTTCGTGTAATTTGTGTATGCGATCTATTTCTTTTACAAGTGTTTGATTCGATCGTCCGAGTTCGGCCGTCGTCGCCCGAGCAAACTTCGGCCGATGACGGATTAGGTGTACGCGAAGGGTTAGACTGTGGTAAACGGTATTGCTTTAATTTAATATCATAGCTGAATGAGTAAAACCATTTTTTTAGTTTAGTTAGTTTTCATATAATGTTTACTTGCGTAATTTAAAATCTTAAAGCGATGGCTGACTTTTGTTGACTTCTTTTTCCCAAAATATCATATCCTAAAATCTGCCATTCAGGATTATGGCACACCCCCACTCCCCTTGCTACCCCACTGGTTAAATAAATATAGTTCGTCTATATAAGTTTAATGGCGAATATTACAAACATTTCCGCAAATGCATACCTAATCTACATACGATACATTCTGAACTGATTGACGATGCTCAACGCGCAACCAAATTTAAACAAAGAACGCTACAGATGCGTTCTTAACTCTGAGGACTAATATGAAGTGCCTCATATTCTGTAATTATACTGGCTTTCTTTACCCTTCAGACCGAACACGTATTGCTGCTGGGTAGCAGAAATAGGTTAGAGAGTGATACCCAGAGGTATGTACCTCTAAGCAGTAAAAGAGTCCTACCATCTGGAATTATTTCTGTATTATGCCCCTGTGTCGCCTTCGCTTGCGGTGTACACGCGGACAACGTGTTCACGCTACGTTGCGACCAATCACGAGCTCCAACCGATGCTGTACACAACAGCGGCGAGAAGCCGAGAGAGCAAAGCGAAGAAAAAATCGGGTCGCTCGCCGCCGTAAGTCAGTTAGTCAGTCGCGGTAACAGCAAAAACAACAAAGAAGAAGAAAACACTCCTAGTACAAAGTAATTGTAAATAGTGTTAAAATAGTGTTACGAGCTTGGGGTTCGAGACAATTAAAACTGCCGATTGAATTACCAAAATTGACACTTTAATTATACAACACTAATTACAACTTTAACCACACTAATAACAAAATACAATTTTACTACAGATCGCTTAAGTTCGTAGTTGTATCGCTTCGAAGTCCTCGCTTGTATCGCCAATTCAATACTGCCTCGGTCGTGGTCTATACCGGCCTTATATAGCGCCTCCGACACTTTCCAGAACCTTCTACTGTGGAAACATCTAGAATGTTCGAGTACATATCGGTCCCGAAATTTCTAGAAAGATCTTGACTCTCCTAGTTCTGCTACTCGATACTAGAGGCGCTAGTGGCTAGTGTTGCCATGTAAAAGACATTAATAGTGGCGCGCAACACTGCCCCCTCCTAAGACATGCTCGTCCCGAGCATTATTGGCCCCATAATAACGCGCCAGTCGATCCACATGGACGATCTTAGGAGTACCTCTTGCACTTTTCTGTATCCGGTAGGTTACGTCATTGATCCTTGTCACAATCCGGTACGGTCCGTCCCATTTAGCTTGAAGCTTAGAGATTTTGCTGCGAACTGGATTGTGTAACCACACTAGTGAACCTTCGTCAAACCCTTTGTTGTTCATTTTGCGGTCATACCGTGTTTTCATTTTTTCAGACGTTTGCTGCCCCGATTGTCTGACGTGCTCATAAATGTCATTCATTTTGTTCCGCAAGTCATTTGCATAATCGGTTATACTGCGTGGGGCATCAGGTGGTATTCCGGTGATCAGGTCTGCAGGCAGCCGTAATTCTCTCCCAAAATTTGCTAAAGCTGGTGTCACTGATGTACTTTCGTGAACAGCGCTTCGATATGACAACAAAACGGTTGTATGTGCCTGTCCCAGTCTCGTTGCCGTTTTTCCACAACTTTGCTAGGTACCTCTCCAATGTCTGATTAAATCGTTCTACCATTCCATCAGATTGTGGGTGGTAAGAAGTTGTTCTTGTTTTATGAGTACCCATAACTCGGCAAGTTTCCTGGAATATTTGAGACTCAAAATTCCTTCCTTGATCGCTGTGAATCTCTAAAGGTACTCCAAAACGACAGAAGACTTCATGAACTAGCTTATCTGCAACTGTTGAAGCTTCTTGATTTGGAATGGCGAAGACTTCTGGCCACTTAGTGAAGTAATTCATCACAACCATGAAATACTTGTTACCACTTTCACTTTTCAGAAACGGCCCTGCAACGTCAACGGCTATCCTCTCCCATGGAGCACCAACATTGTACAATTTCAATGCACCTCTACTACGAGTTTGAGGTCCCTTTACAGCCGCACAACTTGTACATTTGCGACACCAGTCCTCGACATCGTTACGACAGTGGACCTAGTAAAACCGTTCTCGGATCTTCAGTAGAGTTCGTTTAACTCCCAGGTGACCTCCTGAACAACCATTATGGTACAGCTGTAGAACATCCGGTACTTTAGCTTTAGGGACAACCATTTGCAAATGACAACTGTCTCCCGCCATTTTCCCATTTACGGCACAGGACTCCATCCTGAATCAGCAAGCTGTCCCATTGGGCCCAATAGCTTTCGTGGTCGAACTCATCGCTGAGACGTCGCCCACTTCGGCTTAGGAGCACTGGCCTTCATCCATTCCAGAATCGGCTTGATGTCTGAATCTTCCTGCTGTGCATGTTGTAGGCTGTCCTTCCACTCATTGCTGAGCTGGTCTGTCCTGAGCATCCTCACAGATACCACTTCCTTACCCTCTTGCCTAGTACAATGCTTGCAATCTTCAGGCAAGGTCTTCTTGACAATGCATCTGCGTTGCCATGAGATTTCCGCTGTGCTGGGCGGTGCTGATAGCCGCACTGCCCCCTCGAGATAGTTCACCTTTCCTTTCTACAGTTCGCTTAGGGCAGCTGGATCGAAGATGGCCCCTTTCCCCACAGCCGTAGCACCTAGGGCTGTATCCTTTATTGCGGTCGCGAACTGTAGCTGCTGCAACCTCCCTGACGCGATGGGAACGATGATCCTGTCGCACGGCTTCCACCTCCAGTGCATGGGCCAACGCGTCCTTAAGCGTCTCGTGGTGCCCGAGCCTCACAGCAGCTCTGACTTCAAGATCGCGGATGCCGTCGATGAATGTCTGCACCAGGTTCCCTTTAATGAGCGCAGGTACAGACTGGTATGCTTTTCGAACCAGCTTCTCCACCTCAAGGGCCCACTGCTGTAGGTTTTCGTTGCTGCGTTGCACGCGATCTTTGAGCTGCGCACGAAAGACGTGTTCCAGGTGAGCGTCGCCATATCTCGCCTCCAATGCCTCAAGGAGCTGCTCGTAAGTCACTTCCTTACCGAGAGCTTCCAGAACAGTTAAGGCCTGGTCGCGCAGGCCTAGGGTGAGAGCAGTCATGGCCTGACTTTTATTCCAGCCGTTCGCCTTCATGACAGCCTCGAACTGGATTCTGTACGCCGACCAGGAAGAAGTCCCGTCGAACGGCGGCACTTTGAATCCACGTAGCGAAGGTGTTGTAGCTACCACGGGAGCTGTAACTCCATCCCCAAGTTTGAGGTCGTCCAGCGTTTTCTTCACGTCAGCAATCACGTTGTCAACCCGATTGTTCACTTGGTTGATTCGGGTTTCAGCTTCCGACAGGCGGTTGTCATGTTGAGCAACCCTATCCTTCACTTCTCTTTCCCGAAGGTAGCGTGAAGGTCCTTCATGAGGAGCATCTGCTCTTCCTGTTGGCGGACCTGTTCCTCCTGTCCACGCTGCAGCTGCTCTTCCAACCGACGGGCCTGTTCCTCCTGTCGGCGGGCCTGTTCCTCCTGTCGGCGGGCCTGTTCCTCCTGTCGGCGGGCCTGTTCCTCCTGTCGGCGGGCCTGTTCCTCCTGTCGGCGGGCCTGTTCCTCCTGTCGGCGAGCCTGCTCCTGCAGCATCATCATCAGAGCACCTAAGTCAGGTGCTGCAGATGCAGGAGCTGCTGACGGGCCGGCCTCCGTGGTCGGCAGCTGGCCTCCGACGTTTGCGGCGTTGCGTTACCAAATCGTCTCTGGTCCGTCTCTTGCTGGCGTTGACTTCGGGTACGGATACCCTCCGTGTCGTCCTTTGGTAAAATCGGCATGATCTGATCCCACTTCTGACACCAATTGTTACGAGCTTGGGGTTCGAGACAATTAAAAACTGCCGATTGAATTACCAAAATTGACACTTTAATTATACAACACTAATTACAACTTTAAACCACACTAATAACAAAATACAATTTTACTACAGATCGCTTAAGTTCGTAGTTGTATCGCTTCGAAGTCCTCGCTTGTATCGCCAATTCAATACTGCCTCGGTCGTGGTCTATACCGGCCTTATATAGCGCCTCCGACACTTTCCAGAACCTTCTACTGTGGAAACATCTAGAATGTTCGAGTACATATCGGTCCCGAAATTTCTAGAAAGATCTTGACTCTCCTAGTTCTGCTACTGATACTAGAGGGCGCTAGTGGCTAGTGTTGCCATGTAAAAGACATTAATAGTGGCGCGCAACAATAGTATAAATCAAATTGTGCTATAGTGAATGAGGCGGCCCTGTCGTCGCGCCATAAGCGAAACACACCGGAGCCTAAATCACGCTGTTTTTCTGTAACAATGTGGTCCTCCCCCGGTCGATCGGCTCGACCATTCGTGGTACAACCATAATATGACTCTAACCCGTATACCAATGTACATGGGGAGATTATTCGCCAGGTTAAGCACGGTTTCAAAACTGATCAGATCACATTTTCAGTTACGTCATGGTCTGCTCACAACAGCTCGACACACATGAGTAAGGCAAAAAGAGCGCTTGTTGATAAGATCCAGTTGGATTAATTCGTGGTGAGGAAAAAGACCTTCAGAACTAATTTACCCGCAATCCGTTCATTCTCATCGTCATCGTTTTCCGTCAGTATACTTGTGCTTCGGTCAGGCAAATTGAAAGCTCTGAGAACCGTCACTTGGATTTCCTGCTCCTTGATCGAACATTCCTTTAGTAACTGTTGTTTTATATTAGACGATGAAGCCGACAGTGTCATAATTTTAGCTTGGTTTGTTAACAGTCCTCTGAAAATAATAATGTTAGTAGAACAAGTATTAAACGCTGTTACGATTAATATATTAAATGAAACTAATTTTTATATTCTATATTCCCAATCCCGTCACTGACCATGTGTAGAGTGTTTTTTTTTTTAAATAACGTAACCCCCACATCAGGATTTTCTCCTGTATCGTGACGGCAGCTTACAAACATAAATTGCCCAAGGATAAACGTCCAGTGGAACAATTATTTGTAGATCATAAAAATACTTGTTCTGTGTGGGATTCGAACTCGCGACCCTCAGCGCTCATTGCTACGCCCCTGCGCAACGAAGCCGTCAAGAAAGAGTTTCATTCAATGTCTAGTGTTCGCGTAAACTTAAACTTAGGAGACATTACGATTAATATATATTAGGTCCTTACATATAAAATTGGCGTTTTGTACGGGAGGAATATAAAGTCATTTTTTTTTTGTAAAATATATTTAATTAATCAAAGTATGCACCGTTGTTATCTATGCACTTTTGCCATCTCATAGGTAGTTCATTGATCCCTTTACTAAAAAACCATAAGGGCGAGATTCAATAAACTCTTTGAAGGCGGTTTGGACTGCCGCATCGGAGTTGAATTTTTTTCCTTGTAAGAAGTTGTACAAATTACGGAAAAAATGGTAATCTGTTGGAGCAAGGTCCGAGGAGTACGGTGGATGTCACAGACATTCCAATTGTAGCTCATCTAACTTAGTGGTTGTTTGTTGTGCAGTGTGTGGTCTTGCGTTGTCGTGAAGCAGCAGTGGCCTAGAGCGATTGACCAATCTCGGTTGTTTAGCAGCTAGTTCTTCCTTCATGGTTTGCAGTTGCTGACAATAGATATCTGCCGTAATCGTTTGGCCAGATTTTAGAAAGCTGTAGTGAACGACACCGGCGCTAGTCCACCAAGCACTCACAAGTAACTTTTTCTGTGTCAATTTTCGTTTAGGGCAGGATTTGGCTGGGTCTCCAGGGTTCAGCCATTGCGACGAGCGCTTCCGATTATCGTACAGTATCCACTTTTCATCACAAGTAATGATTCGATTTTAAATCCCTTCATTATTGTGTCGGTTGAGCAAAGTAACACAGCAGTCGACGCGTGTTTGCAAGTTCGATTCACTCAATTCATGAGGTACCCATCGTTCAAGTTTTTTTTACTTTCCCGATTTGCTTCAAGTGTATTAATACAGTTTTATCACTTACCCCGAAGCCTGCAGCTATCTCTGAAGTATCCGCTTCCACAATAGCCTTTAATTCTTCATTTTCCACTTTGGTCTCAGGCCGTCCACGGGGTTGGTTCTGAAGGTCGAAATTTCCAAAACGAAAACGTTGAAACCGAAAACGTACCGTGCTTTCTTTTGCAACACCAGCGCCGTACACATCATTAATCCTTCGAGCTGTTTCTGCAGCACTGGTGCCACGGTAGAACTCGTACTCGTAAATATACCGATATTTCATGTTTTCCATTGTGCGGTAATAAGCGACGCCAAAGAATAAAATAATGAGGAAAAAAACAAATGAATGACTGTTTTCAAAACACAAATGTACCAGCTAAATGAATTTATAAATTTGAATTTGGAATTCTTAACCAAAGAGGAGATATTTCAGATCAAAGTGGTCAGTACGACAAAACGCTAATTTCATATGTAAGGATCTAATATATATACAATCCACATCGGCACTAATGGAATTATTAATGGCTATCGTGAGGAAAACAATGATATTTTTTGAAGTAAAAACTTCTTTAGTATCGTTGTGATTTGAAACTCGATAAAACGAAAAAGCGGCACTAAGAAGAGAAAAACATTTACATCTATAGGATTTAACCTGCGAAAGAATGAAATACATAGAATACAGTATACAGTGTTTCCTATTATGTATTTAGATTATGCATGTGATCTATAAGCAAAGTACTTAGTAGGTACTTACGATGATGAAATTGAAAACGTAAACGTTTGAGTCTGTATAATATGTAATGTAATATATTATGTGGAATAAAATGTAAAAACATTTTAAATTTGGTAACAATATTATAATAAATAAAACCTACAATTATCCTACTCTTGATTCTGCATTCGTCTCATTCTCTCGAAGTTTAGTTTTCAGAACGTTACACTTCTACCGCGTGCGAACAGCATTTTTAAATTATTTTGAAAGGTTATTCTTTCCGCAAGTGCAGTCTTCAAAATTCTTTTGGGAGGGAAGCTCCAAGCAGGAAGCTTCATTTGAGTACCGTAAGGCGTAAGTACGCGTGTGAACTGCACACATATTTTTTTTATATTTAAGCGAACTACATATTGGATAAAAAAAAAATTTATAGGATAAGGGTGACAAACGAACACACAGTCCACCTGATGGTAAGTGGTTGCTGTGGCGCATAGACAGCTACATCTATCTTCGATTGCGAATCAAAATGCAGATGCGTTGTCACTCGTGAGAACTAAGATGGAATGCCTCGTTTCCAGTAAAAAGGGTCTCCGGTTCTCTACACTCACCATACGAAACACAGCGGCATTAAGCTGCTATTTCACGCTGGTATTCTGTGAGAGCGTGGTCCTTCCCCGGTCGAGCCGACCCATTCGTGCTACAACTATTCAATTAATATAGCTGCAGCATGGCTCTACCACGTATAAAAACTTCTATACGTGGTAGATAATAATGGAATGGAACAAATATAGTGGGCCACAATTTACTGAATATAGTTAATTTTCTTTTGTAAAAAAATTACGTACCTCAAACTTAAATCTTTAAAATCTTTTACAACATCTTTGTGAGTTTTCTGTAAGAGGAAGTCATTCAAAGTTCGTTGCAAATTTTCGTTTAATTTTTGAACGTATTTCATGCCTATGTATCTCTGCAAATCAATGGGATCCGTATCTTTGTCACTATCTAAATTCTGTATATCAATCACTTTGTCATTAGCATTTTGTAAACAATTCACCTGTTCCGTAGATATTTGACTAGCAACTAAGGGCACTAACTTATTTTCAATGTTAACTAATCCTCCATTATTTCTTAAGTATAACAGTTTAAGCCTTATCTTATTACCGTTTTCGTCATCAAACGGGAACATATTGTGATCATTACTTATTGTTATTTTGCAGACCTCTTGTAAAGCTCTTATTATCTTTTCATTATTTTCAACATTTCTTTCATACAACTTATTAATAATATCAACAAGTGTATTAATATTCGGTTTATCGATCCCATGTAATAGTCGTTTGAGTTTTCTTTCTATTTCAATTGAAGACAAAATATTTGCGTGAGAATATTCATCAAACTTTTCATTCCAACCTATTTTTATATTAACTTCACAAGATGTAACTAAATTGCTCTTAAATATATTACTGCTTTTTAATCTTACTTTACTTTCTGTTGCAATTTCTTTTATACCATAACCACTTCCCACATATTTGGGATTTGGATAAACAATGTAATCTCTAAACATAAAATTAAAAATTTTAAACTCAGCAAGAGCGAAATTGTGTATAATTTCATCTATGCACATTATTATAGACGAAACTTTTATATCATTCTCGTATAAGGCAATGTGAAGTGTCTTATTTCTTGGTAATATCTGTACCGAAAATAATTCTGAGACTTCTAGGGTATGTAAATAATCTTTGCAAGTAAATAATTCCGATTGACATACAAAAATATCATCAACGAAAACTTTAAAGTAATATTCACATGCAAATAAAACATGTACAGGCTTCAACAAATCCTTCTTCGTATGTTTATTGCTCTTTAAAACTAAATCAATTTTATCTTTCGGAAAAATTTTGTTAACTATCGATTCAGTTTCAATTTTTAAGTTTTCCTCGTCAATCTGAAGTTTTGGTTTACTTACTTTTTTCTTCTCATCACCATTCACACTTAATCTGTTCTTAGTTTCCTTATACTCCATATATGCTTCTGCATATTCGTATTCAATTTTGTCGAGCATATCTATATATTCCGTCTCAAATACAAGGTTCCATTCTTCCTCATAATCGTTGATGGTTGTTTTATTGACATCTAGATAATAATTTATTTCCATTCGGCCAGACTTCTCCCTAACGATTTGAATATCAGCCCATAAAGAGAGTAATTTGTGGATAACATCTTTCTGTTTCTTTAACGTATCTATATGTAAATCTTTAAAATAAAATAGTTTTGCGGTGTACTTAAGAAGTGTTTTATCAAACTTTACGTTTTCGTTAGTATCATTGGTTATCTTAAGCAGCTGCTCCTTAAGGTTATTCTTAGTCTCCCTACTTACCTTAATGTTTCTACATATTTCTTTTAATAACTTCTGATTGTTCAAATATTCATTATAATGCTCGATCAATTTCACAAACAACAATACCTCCAAAGAAAATTTGTGGTGATGCGTGAATTTCATATTTTGTATTTGAATATCGAGAAATTTTTGATTTTGAATATTGTTATCAGTATCTTTACAATTTGATACTAAATCCTTAAACATAAGCGGTTCAACGTAATGAACGCTTACAGGAAAATCCACAGCTACAATATTTTCAAGAACTTTCGGGAAAATAGGACTTAGTTTTACGGGCCGAGCGTTGAAACTCCATCTGCATGAAAAATAATAATATTTTACGAGTATTTTCACTGACGAGTCAAACGATATGTGCTGTGTACCTGTAATAAGGCTCCGCCGTAGAAGGAATACACTCTCACAGAATACTAGCTAATTTTAACAGCATTATGCTACTGTGTTTCGTAAAAGGAGTGATGAGAACCGGAGACCTTTTAACCTTAGCCCTCAAGGGTGACAGTGAATCTGCATTTTAAATTTTTAATCAAGAATAGATGTAGGTGTCTATGGGCCACAGCATCCACTTACCATCAAGAAGGTTATTTTTGTCAATGACTTGTCCAACAAAAAATATATATGTCCTATCCAACAGTAGATTCAAACTTGCACAAATCTGAATGTTTCCCTTAACGATTAAGTTGACAACCGTTCAAATTCAATTTCAATTTTAATCCATGTTGGATGAATCCGTGCCAATAATCCAATTGGATTGATTTTACTGTTTTGAACTTAGACCAAGAAAAAAGATAGACAGAGCGCTGCGTTTATTTCAAGTGATGCTCGCTCTTTATCACACCGTAAAAGTTCACTGCTGTACGTACACGTTAGATGCATATGTACGCGAGTGCGTGTTCTTACAAAAAGTTGAGCATTGTTTTCACTTTAGTCCAGGATCGGCGCATGAGTACCGAAAACTATTCCACCTCAATTTTTTATGCAATTCTCTTCAAATTGTCCTACTGATGATGTACTTGGATTCGCGTCATTTGACGCAGTGCTCCGTCTTTTTTTGTCCGAGCTTTAAATTCAGAAAGGACTAATCACAGATTAAAGATTACACTCTATTCAAAAATGAAAATTTGCGCGTGATAATAATCTATCCGGACATTTTTTGGTTCGATTTGTTTAAACAATACAAACCTAAATCTAAGCTATGCGAAAACTAGCGATGCGGAAGTAAGGTTATGGTTAAATACACAAATTAGTGCATTACAAATCACACATTGCAAAGAGAAAAGAATAATCAATATTATACGTAAATTGATAATTGACGAGGCGTGTAAGCGCCAAGCTGCAGTACAGTGAATCAGCATAATTACAGGCTGTAAGGTTTTCTATCTTATTTCTCAAAACTCAATGGTGACAACACATCTGTAGTCTTATTTGTTTGAAATTTATTGCAAATATGGACTCAAAATTCGTTTGTCACTTCAGTTTTATAAATTAAAAAACTATCGTTATATTTCAGAGACTGATGTAACGCATATGCGACAAACTTGATTCCACAGATTTTCCTGTGTCAAGAGACACAGGAATAACCACAACACAGTACGTACACAACATAATTTAATATAAAGTTACTGTAGGTGCCTATTGCTACAGCTACTACGTAACAGTACCTACTGCAGGAAACAGATCTCTCATTTCTAAAAGGATTTTTAGGGCAAGGAAATGTTCACCGCGCTTCCCAAATGCGTGTTGGCGAACTTCACAAGTCTTCGAAAATATATTTTTTAATACTTATCTCGGCAATTTTCTGCTGATTTAATACTTGCTTGGAGGTGAAGAAAAACATCGATAGAAAACCTAGTGAGTCGGGCAACATGCACTGGAGCAGCGCAGCGGACTAATAAATCTCTCAGAATTGCAATAGTACCTACAGTGGCGTAGCATTTGCGAATAAAAGCCTTATCTTTCAAATGATGCCAGTAAAAATCTAAAAAGAATAGTTGTTACTGAATACCGTTGATTAAAATAATACAAACAAACTTGCCGAGGTTAGAAATAAGTATAAAAATTACATTATATTATTTTATTTTTATATTTCTTCAGATATTTCGAAAATGAGGGGCGGGGCATTCTTCGCTCGAGCGGCCCCGTGCGGCAGCTTCCTACGCTACGCCACTGCAATAAAATGTACCCGCCAGGATTTTTTTTCTATATAAGAGGGAGCAAACGAGCATACGGCTCTCCTGATGGTAAGCGACTACTAGAACACCCAATAATGATTAAATAGTCTTCTGTAAGCGTGTAGTAATGCAGAAATAAGAGGAGGTCTATGCTCGGCGTAAAAAGCACGCTATAATGTATAACTTTACTTTTTATATCTACTTATTAACACCACATTATTAGGTACAGAATCAAATATTATATACCCACGCTCTGCATCGTTATGATGTTTTTGGAATAGGTTACGTATAGAAGAGGGTTGATAAGAGACAAATTTGTGTTCCTCGTCAAATTTTAATATTTCAACGATATTCTTTATTACTGGAGGCATTGTTGACGCAAGTTCTGAATTTATAATATCCATTATATTACCGCACTCCTTGCTCTTCTCTTTTTTTGGTTTTTTCGTACGTTTTTCTTTAACTTTCACATTATATTGAGTGAAAAAATCGTATTCATTTATATTATATTGTTTAGGTTGTGCTACAGTAAACGTAGTTTCCTCAATGATTGCATTTTGATCAATTTCATGGTACTGATCTGAATCACTTTCAATGGCATTTTTAGTGCCATATGATTTTAATTTTACTATTTCATTCATTAAACGCGAATATTAATTTTAACTTTGAATAAACAACCTTTCTGTGTTTAAGGTATTGTTGTCATGGCAACGTACATAGATTATTGTATATAGCAACGAATCTATATGAAAAAATACGTTTGTAAAAAAAAGTGTAAACAATCAGTAAGTTTCACATACGATTCATATTTTATTATAAGATAAAATAACAATTATTGTATTGTATTATTTTGTTGTTGCGGCTTAAAGCCGGATACGGGTAAACCCATAGACTTAGAATATACTCCAGTATATTCTAGGTCTATGGGTATACCCCAGCACTTCTTATTTTGTGGGTATACCCAAAGAGAATATAATCACTATGTTTAGGTAGACCTAAGCTCGGCCGACTACTAGTAGGTGCTTACCACAGACTAATATGATGCTTACGCATGTGCTTACTATACTCTTTGCTAGAGGTAGCCGAATGCGGTTCGTTAAACTTGCGTGTATTCGATTTAAAGGTCTAGTAAAGTCCTAAATAATATTTAAATAAAACTAGCTATATTAACTTATTTTATATTCCCGACGTTTTGAGTACTTTACAGCACCCATTACTGTCCCCCCCGTGACCATGGGTGCTGTAAAGTACTCGAAACGTCGGGAATATAAAATAAGTTAATATACGCGATAAAATCCGTAAAACTAGTTTTATTTAAATGTGTAGTGTTCGCGTAAATATAAGAAATCCTAAATAATAATTAAAATAACTATGACTTCTATTATTATCATCATCATGATCACAGCCCTTCACAAGACCACTGCTGAACAAACACCTTCCCTAAGGAATTCCACAAAGCACGGTCCTGAAACAAAAGATCCTGTCTCAAAGGAAAACAATGCATGCATTGTTTTTCTGCATATGTCGCCAGTTCGACAGTCCATCTAGTCTAGGGCCGATTTCTGTTATATGTTAACTGTGTCAAAAATACGAAAGCACGTCATCATCACCATTATTACAACCCTTCACAAGTCCATTGCTGAACATAGCCTACCCCAAAGAGTGCCACAAAGCACGGTCCTAAACCACCTGCATCCATCGACTTCCTGAATGTCTTACCTGATTGTCATTCCATCTAGTAGGGGGCCGCCCCACGCCTACCGCTACGAGGCTGCCACTCGAGAACCTTGCTTCCCCATCGGCTGTCAGTTCTTCGAGCTATATGGCCGGCCCATTGTCACTTCAGCTTACTAATCCGTTGTGCTATATCAGTTACTCTGGTTCTACTGCGGATAACCTCATTTCTAAGTTCATCACGCAGAGAAACCCCGAGCATAGCCCTTTCCATAGATCGCTGAGCGACCTTACGCTTCCTCATACGGCCAGCAGTGAAGGACCACGTCTCAGATCCATAAGTCATCACTGGCAACACGCACTGGTTGTACAATCTCGTTTTCAAGTTTTGAGGTATACCAGACTATACCTAACGAGAAGATGTCGTAATCTCCCGAACGCTGCCCAGCCGAGTTGAGTACGTCGTTTGACCTCTCGGTCGAAGTTGGACTTACCTATTCATCCCAGATAAACATACCCGTCAACAACTTCTAGCTTAGTGCTCCCAACTACCGGCATATGTGTTACATGGACGTGACATATTATGATCTTTGTTTTGCCCATGTTCATCTTAAGACCTATCCGTTGGGAGGCACTTTTGAGGTCATTGAGCATAGTGCAACGATTCTGCCATAAGGACTATATCGTCGGCAAATCGAAAGTGAGTGAGGTACTCGCCAGTGATGTTAATACCGTATCCTTTTCAGTCCAGTCGCTTGAAAACGTCTTCCAATGCAGCTGTGAAGAGTTTCGGGGATATAACGCCATCCTGTCTTACACCTCACTGCAGTTGTATAGGTTTCGTACTCTGATTCTGTACTCTGATAGCCATCGTAGCTCTAATCTACAAACACTTCAACACTTCGATATACAACAGTCTACTGGGCACCGCTGAAGGGACTGCAGCACCCCAAATTACGACGGCATCAAAGGCTTTCTAATAGTCCACATACGCAAGACAAAGTGATAGATTGTACGCCTTGATCTTCTATACAATTTGCCGAAGGGTATGTAGCTATGTGGTCTTTATTATTATTTTAGTTTTTAGTTTTTATTATAGTATTTTAGCCTTTTCGGAAACCGGCTTGTTCGGGAGGCTGGAAGTCGTCGAGTCTGCGTGCGAGAAGATTCGTAATGACTCTCAAAAACAGCACGTAGATGCGGCTCAGAAGCTAAATCTATCTGTAGTTATTCAAGAGAGCGTTGTCGCCTTTCTTGAAGAACAAGACCACTGCACTTCTGCTCCACGCCTCCGGAGTAGTGCCACCATGGAGGACAGAATTGAAAAACTTCTGAAGGACTTCAAGTACTGGTTTTCGACCCACTTTCAGAAACTCCGCTGTAATTCCATCCTCGCCCGGGGCCTTGCCGATTTTAAGGTGTTGGAGAGCCATTGTAATCTCGCTCAGACTGACTTCCGGAATATCATCGGTATAGTGTCGGATAAGACTTGCTCTTGAATCGTTACTCACACTTGCGTGTGGCTCCAACGAAGCAAGAATCTTTTTCTAAGATACGAGCAATATACATATATTTAAATGTAATCGCGTTATCGAAAACGGCTCTAATGATTTGGTTCAATTTGGATGAAATTTAGATAAAAGAAATTATTAAAGAAGTTTTCAGTAAAGATCCAATAGATATAAATGTGTATTGCCTTATATGCATGTGTGAATGAGGTTACTTAAAAAATTAAATTAACAGTTTTTGTTTCCAGATCATAGTTTGATTAAATGGACACGTTTTATACCTAGTAGTCCATATGGGTAAGCAGCACTAGTTCCTCTTCTTCTTCATCAGCCCGTAAAAGGCCACTGCTGGTCAGAGATCTGTTGTAGGGAGAATTTGCCTTATTCTTCATGATTGTATATTATTTTTAATTAATTAATTAATTTTTTTATAATGATTTCTTATATTTACGCGAACACTACACATTGAATAAAACTATTTTTACGGATTTTATCGCGTTTAATTTTACTATTTTGATTCCCGACGTTTCGGGTGCTTTACAGCAACCCATGGTCACCTATTTCTCCAGGAATAAAAACTGTCAGTACGGAATCGCTATACCTACTAGGAGCCCCGTTGTTTTTCGATAGTATTAAACCTGTTTTAAAAACAAAATTTGATCAGTTTCTAAACCACGTTGACAATTTGTATATCATAAAACCCCACATTGCTCTTACTATTTTAAAATATTGTATCCTTGTTCCTAGATTACATACGTACATACATACCTAGATACATAGAATAGAATAGAATAATTTTTTATTCAACATAGATTACATGTGTAATTCTTATTGAAAGTCATTTTTTACTTTACCACTGGTTCGAAAAAAAAACCTCCGTCCTGGAAAGAACCAGCAAGAAACCCAGGGACTTTTTTAAAGTAAATTTTACATTAATGGTTGTACAAACTATTTAAGTACAAAATTTATTTTAGAAACTGCTTGGTAGCGACCACCTCATTCCCAGGGGTTATTATCAATCATGTATTCATTTATATTATAATAACCCTTTTTATACAGTTTCAGCTTAACAAAACATTTAAACTTGGTAATAGAGAGAGCCTGTACACTTTCCGGGACCTTGTTGTAATAGCGTATACATTGCCCTAAGAATGAATTACTGACTCTGTGGAGTCGAGAAACTGGTATCACTAGCTTGTGTTTGTTCCTAGTGTTTACAGAATGTATATCACTTTTTTTACTAAAACTACCTTTGTTTTTGTGATCATACTTACTCCGCTCGAGTCCAGTCTGGAAATGTTCGGATATTTTAAAAGATTGTCACTATAAATGTTTCCTTTGTTTTAGAGCCTTGTGGAATATTTAGAGACGATGGCAGGAGACCCGACGGTATGACATTGGTTCCTTGGGAGAGAGGTAAAGCCCTAGTGTGGGATGCTACTTGCGTAGACACTTTGGCGGGCTCTTATCTCAGGGGTACCTCGTTTAGAGCCGGGGCGGCATTAGAGGCAGCTGAACTGAGTAATTGGCGCAAATATGAGTCTCTGAGAGATGACTACATATTTGTGCCATTTGCTGTAGAGACTTCACTTCACGGTCCGTGGAGTCCACGTGCGGTGAAATTCCTAAAGGAACTCTATCCGCGACTGGTCGTTGCTGCTGGTGATAAGAGGGCTGGTTCTTTTCTCGCTCAAAGGCTAAGTATAGCCATTCAGCGAGGAAACGCAGCCAGCGTTCTTTACACGATACCACGGGGAGTAGGACTGTATGATAATTAAGTAATTAGTTTTAGTTTTTTTAATTATAGTTTCTATTAGGACTAGGCCTTGAAGGATTCACTAGGGCGGAAAGCATTATTTTATGATTTTTTTTTGTACAAGTCATGTAATAATATATAATGTTATGCCGCATGTGCAACAATATTGATGTAAGCTTATGCTGATTCGGTGACTGTTACATTGCTGCAGCCCAATATTAACAAGATTTTTTATTTAAATATTTTTCTTTGTGTTGATTTTATCGAGCAGTATTTTGTTGTGGCCACAAATAAATTTTATTGTCTTCCTTTTATTTCTTTTGTTACTTGGAAAATATCCTATATTCACCATGTGAGTTGGTGGATTGATGAGTGCTGAGTTCATAACTCTTGCACTGATAATCCTGTTCCCCAAAACCAGCTTGGGAAATTTTAATCTAACATTTTTGAATGATTTTCTGCCATCAGTCTGATGGTTGATGGTCAGATGGTTAATTTCCATTAATACTGACTACCATAACTTAAAAACATTGTTTTGAATAAAACTAATTTTACAGATTTTATCAGGTTTAATTCATAAAATTAGTTTTATTCTATGTTATTAATATGTTGGGTATTCATGTAAATTTAAGAAAAAAACCGTGGTAGCTCAGATGGTTAGCGCTCGCTGTAAGTTTCACTTTAAGAAAAAAACTGTTGTGATTATTTTTAAACACATAATTAATTTATAGCTTGCATCTCTTTTTCAGCGGTGCTTGGTTTTCCTGGTGTTCACGAAGCAACATAGTAGTGCTGGCTAGTAACAATGGAGCACTCCTTCAGCCTTTCTTTTTCAACAATTCCACAATCACCAAACTGCAAAAGTTGGAGTGTTAGTGATTTTTTTACATATGTGATAGTGATTTCACGTGGTAGAGCCAAGCTGCAGCTATATTTATAGCATAGTTGTAGCACGAATGGGTCGTCTCGATCGGGGAAGGACCACGCTCTCACAGAATACCAGCGTAAAATAGCAGCTTAATGCTATTGTGTTTCGTATGGTGAGTGTAGAGAACCGGGGACCCTTTTTACTGGAAAAGAGGCATACCATCTTATTCCTCAAAGCTGACAACGCATCTGCATTTTTGATTTGTTATCGAGGATAGATGTAGATGTCTATGGGCCACAGCAACCACTTACCATCAGCTGGGCTAGCATGGGCAGGAGACAATTTTATCCCCGGGGAAAGGAGAAAATGTTTATCCACTCGCTTAGTTTTATCCACCCTTCGAGCATGGGCACACCGGTGGATATAATATCCACAGTAGATAAAATAGGAGATAGACTTAGATAGATTTATTGTATGAATATAAACTTAAACACACGTCCAATGAACTAGGATAAAATTGTCCCTTTCAAATGTCAAAAAAGCATAATTTTTTATCTTTCATTTGGCTCCATGCTACGGACGGAGGATATATGTCTACTCGTTATGTCAAATGGGGATATACTTCTCCCCGTTGCCGTGCTTTGGCATAAGGACAAGATAATTTTATCCCTTGGCAGTGGATATAATCGGGGGATAAATTTTTTGTCCCCAGCCCATGCTAGCCGTGCAGGTGGACTGTGTGCTCGTTTGTCACCCTATTTCTATAAAAAAAAACATACCTATACTATGTAATGTCAATCAGTAGGCAATATTTTATAATCTTCTTTTCGTAGTGACTTGGTATTTCAAATGCAATTTTACGTGTCGAATTACTATGGATTCGGTGGCTAAGGTAAAAAATGTGAAGAAACCTCATGAATAATAAAAAACTACCCATCGGTGGGACGTATGTAGGCTGTAACTTTGCTTATTTTTTATTAGCGACCCAGCTTTGCATTTGTATAACACCAAGTATCTCCTATTGAATGACCTGTCGGTTCTTATCTGGCAAATATAGTGAGTTGATAATATATTAAATGCTCGTCTATAGCCAGCAACATACATCAAGTTTGAGTATGTTATCTCAGTGGGGGATGTGCAGAATCATTTATTGCTAACGAAAAACACTTGTAAAGGTAAACTACTTGTCTACTTGTACTTGTAATAAGGGCTGTTTTAATCCAGAAAAATACATTAAACAATCATTATAGTTAATTTCATAAGAATTTGTGATTTGTTACACAAACAATTTCCGTAAACTGAAGTTTTACTTAGTGCATTTTTAAATATAAATTTTTGTTTCTACAAGTTAAACTTAATAGATATACGTAATATAGAATCGCAAATTGACGGCTCCGTGGCTCCGTGGCTTAGCAATGAGTTGCAGCGCTAAGGGCCGCGGGTTCGAATCCCGCACGGAACAAATATTTGTATGGTCTACAAATAATTGTTCCGGGTATAGATGTCCTTGTGAAATTTATGTATGTAAACTGCCCCCACGGTACAAGAGAAAATCCTAGTGTGGAGGTAACGTTTTTAAATAAGGAAAAAAAAGACTAAACTTTTTGAGAATAACATTTCTATCATAATATTTTAACACAACTTTATAGGATATGCTGTGGAAGCTGTCAAGGAGGCACTATCGTTTGAGACTTAATCGACAAATATTATCATAACATTGCCTAATTTGCACAAACTACATATTTACAAATTATAAATTTGCAAGTTAAGAGGTGACAACACAGCTGTAGCCTTTTTTATAGAATAAGGGTGACAAACAAGCACACAGTCCATTTAATGGTATGTGGATGATGTGGACCATATACATCTTCATCTATCCTCCACCTCTATACACCCATATTTTGTAATTACCAAAAATAAAAATTGAGTGCTCTCAGTGTCTGGTATTGATCACATTTAGGTAAAAAAAACTTATAATAATTAATCAAAAAAATATCTCAAAAAGGATAATAATTAGTTACTCGTTTATTATAGTAGTTACGTATAATAGGAGAGCATTGACTCCAGTTCGATCCATTCATAAATCGCTTGCCGTCTCGCTCACGCGCCGGCCGACATTCGTTTTGTGAGCCGTTGAAGTAAGCAAGAGAATACTACGAGTGAGAAAAGAGTTGTGACGTAGGGTACTGTTCTAATGGTGGGAGATGGAACGGGAGCGTCTTATTAATGGAGTGCGTAAGTTATTGACTTGTGTAGTATTTTCTAGTACTGTGCCAATAAAATTACGCCAGTTTTTGGATAAAAACAAACCTCGATAACATTGTGATAGATAAATAATAAAAAATTCTGACAGTGCCATTACCAATAGTAGCATCGGCTGCAACTGTCCTTAAATTTTTTTTGGTACCTACAAAATAGTGGTGTATATAAAAATCGATTGCTGTCCGTTAGTCTCGCTAAAACTCAAAAACGGTTCTACCGATTTTGATGAAATTTTTTGTGTGTTTGAATGGGTCCCTAGATGGTTTAGATTCACATTTGGACCCGGTAGGTGACGCTTTTGTCGAGATCCAGAAATCACCCGTGCGAAGCCAGGGCGGATCGCTAGTCAAAAATAAAAATGTAGATGCGATGTCACCTCTGAGGACTGAGATAGAATGCCTCGTTACCAGTAAAAACCATATAATGCACAACAGCTACTTCTCCAGTCGAGCTGACCCATTCGTACTGCAGCCATAAATTTTTAACATCTTTAATCCCTTAATATGTAATTATACTTTTTTAATTTATATTCATCGCGCCCAAAGAAGTTTCACTACAAATATTTTTCTTCAATACCTAGCCTTATATCAGCACTTAATATTGCAATCGCCTTTTTTGCAGTGGATTCGTCTAGACCAGTTGGGGAGCGAGATGTATTCATCCTTCAGCTTTGCGAAGCAACTTGGTGTGCTATATTCAGACATGGTACCGCTGCCAATATGTCTGCTCCTGGACCAACAGAAGTGAGCTTATAATATATCTGTCACTTATGTTGTACTTAATGCATTAAGAGAGAGCGAGGTAGATCCACACTGCAGCTATAGGGTAGGACCACGCTCCCACAGAATACCAGCGTAAAATAGCAGCTTAACGCTGCTGTGTTTCGTATGGTGAGTGTAGAGAACCAGAGGCCCTTTTTACTGGAAACGAGGCATTCCATCTTAGTCATTTTGATTTGTAATCGAGGATAAATGTAGATGTCTATGGGCCACAGCACCTACTTACCATCAAGTAGACTGTGTACTCGTTTGTCACCATTATTCTATAAAAAAATTAAGAACTTAATATTCATTGTCATAATTTTTTTATGTGATAGTGTTATGGTTGCAGCACGATTGGGTTAACTTAACTGGAGAAGTACCACACTCTTATGTGTGATTGTGGAGAACCAGAGACTCTTTTTTCTATAACACTCAGCTTTAAAATACAATAAATTTTCTGAAGATTATACCGCTATGAGTCTGATATAAGAAGATATTTTCGGACATTACAAGGGCAACATCATATCATGTAATATAGGATTTAGGAAATATAGGATTTTACTGTAAAAAGTTTTATTTATAATAATCTAAACTAAGATTCAGAATCAATAACAAATGCTGGTGGCATTGAGCTGGTGTAATGGCTCGCAAGAGACTTACAAACCACCTTAAATTGGCATTTGCATTTTAAAGATCTTCAGAAGACTTAATTTATGGAATTTAATTTCTAACATTGTTGTGTGGTAAAGGATAAGAGAGTCCATCGCGCCATTTCGTCCCGTGGGTGTCGTATGAGTCGAACTATTGGAAATGTTGGAAAAGTTAATGGCTTCCGATTTCCGAGGTATAGTTTACGACGGGCTATTTTCGCAATTCCACGTCTAAGAGAGAGAGAGAGAGAAACGTGGGAGAGAGATGGCCGTATAACTATCACTTGTTAACGTCAGACGTAAGACAACGAGTGAGGCCCATTATAGTCTATCAAACCACTGCTGAAATATGGGCCTACCATATTGATTACCTCATAGGGTAGGTATTTGCCAAAGTCACGCGCTTGGCAAGAGGGTTGGCAACCGCAGTTTGTTATTTTTATTCAGCTGTTATCAGGAAGATGCTGCTGCCCATCTCCTGGTCCAGTTTCCCTCTGTCGCCTTTTATGACACCCACGGGATGATATGGGGTAGAGGTTATTCTTACATCGCCACTACACAGATATTAACGTACTGAAGGTGAAATTTAAGAGATTTTTTTATATAGAATAAGTGTGACAAACGGGCACACGGCCCACCTGATGGTTAGTGGATACTGTGGCCCATTAGACATCTACATCTATCCTCAATTAAGAATCCAAATGCAGATGCATTGTCACCCCTGAGGACTAAGATGGAATGCCTCCTATCCAGTAAAAAGTTTCCGGTTCTCTACACTCACCATACGAAACACGGCAGCTTTAGGCTGCTATTTTATGGTGGTATTCTGTGAAGGCGTGGTCCTTCCCGGTCGAGCCGATCCATTTGTACTACTACTACATAGCTGCAGCATGGCTCTACCACGGATAAATATAAGTATAGAGTTCACAGTAATAAATAAATTTCTTGATACACAGATTTGGCTAATGCCGATCTCAGGCGCCAATGGTGTGCAACATACCCACATATTGAAAACTGGGCTCATTGGAAGGTTTGCGCTCAGTGTTGTTGATGATCTAGTAGCAGTCCATCATCAGGTCAGTAGATCATTTTAATTATTAGCTTGACTCCTCTTGTTTTTAAAAAAAAAGTTTCTTGCTAGTTCTTCCCAGTACAGAGGTATTTTCCGAACCAGTAGTAAATCAAACATAAAAGTAACTTTCAATAAGTTTATAATCTATATTATTAATGTATATAAAATCAATTGCCTAAATGTGTTATGGCCAAATACTCAAACGCTGTACTCAATTTTAAGATGTCGTTAAGTCACGTGGTGTCACTGTCACTTTGAGTTAAAGTGATAAAGACAGCAGGAGACTTAACGGCGTTTGGCCGTGGAAGGAAAACGGGAGATCGCCCACCGGGCAAGGTGTGCAGCCCGGGGAGCGGTCAGTCGAGATGAGACATCTTAACGCTACCAGGTTTTAAAACCAGGTTTTCACTTCAAAGTACGACGCCCTGGTACGAACAACAAATACTTGCAAGTATGTTAGTATGTGTTGTAAGTCAGTTGCTCGAGAAGAACTTGAACACTACACATGAAAATACTTGCATAGGAAAATGATCCATATCTTAATATGAATAAGAAACTCAATCAAATTTGTGAATAAAAAATACTTTAAACTACAAAGCATTTTTTTATTTATACGACTTTGCTCCTTATTCATAGTAAGATAACATGGAATACGGGTCGAATTCCTATGCAAGTATTTTCAAATTTTGACACCGCGGCTGGACACGTCACTTGCATCGCAAGCAGCGCGGGGCTCGCTCGACGCGTTGGCGGGGGACGCGCAGGGAGTGGGTTGTCGAGCCCGAGTATTTCCATATTTCCAAAGAAGGCCGAATGCTTGAACCGAAATCTGCGTAGGTACTTAATGCACGTGCCATCCGATCGGGTCGGGAACTTGTCAATCAAATAAGCTAACTTATAATAAACAAATTAAGGAGCATAATTGCGTAAACATGCTATTCATAAAATTTCTTTTGACTATTTCGCACCATTCACCCTTATATCTATATTCAAAAGAGACATTATTGCGTATATTTTATTTATTTGTAAGTAATAAGTATGTTTATTTTCGAGGAAGAAAAAGTTTTGTTTCGATTTTTTGTAAATTCAGTTGTTATAATTGTGAACTGATTACGTAAACTACTCACCGTGAACTAATTTTTAAATAGTTATTTCGCGTGTTTATTGAATTTAGAGACAATTTTTAAACTTTTATTGATTAGTGTTTAGTCCTAAGCCTGTGATTTAAAAAGTAGGAAGGAAAAATTTCATTTCGTTAACAAAAAATTAAAAAACGTTCAGTCAAAATTGTGGCCCGACTCGAACTAGTCATTCATATATTTATTGACACTAACAAATACTTTCAAGTATTTTTAAAACCTGGTATTTTTCCATACTCGTACTTAGAAGCCCTGGTATTAAATTTTGCAATTATGTCTCATCTCTAGCGATCAGCGCTCCGTTTCAAAGCTATTCTATATATAGCGCAGTACTTCGGAACTTTGATAGCGTGATTTAGGCTTTGAGGTTTTGCTTGTGGCGCCACGACAGCGCCACCATAGGTGTTTTAAAATTTAGCGTTTGAGTATTTAGCCATTGGTCTTGCAAAAACTCAAAAATAGCTCGACCGATTTTGATGAAATTTTTGTGTTTAAGTGGCTCGCTGGATGGTTTAGATTCACATTTGGACCCGGTAGGTGGCGCTTTTGTCGAGATCCAGAAATCACCAGATTTCATTAGCCTCGCGATTTATCCTTGGTACGAATCGGTGTTCTTTTGCGAGGTTTTGTGGTCCATCAATTCTGTTGTAGATGGCGGGCTTAATTTTATTTAATTTAAATTTTTTATTTCAAAAGACCAGGATTAGTAAAAGAAAATATTGTTTTTTACAGTCAAGCCAAACATCACAGCTCTTTGACATAATGGAGGAGTTGAAGGTGGACAACAACACGATGATCCATCTACCGATTGTTCCAGGACACTCGATCAAACCCGCGGTGGTTGATGATCAATTTTGTCCCATGTGTATCCTTTAAAAAAATCTCTATATTATAACAATTCAAATCTTATCACTTTAGCTCTAGCTAAAGGATTGCATCAAGTGAATTTTATTAATACATGGTTAAATAAGTCAAACGAGCACACAGTCCGCCTGATGGTCCGTTAAGCTGCTATTTTATTGTGCTGTGAGAACATGGTATAGCTGCAGCGTGGCTCTACCGCGTAAAACATTCAAAACATTCACAGTTCGTTAAGCTATAAGACCGACCCATTTCCATATTAACTTATCGGTAAACGAAGTGCAGGGCGGCCCCCGCTAGATGGAGTGATGACCAGGTAAGACGTGCAGAAATTTTGATGGATGCAGTGCAGGTGACTCAGGAACGTGTTTTGTGGTATTTCTTGGGAGAGGCCTATGTTCAACAGCGGACTTGTGATGGGCTGTAGTGATAAAGAGGATGAAATAAATCTGTAGCGGCGCCATCATCGCGCCACAAGCGAAACGCACCGAAGCCTAAATCACGCTATCAAAGTTCCGAAGTACTGCGGCTTATATAGAATAGCTCTGTATCACCACAAGAATCAAGGAGCGTTAGCCGTTCTCTGGGCTGAACACCTTGCCCGGCGGGACATCTCACCTTTTCCTTCCACGGCCAAAAGTCATTGGGACGATTTTCTTTTACTGTAGCATGCAAAGCTCTTCGATCTATTGTTACTCGAACTGGTAGGTCCACTCGTGTGCCGAGTCGATACATTGATGCCGCGTATAAAAACGATTAACATAGTCATATAAAGTACGCTCTAGAGGGCGCTATAGGTGGAGACAGCAATTCGCGGGCTTTTACCTTCCGTAGATACACTCTTGTCTATGGTTATTAATACTGCGCAGTTTTAATCAAGTGAGGAGTAATAAAAAATGTCGGAACTTGCAAGTAACCATATTTTGTTATAATTATCTAAGCCTAGACAGTTAATACATACTATTCCAATAATAATAGAACCTAGTGACGTTTTCCTCAACTGTGTCAATTTTGGACAATAAAACATTTGTTCTATTATTTTGTGGCGTTTGTGTTTTCATTTTAAAAACACAGCTACACTACTGTTTTTTTTATAGTATAAGGGTGACAAACGAACACACAGTCCACCTGATGGTAAGTGGATGCTGTGGCCCATAGACATCTCTATCTATCCTCCATTATGAATCAAAGTGTGAATGCCACCCTGAGGACTATGATGGAATGCCTCGTTTCCAGTAAAAAGGGTCTCCGTTTTTCTACACTCATCATACGAAGCACAGCAGCATTGTGCTGCTATTTTACGCTGGTATTCTGTGAGACTGTTTCACATTAAATAATTGACGTCTTGAACATTTTACTTTAGCGCACAATTTCGAGTGGGTCACTCACCATTGTGATTATTATTTTGTCATATAAGTATTGTGCCGTCCCCGAGTGCTACAATACGATCAAAAACTACCAAATAAATTGCTTTTTATGGTCCCATACTAGCTAAATATAAAAAAAGGGGATGATCGTTATGAAGAGAGCAAATTCTATGGGAGCAAAACTACCGCATTCTGTTGTGAGGATCATTTTGATGTTAGAAAATTTAATAGTATTGGAAAAATCAAAATTATCATGATTCCAATATATAACACTCGTAGGTACTCGTATCGAGATTAGATTTCACATTTCGTTAACACTGCCATCGCGAGTAAAGGTCCATAAGATTGCATTTAAAATTAAATATATATAAATAACTAATATGACTTACTTATCTAAATTTTGTTTATTATATTATAATTGATTTTAACATAAAAGGTAGGGCTGTTCAATCTATAGCAGCTAGTGGGAAACATTATTTATCGCATAAATTAAAAATTACAATAAAAATGTTGTATAGCAATGACAAGACTATCAAACTTGAGACCCGCATTTTAATAATGTGTGTGAAATATTTCTAGCTATGCTAAGAACCTGAACAACTATTTGAATAAACATGACTCTAAAATATAAAAGTATCATTCATACAATAACAGATCTACCCCGAATCGTTTCCGCTCGGAAATCGAATCTGCTTATCACTGCTTCCGAATTCAACACTCCTTACAAATGTTTGCGTGCGTAGTAGAATAGTAGACGTTTCATATTTATGAATGACAATTATTCGCTTATATTACCTATTCTGAACCTTCTCTGCTTTGTGCATAAATTGCAAAATAACACGGTATATGTACTATTGCACTGTCGTTAATTTATATACAGCGTTATTTTTAAAAGAGTAGAATTTTTTTTAATTTAAATTCAAATATATAAATAATAATATACCGCTCGTGTCCGTAGGCTTCGACCACCTAAACCTAGGCCCACCCTACACGTGTCCCTGGTGGTGCTAAACGAGCGACAAAGCCAATGAATCGAGCCGATCGAAAGGACTCGGTCATCGACGATTCGAGCCGCTCTGCGCTGGATGCGGTCAAGTGGAAGGAGCTGCCACTGGGGAGCTCTTGTCCAGCCTGCGCCTTCTAAAGTTGCAAGCGGTGTGCCGGCATGAAATACTGTCCCGCCCTGCTGAGCACGCCAAGTTTTTTAGAGGCCAATTTGGCTTTCTCTTCCAAGTGACCATGAAACTGCACGTCACTCGATATGACGATGCCGAGGATTCCGATACTGGCTAAGGCAACAAGGGGAGTGCCTTGGAACTGAGGAGATACGACAAAGGGTTCTTTTAGCGGTAAACGCGCAAACTTGTGTCTTCAGATTAAACTGGACTAGATTTAGTCGTTTCAATCCGAGACTTTGTTCAGCAAAGACTCGACTTCAGACACAAGTTTGTTCCGGTACTCGGCGACGTTTTCCTGAGAAATATTGGCACGGCCGGTGTATAGAGCATCACCAGTGCTGTCATCCGCATAGCAAGGAATGCTACCGGTTTGCAACATATCATTGATATGCAGAAGAAACAGCGTTGGTGATAGCACGCAGCCTTGTGGAATACCAGCGTTAATAGGTTTGTAGTCGGAGCATGCACCGTCTACAACGACCTCGATGCTCCGATCTGCAAGAAAGCTGGTGATCCAATTGCACAATTTATCGGGAAGCCCATAGAAGGCAGCTGAAAGAAGCGCTTTGTGCCAAACCCGATCGAAAGCCTTCGCAATGTCCAAACCAACGGCCAATGCCGGCCCCTTGGTGTTAATTGAAAGAGTTATGGAAGAAACTGATGGAAAAATTTGGGATGTGCAAGCTGGATTTAGAAAAGGGATGGGGTGTACGGATCAAGTATTTTCCATGCATGATTGCGGAGAAGTTTTTGGCCAAAAACCAGAAAGTTTTTGTGCGTTCATGGACTGGTGGATTGACTGGTTTGGCATCCAAAAGGTGTCAGACGGCTGTGTAGCTTCCCGTGGCTGTTTAACCTATTTATGGACAGTTGTTTGCAAACTTTGAAAGTTGAAGAATGTGAGTTGATAATGGGTGAGTTAACCGTCGATGCCTTTTGTACGCCGATGATCAAGTCATATTTGCATCGTCGGCGGCCGAGTTGCAATGATGGTTACTTTAATGAACTGGTCATTAAAGAAAGGGTATGAAAGTGAACGCAAGACGAAAGTGATGGTTTTTGAAAGAGAAGAAAGTAAAACGTTGTGAAATAAGAATAGAAGGAGTTGATTGAGCAAGTGGATGAGTTTGTATATTTGGGATGTTTATTTAGCAGGAATGCTAGATATGATAAGGATATAGGACGACGAGTGAACGGGAAATAGAGTGAATGGGGCTCTACACGCTATTGTGAAGAGTCGGAATGTGTCAAAAAGGCACGTTTACAATTCATAATGCTGTGTTAGTCCCTACTTTAATGTATGGTAGTGAAAGTTGGGTCTGGCAGAAGAAGCATGAGAGTAGAATAAATGCTGAGAAATGCGGTCATTAAGGAGTATGCTGGGGCTGAAGCTGAATAACAGGGTGAGAAATAGTGTGATAAAAGAAAAGTATGGTTTGCAAGATGACGTTGTGACCAGGATTAAGAAAGAATGCTTCGGTGGTTTGGTCATGTAAAAGAATGAACGAGGAAAGAGTGACAAAGCAAATTTATGTTGCAGAAGTGAACGGAAGAGTCGGGAAGGGACGCCCTAGACGAAGGTTTATCGACCAAATTGGGATATATTGCAAATGGGCCAGATTAGGAGTACCCTTAACCGACGAGCGTGTATGCGTAGATATATGGATGTAAAGGAGGCGAGAGAAGTGTGTCAGGATCGTGCCAAATGGAAGTCCGTAGTCTCTGCCTCCCCTCTGGGTGACAGGCGTGAGTGTTTATGTTTATATGTTTTATGTTTAATATACTGTTATTGCAGTTTTTGAAAATATGAGTAAATAAGGCTTCTACTTTTATGTGAAATTATCCCAAATTCAATGTGATTTATGGGCAACAACGTTTTTGCCTACCGATCAACCCATACCAATTTGTGCGTGCGCAGTAAAATCAGTTAAAATAAGGCATTACCATGCATTTTGAATTTAAAAGATAAAAAGGACAGAATGTTTGAGATTTTTTAATTTATTTTTCTTCACCATTTGCCTATATTACTTATTCTGAACCTTCTCTGCAAATTTGGCCGCTTATTGCAAAATAACCCTATATATGTACTATTAATCAATCTGCAATATAGCTTAACAATAGAAAGTTAAGTTTTTATTTTCTCCTCAATATTTATACAAAATATTTTCTAAGTTATGGTAATAGACTCTGGCAATTGGGTGGTGTTCCAACCAGACTACATTATCGACGCGAGGCTTGGCTGCCTTTGGCGGGTGAATCTCATACTAGAGGGTCTAGCACATTCTGTAAGTGGTTTCACATTAATATTAGAGTATTTTCACAAGTAAAATAATATATTTCTTTTATTATGTCACACACTCACATACAAACTCATTATGTAATGCTCTCTTTTTCATTTTATAATTTGCTTCCAAACCCATTAAAGAGGAGAATATATTTTAAATCCGGGTCGAAGGGCCGAATTTTAATGTTATTGCCGGTCATATATTAACAAAAAATTATAACTACCTACATAATCACTCTCGTCAACTTTTCAATTAAAATTCTACTTCAAATAAAAAATATATAAATACAGTATGGAATCCAAGGAATATATTGTTACAGGTTCAAAAGGACGATATTCCAAAGATCATTGCAGTTTTGCTCAGGCGAAAGGATGGTGTAGAGACCATCTATAGGATATTAAACCAATTAGTGTTAGAGGTGAACACATACTTGGTGGAGTTGACAAAATCTTTTGATGAAATTAATTCGGTATACAGGTGAGGCAATATAACGTTTACATCATGTTTGCATTGTGGTTAAAATTGAATGCGGTAGTCGACGCCACCATTAATAAAAAGTACATCATATGTGTTTTTGCTAATTATAAATAATATTTAATAATATAATAATGTCTGTGGAAATACTTTGTGAACGTGTGGCAATGGATGCATTCGTTTCCCGGGTTAACTTATGACTCGGTCTATGAACGCGCTCCGCAATAAAATAATAAGTTAATGTATGGACAACTATGAAGACACCGTGTTGAGTGGTTGTTTGTTCCCGCCGCACCGCACCGCATATATTATTTTTCTGGTCCAGTGATTATGGAGTTTTGAACCTGCTTTAGTGGAGTGCCTCAAATATTCGCCAAGTCGAGGAATTTGGAGTTTCGGTAAGTGTTTTACCTCTTTTGTTATCACTTTCATGAGGTATTTTCCACAGGCATTACGCACTTGTATTTTAAGGGTTATATTATAATTACCGCATATTTTATTCTCCCGCATTTATCAATTAAACTTACAGCCCATTTGCTCTATTTTACAACGATTATGTATTATTTTAATTTCGTATTTTTAAACTTCGTCGGATTTAATGTATAAAGTAAATAATATATAAATAATCGACGATTTGACAATAAAAAGGTCATGGAATTGATCATGAATTTTCTTATAATATAAATTCTCTAGAAACTTTATTTGGCTTTGACTTAGTTTTATGTGATACATACAACCCGTCAAAGTTAACTTGATAATGAAATCTGTACTATGAGTAATTACCTAGTTTTTAATTCAGTGTACAACGTGTGTCCAGACTTCATACATATTTGAAAAATCTATTTAATGACATATTTACATATTGGATAATGTATAACAACGTTTGACGTATCCTTTTTGGCAAAAGCCTTGTAGCCAATGCTACAACAAATAATAAAAACGCGTTTACGGGCGGGTAGAAAGTGGGTGGATTCGGAGGTGGCGCGGAACACGGCGGGGGTTGCGGGGGCGGCGGTGGCGGCGGAGGCGTGGCGCGGGCGCGCCGTGCTCACGCAGGGTGACGTGTGCACGCGCCTGCTGCAGCCGCACGCGGACCACGACCGCATCGTGCAGGTATGCACACACACACACACACACTTTTTCTTTCTAACATAAGTTGCATTCAAATCAAATGAGATTTTAGATGCCTGGGAATATAAGAATATAAAGAGGTATCCCTGATTTTGTTATCATCAGTTTTCTGAATTGCCTCCCACTATGGAAGCAAATCTAAAGACGTATTCACGTTAAAAAGCGGTATGCGGCAGGTATGTGGTAGAGCCATGCTACAGCTATATTAATAGTGTAGTTGTAGTACGAATGAGTCTGCTCGACCGGGGAAAAACCACGCTCTCACAGAATACCCGCGTAAAATGGCAGCTTGACGCTGCTGTGTTTCGTTTGGTGAGTGTAGGGAGCTGGAGATCCTTTTTGCTGGAAAAGGGGCATTCCACCTTCGTCCTCACGGCTGGCAAGGCATCTGCATTTTGTTCGCGAACGAGGATAAATGTAGATGTCTATGGGCCACAGCAACCACTTACCATCAGGTGGACTGTGTGCTCGCTTGTCACCCTTATCCTATAAAAAAGGTGGTGAGCGCGTACGTGTGGTCGCTGTGCGCGCGCGGGCTGGCGGCGGGCGCGGGGCTGGCGGCGCTGTGCGTGCGCGCGCTGGTGACGCGCGGCGCGCGCAGTAGTGTAGTTAGTGTATGCGGCAGGTGGTGAGCGCGTACGTGTGGTCGCTGTGCGCGCGCGGGCTGGCGGCGGGCGCGGGGCTGGCGGCGCCGTGCGCGCGCTGGTGACAGCGGCGCGCGCAGTAGTGTAGTTAGTGTATGCGGCAGGTGGTGAGCGCGTACGTGTGGTCGCTGTACGCGCGCGGGCTGGCGGCGCTGTGCGTGCGCGCGCTGGTGACGCGCGGCGCGCGCAGTAGTGTAGTTAGTGTATGCGGCAGGTGGTGAGCGCGTACGTGTGGTCGCTGTGCGCGCGCGGGCTGGCGGCGGGCGCGGGGCTGGCGGCGCTGTGCGTGCGCGCGCTGGTGACGCGCGGCGCGCGCAGTAGTGTAGTTAGTGTATGCGGCAGGTGGTGAGCGCGTACGTGTGGTCGCTGTGCGCGCGCGGGCTGGCGGCGGGCGCGGGCTGGCGCTGTGCGTGCGCTGGTGACGCGCGGCGCGCAGTAGTGTAGTTAGTGTATGCGGCAGGTGGTGAGCGCGTACGTGGTCGCTGCGCGCGCGGGCTGGCGGCGGGCGCGGGGCTGGCGGCGCTGTGCGTGCGCGCGCTGGTGACGCGCGGCGCGCGCAGTAGTGTAGTTAGTGTATGCGGCAGGTGGTGAGCGCGTACGTGTGGTCGCTGTGCGCGCGCGGGCTGGCGGCGGGCGCGGGGCTGGCGGCGCTGTGCGTGCGCGCGCTGGTGACGCGCGGCGCGCGCGGGCGGTTGCGCGCGCTGCTGCGGCGCGGCGCGCTGGCGGACGCGCGCCCGCTCGCCTGCCAGCTGCTGTCACTCGGCCACCTCGACCCCGCCGCCGCGCAGCTCGCACTCGACATGATGTGGCGGCTGCGAGCACGAGAGGTACGTACCCCACGAAACCTTACTTTTTTTTTTCTTTGTTGTTGACTCGTACTGTTGTACTTTTGCCATCCATCCATCCATTACAGCCTATAAAAGTTTAAAATAAACTGCATCATAGTAAGCGGGTTTGCAACCGCAGTTTTTTATTATTTTGAAATTGCCCATCTTCTGCGTCAGTTTCCCTCTGTCCCACGGGGAGATATGGGGTAGTAGATATTCTTACACCGCCACTGCACGACACTTTTGCCTGTATCAAGTAATAAGAAATAATTATTTATAATTGAAGTGAAGACGAATCGAAACGAAAAAGCGACACTAAAAAGAGACAAACATATACAGTCTTTCCTATTATCTTGGTCTCCTTTTTTGAAGGTTTCACTTCTACCGCGTGTGAACTGCACACGTTTTTTCTTTGTAATGGACTCGTACTGTTGTACTTTTGCCGTGTCATGTAATAAGAATTTATTTATAATAATTTCTTTGTAAAATTTTGACAACAGCTTGAACTAACAGATAGTAGATGATAACAGTATCTCAAGGCGCCCCAAAAACACTATCTTAAAATTCACTTCACTATCGAAACACTTGTTTCGTCATTACCACTAATAGCTTATATACGCAGACATTTAATACACAAAGTCGCACCACTTATACATATCAAAATCTACTTCAAACCATTATTTATACAATAAAACAAGAGCAGCAAACTGCCGGCAGTAAAGTTCCCGCCAAAACTTCGAAATCCCACATTACTCACCGTTGCCGTATACGACAGGTCTTTGGCCGTGGAAAGAAAGAGGATATCTCCCGCGGGCAAGATATTCAGCCCGGGGAGCGCCTAACGCTCAATGTGGTAGTACAAAGCTATTTTATATATAGGTAGGGGAGCGGGGGGCTAGTTTAAACAATTTTTCGTTTCTTGACTATAGAATCTTACTTGCTGGGTATTTAGAAAATACAGCAGTACTGTTCGAATGAGCTACTATTCAACTATCGATTTCAAATAAAATTGATGTGATGTGTGTAATGAATTCTTGTAAAAATGGCTTAGAAAAAAAGTGACGAGTGTTACAACCTACCCCGTGATTGGGGCTAGTTGTAACAGGCATGGGTCAAATTGTAACAGTAGGAATTGAAAACCAGTTTTCTATTTTTCAAAGATTTATTTAGCACATTTAGAGTTAGAAACTTTAGACAAGCTAAAACAGACTTATACTTTTAAGTTTTATTCTTAATCTAATAGAAAAATATTAAAAAATAAACATGTTCTTTCTTTTTTTTTAAACTATAAAGGACTTGCATAAAGGATGTTGCGCGATTCAAAGATGTAGCTTCAGACGTACTCAGAGACAGTCTTAGGCTGAGATCTATAGATCGTACTTTGACTTTGCTCAGACTTAGCTTACGAAAAACTTAGCTGAGTATATGCTTAGCATAATCTTTGATTCTGAATTTATAGTTGTATCGGGCTAAGATTAAGCTAAGCTTACGCTAAGGCCCAGACATTCCAAATATTAATGGATGCTTCATTCCACGCATTATGTTTTTGACTTTACTGTATAAAATTATATATATATATATATATATATATATATATATATATATATATATATATATATATATATATACATATTTAAAATCAAAACAGTCCAATTTGTATTTCATAAATAAGTTATTATTACATGAAATAGAAAACGGGCGTATGAGAACGGGAACGGATGAGATGAGTGCAAAATCAGAAAAAAGAAGATTTTAAGAAATTGAAATAAGATTGAAATTACGTAAATAGAAAATGGATTAATGCTATTTAAAACTAGAAGTCGACCTAAAACTACCTATTTATTTTTATAATTAATTAGAGTAACATAAAAACAATAATTTAAAATTAATATGGTGGTTTTGAATAATATCCTGAGTTTTACGTAAGTCGTTGATATCGTTGACTTAGGCTTTGCTAAGCGCGCACTCAGCACGACTTCGAAGTTAGCTCTAGAAATACTGACATTGTCTTAGCTCGAAAGTAAAGTCTGAGCAAAGTCAAAGTACGGTTTATAGATCTCAGCCTTAGGTTTCTTGCCATAAACTTTTTGAACCAATCGTAATTTTGAACCAATCAGAAAGAAAGAAGCATAAAATTAATCAGCTAGACCTGATTGAAGCGAAAATGTACCTCCATCATGATGAAGGTACATTTTTCGCTTCAAGCATAACAGCACACTGGTATGCCAACTTTCTGACTTCCAAAGGAATCAATCCAAAGTAGATGTTGGAGCAAGTAAGCAAGTACTCAGATATTTTAGCTTCTTCTTCCTTTTTTAAAACCAATCTAGATTTGACATAGCCGACTGATAGAGATTTGTTACTCTTCTTTTTTTCACATATCTATATAGCGACATGATACAAATTAAAATAATGATTTCTTATATTTACGCGAACACTACACATTGAATAAAACTATTTTTACGGATTTTATCGCGTTTAATTTTACTAATTTTGATTCCCGACGTTTCGGGTGCTTAAAATGTTTTGCAGCTTTTCGTACACTGGTTTTATTTTCCAAGACTTGAACAGAAACCAATTCGTACACATGTTGGCTTTGGGAAGCACGTTCAGTTTTTCTTTTATATTGTCTCATTCTGAAATAGATAAAATCAATTAAATTCAAGAAAAAAGTATTAAAAACATGAAAAGAAGAAATTTAAGTATGTCTCACGTACTTTCATAGAAATAATATATCAATAAGGGCAAGTTGCACTTGTTACAACTTGCCCCATGAAAATGTTACAACATACTCCACTGCATGATTTTTTGAAAAAACTGCTATAAAAATATTCCTTATTTGATGTAAAATTACAGTTAACATAATCGACGTAAACAAATGCTAAATGTATTTGAATAAATCTGCTAAACAATTTGAAATCAGCAATAATCAATTTTTTATAAACAAAAAAAAGTCCATTACCTGGTCTTATCGGAGCGCCTGCACAACACCGCCTTCTGCGCCATCCAGCGGGATACTGATCGTGCTCATATGATAGAATGGGTATTAAATACTAGGTTAGGTTGAAAATCAAATGAATATTCTTCTATTATCTAGGTAAAAAATGCTTGTTGCTACTTGCCCCTGTTACAACTAGCCCACCGCTCCCCTACTTGGTTATTTTTCAAAGAGTATCCAAATTTTATATTTAAGTTCAAATAAATAAACGCTCACTGCACTTGAATAATTTGATTAGCTGTCAATTGTTCCTCGATTGGTAGCTACACGTACGTTAATTTCTTGCCGCGATAAAGACTCACTTTCGTATAATTTTTGTGCACCACGTAAACTTAATTACTTAAATTGTAACACCGCACCATTTCATAATATTCGCGGTTCGAATATTTTCGTTCCTTCATTGGTAACGAAGCGACACTACCTAGTACCTACGAAATTTAAAAATAACACACTCGTACGTAATAAGGTAACGGTCAACACTGTCAGCTGTCGGTCAGCCGGGTGGATGTAAGTAGCTAGCGGTGTAACCGTGATTGGAATGGAAGAGCGTGGAAAGACCCGCGACAAGGTACCTAAATTTGTAACCGGGCGATCTATACCAATGTGTGCGTGCGTAGTAAAATAAGAGGCGTTAGATATTTATGAATGACAATCAGTTAAAATAATGCATTAACCACGCGTTCTGAATTTAAATAAATAAAAAGGACAGAATGTTTGAGAATTTTTTTTTTTCACCATTCGTCTATGTTAATTTTTTCTTTATATTATTATTCTAAGCCTTGTCTGCAAATTTGGGCATACATTGCAAAATAACCCTGTATACCACAGTACTTCGGAACTTTGATAGTGTGATTTAGGCTTCGGTGCGTTTCGCTTATGGCACGACAACGGCGCCGCCACAGATCTCCTACATCACTTCATTCGACTAGAAGCACGTCACGGAAGCGGCACTTACTGCCCCCAGCACCCTCACGGTGTGATCGCGAAGTGACCCGCCGTAGTCAAACTACCGCCAGAGTAAAAATTATAAACATTTTGGCGGGAAACTTAACCAACAGAATAAGAATACGATAATAAGATATCCGTTACGTACATCACACTTACTATGAGAACATGAACTCACGTAAAACTCTTTGCGACCAATGCTTAGCGACAGTGCTTAGCGAGCCAGAGCTTAGCGATTTTGCCACTAGATCTGGCTACTTTTGACCCCTTCGGCGAATTATTATTCAGTCCTCCTGAAGGACATTACTAGATTTTATATTTTTTTGACGATAATAACTACTCATTACTTTCATAGAAAACCGGTTAGGAGCTTAAAACGTTTCAAGTGTAACTTGCGCAATAATGTCGCATTATTGCGCAAGTTACACTTGAAAAGTTGCTGCTGTTTATTAATAGCGAATGCTGTTGTTTATTAATAAGAATAATATAAAAGTTAAAGTAAAGATTTTGTGTCGAATTGAATCTAGTGCGTTTTCCTAATTTAATGAAACATAGCAAAGAAATACCTTTATTTAAATTTAAATCTGGTAGTACATTGATCCCGCTAATGTTACACCTATTTGTGTACTACCATCACTCAGTAAAATTTTTGAAAAATTAATTCTGAATCAAATGTTGAGTTTTTAAAAAAATATAAATACCCATACAATCAATTCAATTTTAGAAGGGCTCGATCGAAGACTGACGCCGGTGTTGAGCTTATTAAATATATTATAGTGCCTGTGAGAATTCACAACATGCTTTAGGTATTTTTGTAATCTTTCCAAGGCTTTCGACTTTGTTCATCATGAGTCCTTAATCAGGAAGCTACATTATGGTGTAAAAATATTGCACTTAGACTTAATATTTCATATTTAAATGACAGAACTCGAAAAGTCGTTATCAATGGTAAGAGTCACTCTGAATCGGTAGTATCAATGGGTGTTCCTCAGAGCTCGATTCTTGGCCCATTCCTGTTCTTAATCTATGTTAATGACTTACAAGATAATATAGTGAAAGAAACTATTCCACTTCTGATGCTAGAAATTATTCTCAAAATTATTTAAATAAAAGAACACTACTCGGTAACAAAGCCTGCTTACTATCAGGAACCAATTACATGATAACACCAATGTATGTAATACGAACCTCTCAGCAATACGAACTTCCTTGCCTACACTAGTAGAATACCCCAGTTGTTATTAGGTAGATGCTGCTCATCTGTATTATTTCCTTCTGTCGCCTCTTACGACACCCTCGTGATGATATGGGAGATGTGGATTGTGTTACGCCGCAAATAGATGACTAATAAGTTTTTAATAAAAAACAACAATAACTATACACTTAGCAACAAATAGATCTCATCAGACGACAGCTAATAATGTATGGTAACGGAAGACTATGATGAAGTAAAATCCGGTCTAGCTGAATGTTATTTGAGGAGAGGTAAAAAGTTCGCGGAATGAAATCGTAGGTCTAGAAAAACGAGAGAATGAGATAGAATACAGAGTAGACCGCGAAGTCAAAGGTTGTGGGTTCGAATCCGCCATTCGACTACTTTCTTTGTTTTGAATGCTATTGCTAGTACTTTTTTTTTAAATACAATGTTTCCTATTATTCGGTCTCTTCTTTGTCCGGTGCTTTAAAGATGGTTAATATTATATATTTTGACTGTTAAAATAAACAATATAAAATATTAACTAAATAAATATTATTAAGATAATTAATAGAATCAGGCGTTACTTTGCGGAAATCCATTATATTAAAGTTGGAAAAATTTACTTTGCCAATATCCGCTCAATAAAATAAAATGATGTGTCTTACCTAGTTTGAAGAGCACCTCCCGCCCTCCCTCAATTGCGTGCAAAATTGTACATAATTTTATTTTATTGGGCGGATATTGGCAAAGTAAATTTTTCCAACTTTAAAATATTATTAAATAAATAAAATTAACCATCCTACTTCCTACTAATAATATTATAAACGTGAAAGTTTGTGAGGATGTATGGATGTTTGTTACTCTTTCACGCAAAAACTACTAAATGGATTTTAATGAAACTTTACTATTATATAGCTTATATATCAGAATAACACATAAGCTATAATTCATAAAGATAAATGTTAAGTAAGTCGGAAAAAATCTGTCATCTGCGAGCTATTTTGGCGTGCGGTGCAAAAACTGTAAGAGTTACACGAATATAACGTATGGTGGCATTGTTTCTCCTAAATAGTTCTACAAAAAAGTCCGCGACATTATATATCTATATTATATGTGTGAGCCAAGGAGTAACTCAGGCTACTTTTATTCTAGGGTTCCGCGCAAAATGATTCCACGCGGGCGAAGTCGCGGGAAACAGCTAGTATTGAATAAAATTATCTTTATATACCAATCCATTTATAACAATTTACGATTTAATAACTTCAGGCCATTTAGCGCCGATTTTACCACCTTGAGAATCAATCAATTTTTATTCGATAAAATGACCTATAGAATGAAGTAGACGGTGCTATTACAATTTTACTACAAAGAAAATTTTCTTTTCATTTATTACACTAAAATTTAGTTTAAAAATAAGGATTCTAACATTTGTCTATTAGGTAAATGTTACATATTATATAAAAAATAATGTTTGTTGGTTCGTATTTTATGCGCTGCCATACCGTTCATGAGATTGCTCTAACGCTTTGTCAACTTATTGTTAACACTTGTGCGAAGGTTATAATCACATTACAATTAACTTACAGTAGGTGGCGCGCGTATCGTACCGACAAATTTATTAGAAAGTTATAACATTAATAATATATATCATTCAACTTCAATGAATGTGTTATCATTCCTAATTAAACTATTTAACCCTTTCAAATTTAAAACAATATTTCCACAAATATTCCCTTTGCGCCAGCAACGCGCCGGATACCAGCTAGTTTGCTATAAAATTAAACTTTTATCTTACATTTCATGCCGCACTTGTGGTTGAAAATGAACTTCAATAAATCATTCGCCGTGAAATATTTTTATTTTATATTTCATTTCATTTGAAGGTTTCACTTCTACCGCGTGTGAACTGAACACATGTTTGTTTTTCTCCTGTATTTAATCTCTCTTATCATTTAGGTTGGTTAATCCAAAAATTTATGCCGCCGAAAAAAAATGGTCTTTCTCTACGAAATAGGCAGAAATCGCTTTCTTTATCTCACCGTCCGCGCAAATTTTTAAATTTTTCTTATTTACCCCAGCAGTTGCTTCGGTAAGCCGTCCCGCTCTAAGATCGTATTCAATCAAATCTCTGCCTTGCTTAAAGAGGTTATGCCAGTTGTATATTGTGGTTTCCCTAGAGCATGCATCGCTTTAGGCCGAGAATTCCTCTTTCAAATGGTTTGAGGAGGATTTCTCCGCGTAGTAAAGAACTTATAGACGGATTTCGATTTTATCGAACCGAAGTTCGATGTTTCTAATTTTTGAAATCATCTTCTCGATTCATCTTCGATCATTTCCCTGATACAGGCTCATTAACTTAAAAGGGCGCTACGGTCACTAATATAATATAATGTACCTGTATATTGTTTTGAAATATTTTTTTTTGAGTATTTATAGAGTATTCTCATCTGGTTGGGCTAAATTAAAGGAAATAATAAATAAACATAAATATAATATATAAATATATATAATATAAACACTCACGCCTGTCACCCAGAGGGGTAGGCAGAGATTATGGACTTCCATTTGGCACGATCCTGACACACCTCTCTCGCCTCCTCCACATCCATATACCTACGCATACACGCTCGTCGGTTAAGGGTACTCTTAATTGGGCCCATTTTCAGTATATCGCCAATTTGGTCGATAAAACTTCGTCTAGGGCGTCCCTTCCCGACTCTGCCGTTCACCTCTGCCACATAAATTTGCTTTGTCACTCTTTCCTCATTCATTCTTTCTACATGACCAAACCACCGAAGCATTCCTTTCTTAATCCTGGTCACAACATCATCTTGCAAACCACACTCTTCTCTTATCACACAATTTCATTCAGTCATTCAGATTCAGTCCTAACATACTCCTTAATGACCGCATTTCTACAGAATTTATTCTACTCTCGTGCTTCTTCTGCCACTCCCAACTTTCTCTACCATACATTAAAGTAGGGACTAACACAGCATTGTGAATTGCCATACGTGCCTTTTTGGACACATTTTGACTTTCCACAACAGAGTGTAGAGCTCCATTTACTTTATTTCCTGCGTTCACTCGTCGTTCTATATCCTTATCATACCTACCATCCCTGCTAAATACACATCCCAAATACACAAACTCATCTACTTGCTCGACCAATTCCCCTTCTATTCTTATTTCACATATTGTTTTACTTTCTTCTCTTTCAAATACCATAACTTTCGTCTTACTTGAATTCACTTTCATTCCCCTTTCTTTTAATGAAATGTTCATTAATGTAACCATCATTTGCAACTCGGCCGCCGACGACGCGAGTATGACTTGATCATCGGCGTACAAAAGGCATTTGACGGTTAACTCACCCATTCTTAACCCGCATTCTTCAACTTTCAGATTTTCCAAACAACTGTCCATAAATAGGTTGAACAGCCACGGGGAAGCCACACAGCCCTGTCTGACCCCTTTATGGATGCCAAACCAGTCCGAGTAGGCCCCGTTGATCCTGACACAAGCACTGGAGTCCCTATACAGAGACTTCAATGCCTGTATCAACCCAGCACTCAACCCAAATGAGTTCAGTGTTTGCCATAATACATCCCTGTCCACTCTATCATAAGCCTTTTCCAAGTCCACGAACGCAAAAAACCTTTTGGTTTTGGCCAAAACTTCTCCGCGATCATGCGCATGGAAAAGACCTGATCCGTACATCCCATTCCTTTCTAAATCCTGCTTGCACATCCCAAATTTTTCCATCAGTATCTTTCATAACTCTTTCAGTTAGTACCTTAGCATACAGTTTTCCCACAATGCTAAGAAGACTGATACCACGGTAGTTTTTACAGTCCTACTGCGATCCTTTTCCTTTATATAGTGGGACTATCACGGCTTTGCACCAGTCTCCCGGTACCCGCTTAAGTTCCCAACACAAATTAAACAAAGTGTACAGCAGGTCTGCCACCACTTCCTCTCCAGCCCTTAGCATTTCGAGTGATACTCTATCATATCCGGCTGCCTTACCTGCTTTCATACTTTTCATTGCTTTCATTATTTCATCTATACTTATCTCTCTATCTATTTCGTCTTCTTTCGGAATTTCTATTTCATTTAATTCAAATGTCTCGTCACTCATAAACACGCTTTCAAAGTATTCCTTCCATCTCCTTTAACTCGACACTTCGTCATTCAGAATACCGCCATTCTGGTCTCGTATAGCATCCATTCTAGGCTGTTTTGGCAGTTCTTACGAGTTTCCAGAACATTTTAATATTTGCCTGGAAGGAAACATAAATATATATTTAATATACTAACATAAATAAATAAATAATACATAAATAAATAAAATCCCAACCAGATGGAAGCCCTCGGTAGGGGAGACCAAACGGCCGAGGGTTAGGGCGAAAGAGAAAGAAACCGGCGGATGATGCGTACGGTATCAAGGAGCACCGCTCCGGGCTCCGGGCTGACGGACCGCTCCGCTAGCCCGGAGCAGTCCGTCACGGAGTCCCAATCGCCTCAGATGACCCGAAAGGCTGACCGGGATTAACCCGTTTGCAGAAACGACTTCAGGAATAATTTCGGAATTGCTAAAATCACAAGTGATGTTATTCGCAGTCGCTCCCATCTTATGGAATTGTGATTAAAATCACAATTCCATAAGATGGGAGCGACTGGAGGTGAATTGAATTAACTTGGTGAATTAACTTGAGATCATCCATATAGAAAAGGTGGGTCACTTTTGTACCTCCTTTCCGAAGCTGAAATCCCCTCCCGGAACCCTCCAGTAAGGTACTGAGAGGGTTTAGAGAGAGGCAAAACCAGATTGGACTCAAACAATCGCCCTGGAAGATACCCCTTCTTATCCTTATGTGGTTCTCCGGAGCCGTCATCCGCTCGCCTAGATGATGATCGTACTCCACTGCCCCATACACTGCTCTAGGAAGTCTCGAACTGTACAGTCAACCTTGTACAGCTCGAGGACCCTCTTCAGCCACGTATGAGGCACCGAGTCGAATGCCTTTTTGTAGTTTATCCAGGCGGCGGAGAGGTTTCGACGGTTGCGTTTAACCACCTTGCCAATGACCGCGTCAATGAGGAGTGGTTCCTTGGTTCCACGACCACCGCCCCGACAACCATTTTGAGCGCGCGACATCACCTGATTTGAGTTCAGGTGACGAGTGATTCTCGCGCTAAAAATGGATGTTAGTGTCTTGTATATGGTAGGTAGACACGTTATGGGGCGGTATTTGCTTGGGTCTGTGGTATCTTGGTCTTTAGAAACCAAATGAGTGATCCCAGTAGTGAAGAGGCTCGGGAGCGACTTCTGGTCGAGAGCCTCTTGAAACTGTCGGGCGAGCACAGCGTGACACACCACGAACCCCTTCAGCCAGTAGTGATGCAGTCCGTCGAGCCCGGATTTTTCCAGTTCGGGGCTCTTCGGACCGCATCAGCTACGCCGTCCGGCGTTATAATGATGGTGTCCATAGGCGTATTATTCGCACACAGACTCGCCACAACTTCCGTCCAAGGGCCCTCGCTGTGGTTTACGGGCTCTGACCACAGGCCGCGCCAGAATGCTAGTGTCGGCCTGATTCGGTACTGGGCCCGTTCCCCGTACCATTGGCCGCTCCAATGATTTATAGACCCTCTTCTGATCACTCTGGATGATTTATAGAGACGATTCTGGTTCCGCTTCCCCCAAGCAGCGATTCTCTGCTTCAGGTCATCTATGCGCTCCGTCAGTTTTTGCGTTATATCCGGCTGGGACAAACTGATATTTGTCCCAGCAAACGCCATCCTGGCGGTGCGCACAATTCTCTTGCCTTTGCGATACGCTCCTCAATCCTTCTTCTCCAGGTTGGGACAGCGCTACTTTGTCCAGTAGCACGTCCAGACGTGGGAAGTTTGGCACCAACAATGCGGCAAACTGCCAAAACGGCGCCAAAAAGTATTGAGTCCGTATCGCAAAGGTCCCGGCTGGCTTCCAAGTAGGTTGTCAGCAATGGGTTCAGGGCCGTTACGATATCCCGATTCCGCTTGCTTAGGGTTATGCGCGGGAGTCGCGGTCGATTTTCGAGAGGCGTACTGCGCGTTTCCACAATCGCCTCCTCCAATTTACTCCTCATCTGCTCTAGTTCGTGGGTGATCATTCCATCATCGCCTGAATCAACCAGAGCGGGAAGATCCATGGCGGCTTCCACATGTGGCTGCTGGTCTGTGGCGTGAGGAGCCGCATCCGTAGCTATAGCCGGTTCATTTGATGAGGGAATAGCCTCACGTCGTAGTCGTTCGAGTTCGGCATCATCAAATATTTTCGTGCGCATGATGTACCGAACTCGGTCTGCCAGGGTTTATTCTGTGACGGGAACCGACGGCTCCAGCTCAGCAAAAAAGCGATGCATCCGAGCCCGATACGCTATCCCTCCAGTTTCTTCCCCTTTAGTACGCCCGCAATGCGTTTGTGTTCATATTTTTATTCCAATGCATGCGGCGTTCTCCACCAGCGGCGGGTGCCGCTTGCCGAGTCCGAGAGGACCCTGCCGACACCAAGCCATCTGGTGGGGATGATGGATGCGAGGGGCTGCTACATGGTCGTGCAGCACCTCTCGCTCGACTGGCGGCCCGCATGCTGTCGCGTCCAGCGCTAGCTCCAGACGCGCCCCGACGACCCCCAGGCAGCGGCCCTTTGCTCGTCCTATTATTCTCCATCATCCATGGAATGGGCTTTAATTAACGGGAGACGCCCAGGCCCGGCACCGTTTCATGGTGTGGCCGTAAGCACAAACGGGCCTTTGCACCCTCAATTCTGCCGAGGCACGGTGCTCTCACCTCTTGGCAAGGCGCTGACTGACTGCACCAACGTAGCAGTTTTGTCACTTAATTGTTACGTCAGCGGGCGATGGGCGATTATTATTATTATTATTATAGTGTGACTCCCGTGTTCACTGTTAAGCTTGATAAAGTAAAGTTGTTTTATCCTAGGGGCTCTGTGTATTCGATTTGTAACTCCAGCTACTGTAAACAAAACAAAATTATATTAACGATGAAATGACTTCAGCCTCGTTTTTAAAACATGTTAAAGTATAAAATATTTTATGAACTTTAAGGAAATGGATGAACACTAAACTCTTATTACAAATTAAAAAAATCTTCTCGATTAACTTGTTTGCGATATAAGCTAAAAAATATTATTAATACCATAAATGAGTGCCTTAGTTAGTGCCGGTATAAAAATATGACAAAGTGAAATAGATTTTTTTATAGAAGGATGACTAACGAGCACACAGCCCATATGGATGCTGTAGCCCATAGGCATCTACGTCTATCCCCGATTAAGATTAAAAATGCAGATGCGTTATCACCCCTAAGATAGATAGAAGACTAAGATAGAATACCTCGTTAGCAGTAAAAAGGGTCCCCGGTTCTCACTACTCTACTCTACACTCACCATACGAAACACAGCAGCATTACGCGTACATTACTGTCATCGCTTTTCCATATGTCAGGCGTGACGATCATTGCCAATCCTCCATACTGTGAAATAGGGCCTTTCTTAAGTAGTAACCTGAACTATTTGCGAGATACTAGCATTTAATAAGCGGGTGGCGATACGGTTAGATGACAAACAAGCACACAGTCCACCTAATGGTAAGATACTGTGGCCTGAAGACGATGCAGATGCGTTGTCACCTCTGGGGACTAATGGAATGCCTCGATTCCAATGAAAAGGGTCTCCAGTTCTCTACACTCACCGTACGAAGCACAGCTGCATTGAGCTGCCATTTTATGCTGGTATTCTGTGAGACGTGGTCGTTCCCCTGTCGAGCCGACTCATTCGTGCTACAACTATAATATAGCTGCAGCATGGCTCTTCAACGTAAGAAATATATCAAAATAATATTTTACAGGAAATAGTGGAAGTGCTTCTTAGCTCAAACGAGCCAATCAGTGCAGTCGGCGCCGCGAAACAGATGGACGAAGCCACGTGGTTGGGTTTATCGCCACGAAAACTTTTAGAGGCCGCGAAAACTTTTGCAGAAGAAAACGGTCAACCGGGCGCCTTCGTTGCCGTGTACCATGCATTGTTGGCCAGGAATGAGAGGTTGAGGGGATCCCCACACTTTCTAAAAGGTATTAAGGATTTCAGAATTGTTTTTATATATTTTATTTAAGTTTAGGAAACGGCGACATCTTATCGTTCCGTATACAGTATAATCTCAAAACAAAAATTGCTATGGACGTGATCCTTCACTTTCGGTTGGAGTTACTCAACGAGGAATTTGGAAGTAACTCAACGAGGTATAGAGAGAGCCCTGTCACTAGAGATTTCTCTGTGCGATAAACTCCGTAACCTGGATGTCTGCAATGGAACTATGGTAACTTGGTAAATGACATAGCCCAATGGATCAGCAAGGTGAATGGCCGGTCATGTTAACCGATAACCATTGGGAAATAAATGTTTCCGAGTGGTAACCACATACCAGCAAGCGCAGCGTAAACTGTAGAGCGACCTCTACTAGATGAAGTGACCACCTGATGAATTGGGGAGTCGTTGGTTGCAGGTAATCTATGTTCAGCAGTTTCCTTGTGGTGGGCTTTATTGATGATGATGACGTCTTTTTAATATTTTTTTGTAAAAGATGTAACTTTTAAGAGAGTAACACAAATTAGAACTAGAATACCGTACGGGACAGTATTTGTATGATCTAAAAATTGTAAAAATAAGACTGTATTATTTGGCCGCCAGTGCCGGTGAAGTCTCAATCTAAAGCTCTGCAATAAAAGTACCTGGCCGTATGAGAAATATCAAGGCCGCTCGGCGAGCTATGGAGAGTGCTATGTACAATATTTATGTATATATGTACTGTATTTGACTGCCTCGTTGGTCTGATCATGAGTCTTGGTGCTGGGTTCGAATCCCTGGTCGGGCCAAAATCAGTTATTGGGTTTTTATGTCAAGGAATTCTCAGCAGCAGTTCTGAGTCAGGAAGTTGACGGTGTTTCACGTGCTCCAGCACGAAAAGCCATGGGTCCTGCGCCTGATTTCTCTGCGGACATGTCTGATAACCGTCCGTCCCATCGGACTATGAGAGTGAGGGAATCGTTAGTGCACCTATGCTTGCGCATACACTTGGTCACTATAATCCTGTCCTGCACTAGTCCTGTTGAAACTGGACGCCGCGACCGAAATTCGGCGATATTGATTATGCGAGACTATATTTTGAAACTACAATTTTAATATCATGGTCGACCACAAGAACTTCATCGCACTATCTGTATTGAAGTAACTTAAAACGAGAACCACAGGAACAAATATAGTGGATAGTATGTTTCAAATTGATATATTTTAAAATAATATATTTGCTGCTTTGGACCATTAATAGCCTCACGCCATAGTCAGTCGTGGTGTCGGATTTATCGTCCACAAGTCTTGTTAACAACCTTATACTCAGAAACATCAAACGATATTAGTTGAAGGTCATACAGGCTTACGCATCAACTTAGGCACATCCCGATGAGGCGGTGGAGGAAATGTATGAGGATATCTCTATAGACATGCATACTTCCAAAACCTACTTACTTTACGGTGTTAATGGGAGACTTCAACGCAAAACTAGACAAAAGAGAGAACGGTGTGCTGAAGGTAGGGAAATTCGGGATCGGGCAACGAAACCGAAGGGACTAGCAGCAGAAAGTGACTTTTTATGTTGAACTCTTTCTTCCAGAAGCGGCCCCACAGAAAGTGGACCTGGTCGAGCCCCGACGGTCCGACAAAAATGAGATTGACTTCATTATGACGACTAGAGGGTTCAGTTCTGCAATGTCTCAAATCAACTGTTCAGTGATGTCTTATTGATCTCGAGGGTGAAAACTAACAGCGATCACCGAATATTGAGAGGCACACTGAACCTAAACGTTAGGTTGGAGAGGTCACGTTTAATGAAGTCAACACTGCGTCCCCCACGTGCTCTAGTCCAAAGCCCCGAAAACTTTCAGCTCGAATTACAAAACCGTTTTCAATGCCTAGAAGACTGCTATGCAGTGGACGATATGAATGACAAGCTCGTGCAAACTATCCATGCGATTGGAGCTAAGTTCTGCAAGACCCGTCGCAGAAGAACACAAAAACTCTCTAAGTCAGTCTGAGCGAGATTAGAATGGCTCTCCAGCACCTTAAAAACGGCGAGAATATGGGGGAGGATGGAATTACACTGAAGCTTCTGAAAGAGGGTGGAAAACCAGTAAGCTCTTTAATTCCGTCCTCCATGGTGGGACTACTCCGAAAGCGTGGAGCAGAAGTGCGGTGGTCTTGGTCTTGTTCTTGAAAGGCTACAAGGCTCTCTTGAAGAATTACAAACCGATTTCCCTTCTGATCCGCGTCTACATGACGTTTTCGAGAGTCATTACGAATTCCAGTACGTCTCGCACACAGACTCGACGAATTCCAGTCTCCCGAACAAAACGGTTTCCGAAAAGGCTTTAGCACCATAATAGACCACATTCATATCCTTCGGCAAATTGTACAGAAGATTGAAGAGTATAATGTGCCACTTTGTCTTGCGTATGTGGACTATAAGAAAGCCTTTGATTCCGTATAAATTTGGGCGGTGCAGCAGTCCCTTCAGCGGTGCCAAGCTGACTGTCGGTATATCGAAGTGCTGAAGTGTTTGTACAGTAGGGCTACGGTGGCTGTCCGAGTACAGATCCAGAGTACGAAACCTATCGAACTACAGAGAGCTGCTACATCACTCACCTTCGATTTGCCGACGATGTAGTCCTAATAATGGAATCGCTTAAGCACCTAAGCAATAAAATGTACTTAATGACCTCAATAGTGTCTCCCAACTGATAGGTCTTAAAATGATCATGGACAAAACAAAGATCATGTGTAACGTCCATGTCACACCTATGCCGGTTGTTATTATATACTAAGTTCGAAGTTGTTGACGAGTATGTTTACCTGGAACAAATAGTCCGACTAGGTAAGTCCAACTTCGGTGTTCGGTGTTCGGTGCAGTGTTCGGGAGATTACGACACATCTTCTCGTCAGGCATACCTCAAAACTTCAAAACAAGATTGTACAACCAGTGCGTGTTGCCAGTGATGACCTATGTATCTGAGACGTGGTTTTTCACTGCTGGCCATATGAGGAAGCTCATGGTCGCTCAGCGAGCTATGGAGAGGGATAGCTCGGGGCTTCTCTGCGTGATAGACTTAAAAACGAGGACATCCGCAGTAGAACCAGAGTAACCGACATAGCCCGATGGATGAGTAAGCTGAAGTGGCAATGGGCCGGCAATATAGCTCGAAGAACCGACAACCGATGGTGAAGAAAGGTTTTCGATTGGCAGCCTCGTACCGGTAAGCTATGTGTAAGGCGGCCCTCCATTAGATGGAGTGACGAACTGGTAAGGCATGCAGGAAATCGATGGATGCAGGTGGTTAGTGGCATTCCTTGGGGGAGGTCTATGTTCAGCAGTAGACTTGTACTTGACTTTACAGCTACCAGTTTTCACTTTGTTCGCTGACTGATAGTCATATTAATCCAGATAATTCGGGAGAAATTACAATAGATTTCGATATCAGAAACGTTACAATATCGTGTACAATCCGCAAAACCTGTACTGGATTGACAACAAAACCTGAACTCTCAATACTGGCTGAAACGAAATGAGATGATGGGTCTCTTATACCGAAAAAAAGCTACACGATTACAAAATAAAGATTAAATATTTATTTTTAATTACTAAATGAAGTATGAAGATAGAATGAAGATGACAATAATTTACGTTTTCTATAATAATACGTGATATAATTTATTTAATCAAAATCCAAAGGAGTCAAAAGTTATCTTATCGATACACGAATTTAAAATTCATGGTAACATGTAAAACGAACTGGCGTGGCGTGATGCTGATATTATTTTATTTTGCACAGAGTATCTAACACCATAGAGTACACCGCGTACAGTTGATCATTTTTGTCTTTAATATCAAAACAGTGCTGGTAACTTAGTCATTATCATAGCAATCATCAAAAGTCCACTGCTGAACATAGGCCTCCACCCTAGATTGCCTCATAGGGGGTATATAAGCTATAGTTACCGCGCTTGGTATACGGGTTGGCAACCACAGGTTTTTATTATTTTAAGCTGTTGTACAACTCCCGATTCAGTTTCCTTCTGTCGCCTCATAGGACACCTAAGGAATAATATGGAGCAGTATATATTCTTACACCTCCACTTCATGGCGATAATAACAGTCACTCCACATTGAATTAAAAGAAAATCCTAATACTGATCATATTTACATTTTATCGATAAAATGCTTAACAATTAAACCCATTGCAATAGATTAAAGATATATATTCAAATATTAGAAATATCTGTCTCAACATTAATCTGTATAACCTACAAAATTGCCCAAGGTTACCACAAGATGTCACTACGTTGTATCCAAAAACATTACTATATTTATTATTGTTATGCTAGTGATAAAATTTTAAGTTATGCAAGCGTATTTTAACGGCGTTTGGGTACTGGTCGAAGGTCATCGCGCATTTACCCAGTCGACGCCCGATTGTATCGTACCAACTCATGTAGTTACGTAATCTTAAACGGTCAATTTTATTAACAACTTCGTATTTTTTTATAATAAAAGTCAAAATGTAGATGCGTAGACCAAAAATGAATGTCATCTATATTAGTTACGCTTCACGTCAAAATACTGATACCTACGTTCGTGGTATGAGAGACCAAGACCAACGGTAGACTATATTTATTATCAGCATCATCATCAAACATAGGCCTACTGGAATGCCACATAGAACGATCCTGAGCCACGTGCATCCATCCACTACCTGCATGATGCAGACACGACTTAGGTCGACTAACCAGGTCGTCAAACCAGGTCGTCTCTCCATCTATAGTTATTGATAGTATTGTGAGCGATTACTAAGAGTCACAATATAATTTTAAGTTGAATTAGATATGTACAAAGATGTTTATTAAACATTGATATTTAGACATTATTTTTCATTAAATACTTTCATAATTTCGGTGTTAATAAAATGATAGCTTAAACCTGACACAAGAAACAATATATCTACCACGTTTTCCGTTTTACTGAAAAACGTAGTTGATTTGATAGTCTTGGCAACTATTATATGTTCTGTGGTCTTGTGTTCAAATTATGGTTTTAAGAGAGTCTTTCGCACGAGGGAAGTGTCTTGTACGCGGCGCCACAGTTTGCGAAAATTTACATTTTTAATATCACTTCACATTTTAGTTCGCATATTATCCACCGGATTTCTTTATATATAGAAAATGACTCTATTTTAAAGTTTAATTCTGAGACTAATAACAAAATACTTACATTTTAAGACAATGAAATTTTTTTTCTTCGTCTCTGGGTTTATAACATTTTGAAAGAATTATTAATCGATTTTTTACCAAAAGACTAGAATAAGGAACAATCTTATATTAATACAACATTACATTACAGGTGAGCAATGCGACAGTTACATCGAATATTACAATAAAGTAACCTCAGAACGATAGGATGTAATTGTCCAATGAAATAAGAAATACTCTGTGATCGTCCGCAGTATTGTACAGGATCTATCAGATACCTGTTGTCTGTTTTATAACAATTTTATTGTTAATCAATTAATAATGTATTTTTTTGTTAAAACGTGTAACATGACTTGTAATATAATATATTTTGTTATGAATAAAAACGATTTATTAATTCATTTCGTTGCTTATTCCTTTACCTAGAAATCAGAGAATACGATAGCTACTATCCCACCTGATGGTAAGCGGTGATGTAGCCGAAGATTACCATTAAACGCACTGACTTAGCTTAACAAAAGCCTATTCACTTTAGCCTTGAAAGCACCAACATTGTAATCGGATGAATAGACTGATACCAGATATTCCGCATTAAGCTGCTATTTTAGGCTGGTATTCTGAGAGAGCGTGGCCTTTCCCGATCGTGCCGATCCACTGCACAACTACAACCATTATATAGCTCTACTACCACTACACAGTGAGTGTTAGTGTTTACATTAATTGTGTAATAATGTTGTATTATTCAGTAATTATTCCGTCTTCAGTCGGATGCTACTATGGCATATTTCTGGTATTCCATATCGTAGTAAGGAGTGATTATAACGACTTTCTCTTCAATTAGCAATCGGGGATGAAACTCTGTGACGACCGAATGAAGGGAAAAATTGACCAGAATCGCCGCCGAGGTATAATGTTAAACACGATTCGCCTTTTACTTCTATAAAAATCCCCTCAAAGTCCACTGATGTACCTAGCCTTTGCCATAATCGCTACTCGCTACTCTTGACACGCGGAAATAGTCACCACTACCAGACGTCTTCCATTCTTTGATTTGAACTTAAAAATACATAAAGGTACGAAATTTTTATAATTTTACTGGAAGTCGTAGGACGTGCCAAAAAAGTAGGTAACCATTTATCGATCATGTTATCGTCATGCTATCGATACTATTTTGGGTAATGCCTATAGTCTGTTTGCTTAGATACGGTAGCCTTTGCCTTGCGCCGCATCTTGTCAAAGGCGCCGCGCCGCCGCGACATCAAAGTTTGCGGCGTACACCCACAGGAGAATTTGGCATTTTAAAACGAAGCTCCGTGGTGAAAGGTTCTTTGCTACCTATCTTGTGTTTATATTTATATTCGTATTTTATTACAATAACCATAAAACAAGGCGGGAACCCGTTCGAGAGGGATGCTATCGACGGGCGGTAGGTAGGTACTTACCCAGACAGTACCTATATAAAAATTACTCTGTATAATATTGTAGTCTTTGATAACAATCACAATGTATTATGCCCAGGCGGACTCGACACTGGACTTGTAGTAGTTAAAAATAGCTTGAACTCTCCGTAGGTAAATAATCTGCCTCATTCAAATGGGGAGTGAAATTCCAAATGAGGTTAAAAAGTTTGACAAACACAATTCTTTTAAATACAAATTTTCGCCTCGTGATCGAAATCATTTAGTCTAGAAATCACATCGGAATTACATCAATTCAACCACGATGTCTGTGAATTCAACTGTACTAACTACTGAGTTAAAAACGCGTGATCTTGTTAAAATAACGTTCAAATTATGAACGTAGTGGTTGGCCAAATTACTTACAAATTCTGTTTCAATTAAATAATTAATAAAAATGATGATGATCTATTATAGATTTATGCAATTTAAACGCAACTAAAGCTACCACCACATTCTACTTCAATTATTTGTGCATAGCTCCCGTCTGCTAAAGAAATAAATAATAATGTCCTCCAGAACGGCGGCCAGCCTCAACGGAGACTATCCATCGGCGCAGGATAGGAGTATAGTACCTAAGTGTATGCGCAAGCATAGATGCACTCTATTCCCTCACTCTCATAATCCGATGGGACGGTAAACCGACACGACCGGAGAGAGTGGAGATCAGGCGCAGGACCAACGGCTTAACGTGCTTTCCGAGGCACGGGGGTGAGACACCGCCAACTCTAACCGCCAAGAGACTCTGGGCAGCTACTGAGAATTTCTTGACGGAAAAACCCAATTACTGATTTTTTTCATGGCCCGACCCAGGATCTCATGATCAGCAGTCGCGTTTACAACCACTAGGCCAACGAGGCAGTCATAAATAATACCTTGTTATGGTATAGATGGCAAAATAAAAAAAGAAATATTTCTATCTTCAAGATTTAATTCTAGTAAGTAGGTACCTACTTACATGCAAAAATAAGAAATATTTTAATCTTTTTTTCATCATCGTCATCATCACAACTCATCAAGTCCACTGCTGAACATAGGCCTTCCCCAAAGAAGTGAATCATAGAAGGATGTTTGCCATAAATTCCAAGCTTGGCAGGCTGGTTAGCTACTCCAGTTTTATTTTTCTTGTTGTTAGTTACTAGGAAGAGGCCGCTGGCCTTCTCTTAATTTTTATCTCTGTTGCTACTTTGGCCAGCCACGGGATAAATGATATGTGATACATCATTTTATTTATTAGCTCAGAAGAATCCACTGGTAGACATGGGCTTCTCTTATTGTAGTCAATAATTGCCTTGTTCTTCACGCATGGCAGGAGGATTGAACATCACAGTACCAGACGTCTCGCACTTTTGATGCTGTTCCCCATCGTCAGTCTGGGTTTACATCTGGCATAGTGATGGATTAACCTCCATCAAACAGAATTTGTAAGATCTGGCGTTTCCCATATTTGCCTCTTGATACTAACAAGACTAATTGGGGAGATGAACTTTTAATAATGCCTACACATGTTTTAATACTTAATATTATGTATTTATCACATGTCAAGATAGGTTTATAGACACTGGCGTCTCTCATCTCAGAGGTACCTCGTTTAGAGCCAGGGCAGCATCAGAGGCAGCTGAACTGAGTAAGTGGCGCAAATATGTCTCTAAGAGACGACTACATATTTGTGCCATTTGCTGTAGAGACTATCGGTCCATAGGGTCCACGTGCGGTGAAGGTGAAGAAATTCCTAAAGGAACTCTATCCGCGACTGGTTGTTGCTGCTATAAGAGTGCTGGTTCTTTTCTCGCTCAAAGGCTAAGTATAGCCATTCAGAGAGTAGGACTGTATGATAACGAAGTTACTAGTTTTAGGTTTTTTTTTTATTAGTTTTTTAATATTGTATATAATAAAAATTAGAAATAAGGGAAGTAAATGATCAATTTCATTGACAATATATAAATAATGATTATATATTATCAATGTTCAAATTGAATTGTCAAATTTTTATTACCATAGCAAATTGTTAAAACTAGATTATAACAGTATAAAAATTTATTAATATGTTGAGGATAATGGATTGAATAAAACAATTAAATTTTGTAACACATATATTTAAATCCATATACAAAGAAGTAACTGTTACCACCTCAAATAAATTTATAAATGCATATGAGTGTAGTTGGTTCATTAATTGATTTTTTACTTAAAAATGTACAACTGTTCTAATAGACTTTCCAGAGTGCATTAAATGGAACGCTTCATTAATTTCTGCCAGTGACACATTGTGCGTAACAAATTCATCCAATGGCAACTTCTTGTTAACATATTCATCAACCAACTTAGGCACACTATCACGGCTCTTGTATCCCCCAAAAGCTGTGCCCTTCCATGTGCGGCCAGTTACTAGCTGGAATGGGCGAGTACTAATTTCCTCTCCTGCTGCAGCAACACCAATAATTACCGATACTCCCCAACCCTTGTGGCATGCTTCCAAAGCTGCACGCATTGTGTTAACATTGCCAATGCATTCAAAAGTGTAGTCCAAACCTCCATCTGTCAAGTCAACTAAAACTTGCTGGATTGGTTTATCATAATCTTTAGGATTGACAAATTCATTAACTCCAAACTTTTTAGCCACCTCAAACTTATCAGGGTTTATGTCCACTCCAATAATGCGTTTAGCACCAGCTACCTTGCAACCCAATGCAACAGCCAGGCCAACTGCACCAAGACCAAAGATTGCACAATTGGATCCTGGTTCCACTTTCGCGGTGTTCAAAGCGGCGCCGTATCCAGTAGGAATACCGCAACCTAGCAGACAGACTTTGTCCAATGGAGCAGTGTCAGCCACTTTGCACAAAGAAATTTCTAGCACAACCGTGTATTCACTAAACGTTGAGCATCCCATAAAATGATACAGCTCCTTGCCTTTACAGCGGAATCTTCTTGTACCGTCAGGCATAACACCTTGACCTTGAGTCACGCGCACTTTCTGGCAGAGATTTGTCTTAGGATTTAAACAAAATTTACACGTATTGCATTGTGGTACATACAAAGGAACAACATGATCACCAGGCTTAAATGACGTGACGCCTTCTCCGACACTTTCTACAATACCACCACCCTCATGGCCAAGGATGACAGGGAATACTCCTTCAGGATCTTTACCGGACAAAGTGTACGAGTCGGTATGACAGACACCGGTAGCCAGAATTTTAACACGTACTTCGCCAGCTTTCGGTGGATCCACTTCAATTTCTTCAATAGCAAGTGGTTTTCCAGCTTCCCAAGCAACCGCCGCTTTACATTTTATAACTTTTCCGGCTGTCGACATTTTATTCAGTCTAGGAATTACTGCTTACCGCAAATGAATAAATCAAAATGTAATGTACGGGTACGGTGTACCTGTTGTACCTTTGCAACCACAGACTATGAGAATAACTAATTAGGAACACACGCGTTGCGGCGTTGTGCAACCTTGACTAGATATTAAGATAACTAATAAAGTAGTATGTTCCATTCTAGCTTGCTAGTGTACATTTTTATTTATCTATGACCTTGACACTGCAAAATTACGTTATCAATAGGCTTGGGTAAAAAATAAATCGATATTTTCTCACAAAATTATCGATATTTATCGTCAATATTATTAATCGCGATATATCGATATTTATTTTAGAGTATCGAATTCGTATCAATTTCGATTAATCATTTCAATAATTTATCAGACAAAACAAAAGCATTAATGTGTCAGTAATAAAATTTTGACTCTAATCCTATTACATCATGCGAAACATGATTATATATCGATATTTATCACGCGATAATAATCGATACTGTTTAAAAATATCGATTTTTCTCACAAAAATATGGATATTTATCGTCGATATTTTTAATCGCGATATATCGATATTCGATATTTATTTTAGAGTATCGAATTCCTATCAATTTAGACATATTTTAAAATGATATATTTATTTTATGATGTAATAGACAATATTATTTATCAGACAAAACAATGAGGGCATCCGCGAATTTTCTGCCACCAGGGCGGCGCCACTAGAAAGTGAGGTATAATATTTGACAGATTTCATAGCGGGGAAGTTAATTTGTTCGGAAAATGTAAAATTTATTGTTTCTTTCTGCACTATTAGCTATATTTTATATTAATAACATTAAAATAAATAAACCAAACCACAGATATTCATAAAAGTAGAATTTTTTAAAAAAGTTAAAATGTGCAAAAAATTAAAGAGCAAACCACTGACGCATTGTTTTGTGTATTAATATAATACTCTAGAAACTGATAAACTTTTATTAAAAACAACTTCTCAATTAAATTACATTGTGTAACAAAAAACTTTACCTCAGTGTCAACTAGCGACATCTGGTGAGCAGAAAATTATTAACCCTCATTAAGCAATAAAAGCAAATTCAAAAACATTCATGTGCTATTGTTTTTTCGTCGTCAAAACGTCAGTAATAAAATTTTGGCCTCATCCTACTACAATGTAGTAGGATGAGGAAAATTTGATTATATATCGATATTTACCACGCGATAATAATCCATACTGATTAAAAATATCGATATTTTTTTCACTCGTTCATCCCTAGTTATCAATAAAACGGCCAATTATCACCGAATACAGGCATTTAAACATTTCAATTCTCAATAGGTATATGTTTAAACTATAGATTTAGTATAAACTGACGTTAGAATAGATTGGCAATGCAAAGAGAAGAGCATAGTGTACGCGTATGTTAGAGCGAGAAAGATAGGCTACACCATTCACGTACACACTATGGGCTATTATTTATTCTGTGCTATCGGCCTGTATAGGCCTGGTGTCATTCGTGAACAAAACAAATCCCGCTTGTATTTGCAAAATCTCAGGTTTTAAAATGAAAATGAGTGTTTATTGGAAGTAATTGAAATAAAGACTAGAAATGAGTTGGGGTGACTGGAACTTTATGAATAGTCAGTTTGAATAGCCTATCATGTAGAGGATGTCATGGTTGAATTGGGCAAAAGTTCTCATTACACTCCTAGGGGTCAAAATGGCCAAAACCAAATAAATTAAAAATTCTTATTTATGCTACAAAATTAAAAATTCTTACTGGAGATCCTTTTGGGGGTTGGGGGATCTTTTGCATTCAAAGTCTTTATTTCCCGCATCCCATTAGTTGGAAGTAAAGACTTTAGAAATGAGTTGGGGGTGGCTCGAACTTTAGGCTTAGTCAGTTTGAATAGCCTATCATGTAGAGGATGTCACGGGGGCTATGGTCAATATGGCCAAAAACCTAAAAATTTGGGGGTGGCTCGAACTTTAGGCATAGTCAGTTTGAATAGCCTATCATGTAGAGAATGTCATGGGGAGGTCATGGTTAAAAAGGAGCAAAAAGTTCTCATTAAACTCCTAGGGGTCAAAATGGTACTTCAACGACGGACACCAACACTGAATTGTATGACTTCTGCGATGCATCTAAATCAGCATACGCAGCAGTCGTTTATGTAAGTCGTTGATTGCGATGGTAATACGAAAGTTTCTTTATTGACAGCAAAACTAGAGTTGCCCCAATAAAGCAGATCAGTATACCGCGTCTAGAATTATGTGGTGCTGTACTATTAGCCCTATTAGTACTATTCTGACGGAGGTCGCAGAAGTTTTAAATATTAATAAGAGCAATATTAAAGCTTGGACAGATTCAACTGTCGTGTTCGCTTAGCTTAACAGCCGTCCCAGTAGGTGGAAGACGTTTGTAGCCAACCGAGTGTCAGAGATTTTAACAAGCTTAAACTCTTCGCAATGGTACCATGTTTCGACCAAAGAAAATCCTGCTGACTGTGCGTCACGAGGTGTCCAACCAGAAGCACTTGCAGGTAACGCACTTTGGTTTTCGGTCCAAATTTTCTTCGAGAAAACAGAAACATTCCTTACAAAAGACCAATGAATTTAAAGATCAATTTAGAAGAAGCCATCAAATCACACATTAATATCATTTCCGATGATGCAATATTTCAGAGGTTTTCTTCCTTACAAAGGCTGCTTAGAGTAATAGCTTATTGCCGACGATTTAATACGAAGAATAAGTATACTGAACGGAAATCTTATCTCACTAAAACTGAAATAGACCATGCACTAATGTGTTGCATTAATAAAGTACAGAAGGAAGAATTTGGTGAAGAATAATTACAACAAGGAGAAATGTTTATTATCTAAATCTAGTAAGCTCAAATCATTGTGTCCGTATCTCGATAACAATGACATAACGAGAGTTAGCGGAAAACTACAAAACTCTCAACTGCTATAGCAAACAAAGCATCCGATAATACTACCATTCTGCATATTTCACGAAATTAGTTATATCAGAGGCACACCAGAATACATTACATGGAGGAGTCCAGTTAAAATTACCTGAGAACCATGTATTGGATTATTGGTGTAAAAATTAGCTAAACAACATGTTCGTAGATGTGTGATATGTGTTAGACAAAATGTCAAAGTACAAAACTCATTTATGGGCTCGCTCCCTGCCGTTCGATGTACACCGCTAGAGCATTCTTACAGAAAAAAAGTGATATGAGCACCCAGGCCTTCCTTGCAGCATTCAGACGTTTTGTAGCAAGACGTGGACACTGCGCACAAATATGGAGTGACAATGGGACTACGTTTGTAGGCGCTTCAAGGAACTAGAGCAACTGAAGATCAACCAGGAAGATCTTGCTATGTACTTAGAATCGCATGGGACTGAGTGGTATTTCATTCCGCCACACGCCCCAACTTTGGTGGACTGTGAGAAGCTGGAGTCAAATCTACGAAGTTACACTTGAAACGCGTAATAGGTGAATCCACACTTACGTTCGAGGAAATGAGCACACTTCTCAGTCAAATTGAAGCATGTTTAAATTCTAGGCCCATTACAGTAGACAGCTCACATCCTAGTGACTCATTTCCTTTAACACCAGGGCACTTTCTAATTGGGGACCGCTATAGCTGTACCGAGTTCAATGATTATTTAGAATCAAATAGCAGTTAATTAAAAGGTGGCAATTCATTCAACAAATGTTACAACGCTTTTGGCGGCGATGGTCTCAAGAGTACTTATCTAACCTTATGAATAGATACAAATGGAGCTCTCGGGAACCAGAACCGAACATTGGTGATGTAGTCTTGGTAAAGAAGACAACTTACCGCCAAGTCGTTGGTTAATGGGCAGAATAGTTGAAAGCATCCGGGATTGATAATGTTACCCGTGTGGTCACAATACGTACTAAGTCATCTTTTATCAAGCAAACAACTTCAAACTATGTGTCTTACCAGTAAGCCAATAGGATTAATCTTTGTACTTTGTGTTTTAAATATTATTAGCTATAGTAATAGAATAACCTTAAAATTTTATTTCTTAACATAAGTTATAAAGTATAAGTTAAATAGTTTTTTGCAATAATTTTAGTTTAAGAATATTTAAGTTCAATTAAGTTATTATCTAATTTAAGGTTTAAATATGTTATTTAAGTTTTAGTTCAAATATGTTATTTTTAAGTTTAAGTTCAGTATATCAAGAACAATTGTATCATTCTGCCACGGTGGGCGTTATTGTATTTTTAAAGCCATTTCCGTCATAAAATGTCCTTGGTGGGCGGAATGTTTAAGACCATTTAATTAGTAGCAATAAAGAAATATAGATGGCGCTGTGCGATTTAAACACGAGCTATCATTTATCTCACCAATAAAGTGTATAGTCAAATAAATCAAATATTAAAAAGTTATTAAAATAGTATATTAAAACTTTTTTTGGAGTTTATGGCCTGGTATCTAGACCTAGACCTAGACCTTTAGGCCAAGTCTTAGGTATTTTTATTCGGTTTATTATAATTTTCTTCATAGTACACCTTCACAATATGTTGATGCGTCACATTGTGCAGCCCTTGGGAGATTATGACGGCAACTTGAATCAGCAGGCAGCTGACAGTTGGCGATGGTATCTCAAGCGCCTAAGCAGATAGACACCTTATCTTGAGAATCACATCACCATCAGATCACTTGTATCACCGTTTCCACTAATAGTTCACATGCGCAGACACTTAATTCACAAAATCGCACCACTTTTACATATCAAAATCCACTTCAAACCATTATTCAAACAATAATACAGGAGCAGCAAACCGCCGCCGATCAAGTTCCCGCCAAAACCTCTTAAATGAGAGTGTGCGTTATGTAAAACAGGTTAGTTTACAGTTTGAAGTGAAATTACAGCTAGCCTTGTACCTGGTCGGTCATTTTAAAGATCGCTCCGTACTAGTTCATTACGGACAGTGAACTAGTTCGTTCTATCAGTTCTATTCGATCATCAGTACTACTAACCTGTTTAAATTGTATCTATCTTTATGGAATGGTTATCTCAGTCAGTCACTGACTGAATCAGTCAACAGTCAGACTGATAGATACAATTTAAACAGGTTAATGCAGTCAGTCTCAGTCGGTCGATATTTGCTCGAGGCGTAACGTTTTGATAAAATATTTTTTTAATATTATTAACTTAAAATTTGACATAATATTTGATTTCCCTTCATACTTGAACAGGCTAAGGACTGTCATTCTAGTCAAGTACCTGGATGACCGAGCTTGGCTCGGTATTCTTTTTTTATAAATCGTGTTTTTTGAAAATTATATTTAGATACGAATTACATACTGATGAAATATGAATAATATTTTCCGATCTTACCTCCCGTATTCTTTTTAAAGCTCGATTTTTTTTAAATATACTTAGATAAGAATTAGATGCGTTGACAAAGGGCTCTCAAGAATAGTTTTTCTCACAAAAGAAGGAACTTGAAAAAAAGGGACAAAAAATCGGACTGTAGACATCTAGACTCGAACCGGGGTCCTCTGCTTTCGGAACCGCCTGATAATCCTACTAAGTTCTTATAAGATTGTCTAAAATGGCGAAATTTACCTTCGTTTTCTAATGATATTGTAGCAGTTTTTTATTGCATGAAAACACGGATAAAACGACATTTTCTAAAAATTAATCCTAGCTCGATTTATCGCCCCCGCAACCCATCGCCCCCGCAACCCCCGCAAACTAAATTTCATGAAAATCGAATTTTAGATATTATAGATAGCATTAAGCATATAGATAATATTATACCATTTTATGTATTGCAATAATTTTTATTTATAACTACATAAATTTGTTGGCCACTGCGTATATGGTAAAAGGCTAAGCAGAGAGCAACGATTTCTTGTGTTTATTAACACAGAATACATTGTATATACATACACGACTTATTAGGTGATTTGGGTAGCTAGCTATAGAGAGGCATTCATCGGCACTTGTCCTTGAATTTAAAGATGGTTAATATATTATCTTTTAACTGTTAAAATAAACAGTTAAAAAATTAACAAATTTATTAAATAAATAAAATTAACCTTAATGAATAAAATTATTATATTTCAGTCCATTCAAAACAATCTGCGATCGATTTCTTACTTTACTGATTTATAATTAATAAATTAACCGTTAATAAAATTAATTAGCCGTATTTATGCCATCTAGAGTCTTGTTTACGTACCACCTTGAGAGTCAATTAACTTTCGTTCGATAAAATACCTGTAGAAAACTTTAATACCTGTAGAATGGAGTAGATGGCGGTTTACAAAGCAACGTTATTCGAATGAAAACATTCCTTAAAAACATCAATACATGTATTTTTGATATATTACATTAAAATTTAGGCTTCACATGTCTAAAAATAAGCATTGTAATAATTATTTACTATAAAATTAAACTTATATCCAATATTTTAATTAACGCCATGTCTACCCTGAATGACTACTGACCGATTCTGTTCTGTTTGCGTGCATCGTTCGCAACGTCTTGCGAGTGTAGGTGAACGAAAAGAACAGTTAGACCGATTAACAATCGGCATTCGGAAACGTTTCTTCTAGTACACTGTCAAGATACGTTTCCTAATCGTCATCGTTCGCGAACTACACAAGACTAATTACAGCTAATATTAAACAAATTAAAACTATTTGATAATATAGGTACTTAAAAATTTGTTACTAATCTTAATATCGTAATTACCAACATGTTTGGCTTTATATTACTGTTTTGATAAACAATAAAATTCAATAGGGTTGTCGAGTTCTTGTATAATACTTATCGATGTTCTTTTCTACAGATATCTGTTAACAACCAAAGTCACCGACAACAGATAAATATCAAATGTTTATTAATTAACAGGTTTCTAACTGAACCTAGCCTAAAATGGTGGCTAAAAGCATAAAATTGTGAATTGTCATCCGAAACGAAATGATTATCTTTGTTGTAATCACAGACGACTGTTTTATTAGACATGAAAATACACCACTTTGAAAAAGTGTAGTATACTCACAATATTTTCTGGTAAGGAGGGGTCTGCCATTGGGCGGCTGGCACTGATGGGGCCACGGATGTGTTTGAAAGCGTTTCCGTGCCAATGTGTGTTGAAGGTGGAACACCATGGGATTTTAGTAGGTGCGAGTCCGACATAATCCGTTCTTGCTCCCACGAAGCGGGTATGCGTAGGCATTTTCTCATTTGAAACCCGGAACAAAATCTGTTCTGTAGCTAAAAATAAAAACGTAAATAAACCAACGTAGCGTCGATCTTGGTTTTATATAAGGTATAAAGCTTGCGTGTAAGGCCTAGGTATTAATTGATATATTTATTTATTGTATGGCATTATATTTATACGATACATAAATAGAATGGACGTTATGGGTCGGCCTGTGTATAGAATTTTTATCGATATATTTTATCACACTGTCTTATCTCTATTATTAGTTTCGTGGACTGTCATCGCCAAAATGGCGAAAATCAATTCGACTCATTATGTCACGGTGTATTGCCAGTCCATATATAGAGGTCAGTGACATACTATTAAGGATTTTTATCACTTGATACTGAGATAAAAATTAAGATATGGCTTAAAGGCCAAGCATCCAAGCCTTATCCATATCTTAATTAAAAAAATGATTCTGTCACTGTCAAAAATCTAATTTTAAAGAAAAAGGCATTGCTGAAATGCGGAATGCTCAATAAGATAGTTTTATTTGTAAAATAATGGCTAAGCTTCATAATTATTATGTATTATGTCCCCTTATTGATCAAAAAAGTTTCTTGGGTGTATCACTGGATAAGGAAACTACAAATGTTATAGTAACTCTTGGCCGTAATGTTGTACATAAATATAGGGTACTTCATTTTCTTAACTTAGGAGTTACCTTTATACATATTTTTCTTAATATTTTATTTGAACAATTAAATTCATAAACACTTTGCTAATGTGATATAAATTTCTTCAATTTCATTAATAATATTGTCGTGTGAGAAGTTGTGTGAAAGTTAATTTTAAAGGTTGTTTTTAGCTTTCAGATCAAAAGCTAGTTGTTGGGTGGACTTCAAAAGACTACATAACATCTACGGTTATTTATGATAAAGAGCAAGATGCATATGTTGGGATTTTCAATAACAATGCAATTAAAAGTTGGAATGAGGAATGTGACAACTTAGACAAAATTAAGAAACATAAAGTATGTGTAACAGTAAACTTTTGCTATATTTACTTTAATACTATAACTAAAATAAAAATATTTCGAAACCCTTGAAACAAAAAGAGTTGATGATCTTCAAACGGCTGAACAGATTTTCTTGAAACATAGCTAAGAACACATGGTTAAGGCACTTTTCAAACAAAAAAAAACTTAAATCAAAATCGATTCATCCGTTCAGGCGCTATGATGCTACAGACAGACACACAGATACACATATACACACTACAAACATATAACACACCTGTTTTCATTGGGGGTTAAAAGTAACACTGATCAAGTTTGTTTCATTGTTATAACCACTTTTTGTAGTGGTAGAAAATATATTCATTTTATTTTTTGTTTCAATATCACATTTGTTTTCAGTTTCCAATAAACATTTTAAAACTTTTAACAAGAGGAGATCAGTCACCATTAGTTATATTTTCAAATGGCAACTGTGCTTCTCTGCCTTATGCAATGGACAATAGAAAGAGTTTTGAAAGTAAATCACTGGTCAAAGAAATGGATATCATTATTGATGCAGCATACTATAACTTGAATAATACATCAAATATTTGTTATATTCTTAAAAACAACAGTAACTACGAAATATTTACATGTCCATTGAGAGAAGAGTTAGGAGATTTGGAAAAATCAAAAGTACATAAAGCTAAAGTATTGAGACCTGAAGATGTGCATATAGTTGGCCACCTTATTAGCACTACTGAAAAACTTGGTGTTTATATTTTATGTAAGTCTTACACCCACTTCCATATTATATAATTATACAAAATATGTGTATGCATTGATGATTATGATAATATTATCATTTATGAAATAATAATAGTACAATTGTTACTAATTTCAGGGAGTGATGGGAAATTAACAGTTTACGACTTGGATAAAAGGAGTTGGCGAACAATTGGATCAGTTCCATGGATATCCACTCATTCCAGTGTTTCTATTGCTTGGATGGGAAAAAACCATTTAATACTTTTTGGTAGCAATATAGAACAGGATGGAGCTATAATTGTTGCATACAATATAGTACTTGGTGTTGGTTCCTGCAAATATCCAATGAAAATGTATACAGAAGGCGCAAAATTATACTGTTTCGATAACCGCATTATATTAGAAGCTTCAAACCATATCGGAATGTTACCTTATGTTTTAGAAATTAAAAGAAACTTATCCAGTTTGCTTGGGTCACATGAAATTACTAAAGATGTATGCACAGAAATTGCTGATTGGGATACTCCAACAAAACCCATATTGAAATTTAGTGAAGAGATAAAAGACCTTCTTAGTCTAGGCTTAACTGAAAGAAATATTTGTGCTCAAGTCATTCCACCTTTGCTAGAAAAAGATGACTTCAAGCATATTTTAAAAATATTAAAAGATTTTAAAGATATACCAGAATCAGTTTTAGTTCTGTTGCTCTCCTACGCTGTTAAATTAGTTAATCCAAATAAGATCGATATAACTAATAATGAAGAGCTTGTCAACATATGTTCAAGTAATATAGACTCAAAAGATAAAAGAACTGGTCAAAAGGCTAAATTAGAATTTCTTAATTATCTGCTTCAAATTCCTGTTAGTGATGCAATTTTAATACCCTATTTGAGGAATGGTTTGACTCTTGATGAAGCTTTGTTCCTTATGAGCTATATTTCATATTTACTTGTTGACTCAGATAGGAAAATTGAAATGGATTACGAAAGCAAATTGTTTGACTGGTGTACCTTACTTATGGATGCTTTTTATCAACAATACTTGATGACTAAAGATGTAAAGGTTAAATATGTTTTGGATACAATGCAAAAGATTGTTGAAAATCTTGTTGATCAATTAATGTTAGTTGATAGTATTTTACCTCAGTTACATCAGGTTGTCTCTGGCAAACAGATGGAAAATAATGCTGATGAGTTATTGTCATATACTATTGAGTTGATGGAAATATAGTTTTCACAAAAAGTGCCTTCTTTTCTCAGTTACCTTTTATTATCACAGTGATGTTCTTTACAACCACATGACTTGATTTGAGTATTACTATCTATGTTGTTTTGGTACATAATAATCATGTGTTTGAATACTTTTTACAGCTTACAGCTTTTAATATAGACTGCTTGGTTCGAATACCAGCTGAGGTCAAAAATAAGTTATTTTGGTTTTTCTGCCAAATTCTCAGGAGCAGTCTGTGTAGTGTTTGCTGAAGCACATAAAGCTATTGGTCATGCGCCTGATCTCTCTCCGGTCATTTCAGATGGCCGCCCTATTGTCGATGGGCACTAGTGCACTCTCTATAAGAGTGCACTTGTGCTAAACAAACTCTTAGATTATATCGGGGGTTCCTAAATGTCCCTTTTATTTTATGGAAACCCCGCTCTGCGCTGAATGCGGTCAAGTGGAAGGAGTTGTATTGCCCCATAAATGAATTACTAATTCTGTGGAGTCTAGTAACTGGTATTGCAAGCTTATGTTTGTTCCTAGTATTTAAAGTATGAACATCTTTATTCTTATCAAAGCTATTTATGTTTTTATGTACATACATTACAATTTCATAAATATATTGCGATGCCAAAGTTAATGTTTATTTCTTAAAAAAATTCTCTAAGAGACTCATTACAATTTAAGTTATAAATCGCCCGTATGGCTCTCTTTTACAAAACAAATATAGCTTCGATGTCAGTCGCATTACTCCATAGCAAAATTCCATAAGACATCACGCTATAAATGTAACTAAAATAAACTAATCTAGCTGTCTCAAAATTGGTGAGACTTCCAATCTTTCTTACAGCATATGCTGCTGAACTAAGTCTACCTGCTAATTTACATATAAGGG